>JAJEJO010000660.1:408310-613080 GCA_020662805.1 Glaucomys volans
TCAGAGTACCGTTACACCAGAAAAAGAATCCTGGAGGAGCAAACATGGGAGAAGAGACCTGTACGGTTCGGTTGCAAGGTACTGGGTTAGAGGAAGTGTAACAGTACGCAAAGTTCTCTGAGGAGTTGTAGTAAAGGGGAACTCCCTCCAATGGTGGAGAGGGGGTCCTCTGAGGCTGTGAGGAAGTATTAAGGGGGGTACTCATGGGAACAGCTGTTAGCGGGGTCCGGTCCAAACCTGCACAAAGAAAACAATCTGAGATGTTATTAACTCTGGAGAGATTGAGAAGTTGAAGACCTTGACGGATCAGAGTAAGCCATGAGAAAGGATTAGCATTAGGGTGAGTAGCTGCATTGATCTGATGTTGGATTTCCTTTTCCTGCTCCTGGATAGTTAGGTGGAGCTGAGGAACCACCTGAATATAAACTCTCCAGATTCTAAGTGAAGCCTCAGGACGACTGGCTGTTATCCCTGTGTAAACTTTACCGTCAACCCCCGAGGCCCATTTTGGGATCCAGGGGTCCTTGATGTTGATTCTTATTGCATATCCCCAACTGGGATCAGGGAAATGTCTTTTACAGCTATTGTAAGGGCACCCTCCATATATGGTGGGGTCCTTTGTGCAGTATGACAGGTACTGGTCATATAGGAAGCAAACCATACAGGCATAACAAGAAGAGACAGATATAGTTTTAAAATCCTGGAGATCGAGGGTGAGTTCCCGGTCACATCCTGTGGGAGAACAGTCCTTTTCTGCTATGATGTTAGAGAAGGAGGCTTCACTCAGCTGGTATGTTTCCTCGGCATAGAAACGCCACCTGTGGGTTGGGATAGAGGCTTGAGAGAGATTAATGAGTAGTAGCAGTAATAAGGGGTTGGCGAGAAATTTTGAGTTTGGTGGGTCCCAGCGCAGTGGAAGTCCAGGACTGGGCATCCTGGAAGGTTGCTTTCTTAAGGCGGGAAACATGGTACCAAGGGGAATGACCCAGACGCTTGGCCGCTGTTGGGGTGGTAAGTATGACGGTGTAGGGTCCAGTCCACCGAGGTTGTAGAGCCTGAGGATGTAGTTCTCGAAGTAGAACTGTGTCGCCTGGCTGAAGAGGAAGGATGGCTGATTCGGTTTGCAGTCCAGCTGGAGATGAGGCTTTGAACGGTGCTGGAAGGTAGCGGTCTGCGTGTTCCCTTAGGAGTTTGTGCAAAAGCGTGAGGTAAGGTAGGTGAGATGCTAGGGGAGGAGGGGTGATTGGGAAATTATGGTTGATAAGGAAGGGGCGCCCATAGAGCAGCTCGAAGGGGCTGAGACCCAAGGGGGCTCTAGGGGCTGCCCGGATCCTGGTAAGGGCCAATGGAAGGAGATTGGGCCAAGAAAGTCTAAATTCAATGGCAAGCTTAGTGAGGTGATCCTTAAGAATGCCGTTAGCCCTCTCCACCTTACCCGAGGATTGGGGTCGGTAAGGAATATGAAGTCTCCAGGTGATGTTGAGGTTTTTGGAGACTAGTTGAACAACCTGAGAGGTGAAGGCTGGGCTGTTGTCTGACTGGATGGATGCAGGAAGTCCAAATCTGGGAATAATCTGCTCAATGAGGATGGAGGCGACGATGTCAGCAGTTTCCCTGGGGGTGGGGAAGGCTTCTATCCAGCCTGAAAAAGTATCAACCAAGGTAAGTAAGTAACGGAGCTTTTTGTGTCTGGGCATGTGGGTGAAGTCGATCTGCCAATCTTTGCCTGGCTGATGGCCTCTCATCTGATGTGTGGGGAGCTTGGGTTTGATGCCCCCTTGTGAGGACACAGAGGAGCAGACTGGGCAATTGGAGTGGATCTGCTGGAGAATGGTTCTCATTCCTGGAAGGTAAAAGAGGGGTTGGAGAAACTGTAAAAGAGGCTTGGGGCCAATATGAAGGGAGTTATGAATGTCCGTCAATAAGCTGTAAGCTTGCTGCTTGGGAAGAGCAATCTGGTCCCCAAGGAAAATCCAGCCATCATCTCCAAAATGACCATTTTGGGCTATTAGGTCCTCCTGTTCCTGTGGAGAATATTTAGGTTTGATAGTTGTAGTAAGAATAAAATGGGGGCTGCTGAGGACTTTGTTGTTAGTTCCCTCGCTATAGAATCTGCCTTGTTATTACCCATGGTTACAGGGTCTGAGGAGTTCTGGTGTCCTCGGCAGTGTATAATGGCAACTTGGTGTGGCAGCTGAAGTGCCTCCAAGAGTTTAGAGATGAGGGAGGCATTGACCACTGGTGACCCCTTCGTGGTAAGGAATCCACGCTCCTTCCAAATAGCTGAATGTGAGTGAGCAATTAAGAAGGCATATTTGGAGTCAGTGTAGATGTTGACTCGTTTACCTTTAGACAGAATTAAGGCCCTAGTCAGAGCAAAGAGTTCAGCCTTTTGGGAAGTGGTCCCTTCTGGAAGGCAGCTGGCTTCCAGAATTGAGGTGGCGGTGACCACTGCGTAAGCAGCTTTGCGGCGTCCATCAGGACTCAGCACAGAACTGCCATCTACAAAAATGGTTAAGTCAGGTGAGGGGAGTGGATAATCAAACAGGTCTTCACGAGGTGAGTGCAGGGCTTCCAGCACCTGTGGACATGAATGGGTGACGGTTGAAGGGGGTGGGGACAGTGGAAGAAGTGTAGCAGGGTTGAGAGAAGAAGAAGAACACAGAGTAATAGTGGGGTTTTCTATAAAGAGGAGATGAAATTCTTGGATCCGCGATGGGCTCAGGAGTGGAAGGAATTTATGGCTTAAAAGGTCCTGCAGTCGATGAGTGGAAAACACAGTTATTGGTTGACGTAGGGTGAGTTTTAGGGCTTCTTTGGTTAGCTCAGCTGCTGCTGCCAGTGCTCGGAGGCATGGTAGCCACCCACGAACTGTAGAATCAAGTTGCTTGGAGAGATATGCCACCGGTCTATAGGAAGGTCCAATTGGTTGAGCGAGAAGGCCAGTAGCAATACCTTGTTTTTCATCCGTGAAGAGGTGGAAAGGACGGTTAGGGTTAGGGAGAGAAAGAGTGGGGGATGATGTGAGAGCATCTCTGAGTTTGTAAAAAGAGTTAGCTATCATCCTAGGGGAGGTAAGGGGCCCCTGAGGAGTCTCCTTTGCTGCATTATATAGGGGCTTGGCAAGAAGCGCAAAGTTAGGGACCCAATGCCTGATGAAGCCAGCCAAACCAAGGAAGGAGAGAACGTAGTCTGCTGTTTCTGGTGGCTGTAAGTCACGGAGGGCTTGGATTCTGTCTGTCGTAAGACGCTTAGAGGTAGGAGTGAGGAGTATGCCCAAATATGTGACTGAAGAGGTAGTTAGCTGGGCCTTAGCTGGGGGGACACGATAGCCTCGAGACCCAAGGAAGTTGAGGAGTTGGGCAGTGTGAGTTTGTGAGGCCTTGAGGGACGGGCTACATAGGAGGAGATCATCCACATATTGTAGGAGTGTGCTATCTCCTAAGTCACAAGTAGCCAAATCTTGGGCTAGGGCTTGCCCAAAAAGATGGGGGCTGTCCCGGAAGCCTTGGGGTAAAACTGTCCATGTCAGCTGCCGAGACCTAAAGGATGTAGGATCCTCCCATGTGAAGGCAAACAGGTAATAGGAGTCAGGGTGAAGAGGAACTGTAAAGAACGCGTCTTTGAGATCTAGGACTGTAAAGTGAGTGGTTGAAGGGGGGATGTGAGAGAAAAGAGTGTAAGGGTTTGAAACCACTGGGTGGATGGGAATGACTGCCTCATTAATTAGGTGGAGGTCCTGGACTAAACGATAAGCTCCTGAGGGTTTACGTACTGGCAATATGGGGGTGTTACAGGGAGAGTCAGTAGGGATAAGGAGTCCCTGAGTAAGTAACTGATCTATGATGGGCTTAAGTCCTTCCCGGTGGGTACGGGAAATAGGGAACTGAGGACGTGAAGGAAACCTAGTATGAGGTTTTAGTTGGATACGGACTGGCTTATGGTGGGAGGCTATGACTGGCTTGGAGGTGTCCCAGACCTGGGGGTCGACCAAGTCTGGAGGTAACGGTAAAGTAGGTGGTGTGGGAGAGCTAGAAAATGTAAGAAACAGAGGTAGAAGAAGGTGAGTACTAATAGTATGCCTGGGAAGAAGTTGTAAGGTCGCCCCCAGAAGTTGGAGAACATCTCTGCCTAGGAGGGGGACTGGACAGGAAGGAATAACCAAGAAAGAATGTGTGAAAGGATGTCCCTCTAGGGCACAGGCTAACTTAGCTGTTCTGTTTGGGAAGGAGGGTTTTCCATCAATCCCCATAACCGAAACCTGGGAAGGGAATAAAGGCCCAGAGTAAGCCGGCAAAACAGAATAGGTAGCCCCCGTATCCACAAGGAAAGTTATGGATTTACCCGCTACCTGTAGGTTGACCCTAGGCTCGTTGAGAGTAATTGGGGTCCTCGAGTCCAGGGTTCCTCAGTCTTCTGCAAATCCCAACAGTTCCGGGGAAGGGACTGTCTGGTTGGCCCCACCCGGCATAGAGGTGCTAGAGAATGGCCAGCCATAGGGCAGTCACTCTTCCAATGTCCCGCTTGTTTGCAGATGGGACACGCCCTAGTGGGAGGTCGTGGGTTTGGGCACCTACGAGCCCAGTGACCCTCGCGTCCGCACTTGAAGCAGGGCCCAGGCAGAGGGGTTCGTGCCGGAGCTGGAGCCGGAGCTGGAGCCGAAGGCCTTAGGGCAGCCACGATAGCTTGGGTTTGGAGGGTTACCTTTTTCTGTATATTAGCCTGCTTAGCTAATTCAGCTTGCTCCTCTCGGGCATTATAAACCTTAAAGGCCATTCTTACCAGGTCTTGGATAGGAGTTTGAGGTCCCTCCTCAGCTCGTTTGAGCTTTTTCCTTATATCAGGAGCCGATTGGGAAATGAAATGGGTAGCTAGCACTGTAGCCCCAGAGGGAGATTCAGGGTTTAGCTTTGTATATCTAGTAAGGGCCTCTGTAAGGCGGTTGAGGAATAAGGCAGGATTCTCGCCTGGATCTTGGGTAATTTCCCTCAATTTATCAAAATTTACTACCTTATTGGAGACTGCCTGCATGCCAGCTATGAGATGTTGAAGCATGCGGGCACAGAGATTGCGACCCTGCTGACCATCTTGATAGTTCCAGCCAGGGTCAGTTAAAGGCACTGCCAGCCTACCAGTAGGCAGGGTGATGTCCGTAAGATGTGCTTGATCGGCATCATCCTCTGCTGCCTGCTGGATACGGGCTCGTTCATCTGGAGTGAGTGTGGAAGAAAAAATAACATGAACGTCATGCCAGGTGAGATTGTAAGTTTGGGAAAGATATTTAAATTGCTTAATGTAAGTAGAAGAATCAGCAGAGAAAGATCCTAAACATGCCTCAATCTGAGAAAGATCGTGGAGTGAAAATGGAACATGGACTCGCACAATACCCTCTGCACCAGCCACTTCCCGGAGTGGGCAAAGGAACTCGGGAGTAGATAGTGTGAAGTTCTTGTGAGACCGTGTGTGCGCGCTGACAGGAGAGTCTGCAACCAAAGCAGAAGCAGCAGAAGGAAGAGTAGGCGGGCTTGGGGGAGGATTGGGAGGAGGAGGAGGTGTGGCTGCAGAAGGAAGGGGTAGAATTGCGGGAGGAGATGGTGGAAGAGGAGCGCTAGGGGCGGGGGGAGGCAGCGGACTTTCCGTCACCGGAAGGGGCAGGCTTTCGGTTGCCATTGCAGTCGGCGGAGCCGAACATGTGGCTGACTCTGCGGGCAGGAGAGGCGGATATGCAGTCTCCGCTACTGGAAATGTCGGCGGGACAGATGGATGTGCGATCTCTGCTACCGGCAGAGAAGACGCATGCGTAGTTTCGGCTGCGGGTGTCTGAAGCGGAAGGGGAGGGCCTGTTGTAACCGGAAGAGGAGAGGAAGCGGAAGAAGTTGGGCGGAAGTAAGGCGGCGGAAGTTGGGAGGCGGGAGCAGAGAGTGGAAGACGAGGGGCGGGAGCAGAAAGCATTTCCGGTGGATCCGAAAACGTGGAGGAGGGGACAGGAAGATGCGAAGTTTTGGAATTATCCCGAGCCAGAAGGACTTGAGAGGTAGAACAGGTAGAAAAGAGAGTAGGGCGAGAGCGCAAAATCCAAAAGGCTTTCAAATATAAAATTTCTTGCCATCTATCTGCTTGGCGGCAATGGTTTTCCAGGTCGGTAAGAATTTGGAAATCGAGCGTGCCTTCCGGCGGCCATTTTGAAGCACTGTCTAGAACATACCACGGCCAAACGGTCGTGGAATAAAAAATCAACCGTTTGCGGCGTAGGTCTCTGGCAAGTCCCAATTCTTTAAAAGTACGACAAATACAGCCCAGGGGGGTTTTAGGATCCAGGGTAGTCCCAGTATTTCCCATGGCCTTTCAGACTGTTCCCTGGGGTGAACCAGAGTGGAAGAAAGGCGTCCCTCTTTTCCTCTCGTGAACACCAAGGTACGGTTAGACGGGCCAGGAGATAAAACGTCTTTTATCCCCTGGGGGTCTAAAAACGGAATAAACGGGGGTCTCAGAGGGGTGAGACGTCTCTCACAACCTACCGAAGCCCAAAACGGAACGGGCAGGGCGCTACGGACAGAGTCCCTGAGGTGCGGGGAATGCTGAAATGGCCACGGGAAAAGGAAAAAAAAAAAAGGAAAGGGACTTACCCTACTTCTCTTGGGCTGGATTAAGAGGAATGGAGCAGCACAGCAATCTCTGCTGGAATCTCTTGTCCTTCTGGAGAACGGGATGGACCCGACCCCGAGTGGGGGGAAGGTCCCCGGACACTCTGTCCCGGGTTTCGGCACCAAATGTAAACTCGACGGAGTGGGTTCAAACCAAATTACGAGCTCACCGCCATGGAAATATGAATAAGGCCAGTAAATGGCTAAACCAGAGCCAGATGGAAGTGATAGGCTTTATTAGAGATTGCGCTCCCGGGCGAGATCCCAGCCCTCCGGGGTGAAAGCGGGGGGTGGGAGAGCCAGAAGAAGTCGCAAAATGGCTTTGGCTGCTCAGGGTTTTTATACAGGGGGAAGGGACTGGGGGGTTCTGCCCAGGAAAGGTGGGTCAAGGTGGACGTCAGTGTCAGCAGGTATCCTCCTGATTGGTCACCTCTGGCGCGCCACCTGGCCCTTTGTGCTCGCAGTGGGTTGCTAGGGGTCTTTTATCTGCTTTCTCCTCTCTAGCCGCTTCAGTGTGACCCGACAGTATCTAGTCTGAAGAGGTTACATTACACAATCCTAGATCCCAGCAGGTGCTTGGAATTTGGATCTCAGGAGCTTCCTGAAGATTCTACTCAAGGAGCTAGGGGAGTCAACCCTCCCCAACACATTCTAATGCCTCCAAATATGGCCTTCTCAGGCTTAGTCTCCCAGTATATTCACACCCACCTGTTTTAGTTTTCCAACCCCCTTTTGCTGGTCTCCTTGTGAGCTGTTAGATTCAAAGCAAAAAATAAGTTGCATTCCCCTCCCATTTTTTTTTTTCTTTTGACTTTAATTCCCTTGGGTACAATCTTCTCTCTGTTTCACTTAAGTTCTGCTAGTTAGGCCATTACAGTAGGCTCTTGCTGGGACACTGGAATTTTTTGCTATGTTCTCCTGCCTCCCAGTATAGTAAGTATGCAGAAAAGAGAGACTTTATCAAGATGGCTCCTGCCTCAGCTCTCTGATTCTCAGTGGAGAAATAAAGAACACTTTTCAAACACCAGTTCACTGTACATCCTCTGGATCAGCTAATTTCAGGCTGTTTTTCTGTTCTATAGGGTTTTCCATGCTAAATTTGTCCCGTGTTTCTTTCTCTGTTATGCTGCTGGTTTGAGGTTTATTAGTGCTGTTACGCCCGCCATTACTGACTTGGTTCTAATGTATTTTCTTGTTCTTTGTTCAGTTTGCCCAGATTTCTGGGTCTCTATGAGACTAACTGTCCAATATTGAATTTCAGTCATTTCCCTCTTTCACTAACCTCACTGACTCCCACTGTTTAAATCCCAAGTTGGAGCAGGTAGGAATGCAGCCTTCCTCTAATCTGCCATCTTGACTCTTAAGACATCAGTTCATAGTGAAAGACCCTCAGTCACCCTGTCCAAGGAAGATCACGTGAAGACACTGGCTGCAAACGCAAGAGGTGTTTATTGGTACACAGGCGCCTGCGGGTGCCCAGCAAAACCTCAGCCGGAGCTTCGGTGAACTGGCACACCGGGCTTTGAGGTACAGGGGTTTTATAGGGTAAAGGGGCAGGTTTCGCGCGCGCGGTAAGCAACAGGTTTCTCATTGGATATTTTGAATCTAGCACATTGGTTAAACTTAAATTCCCGGAACAACCATGATTTTTGCTCTGTCACGGTGACCTATGCTTTCCAATTGTCCTGTGGTTTCTTAACCTGTTTATCAGTTTAAGTTTAACAACCTCCGGGCGGCTCCCGAAACCAGTTCCTGAAACTAGTTCCCGAGACCTCCCTAAGGGGGGGTTTGGGTAGAGTGACCTATGTCATGGTTTTAGTTCCCGGAATCTGTTCCTTTGGGGGGGGGGGTTCTGACCTATATCATGGTCTTAAAACTTAGAGCTGGGGTCTTTCATTAGTTGCAGTTTCTATAGACACTATTTTAGTCAGATTTGATTTTACTTACTTACTTATTTATTTATTTATTTATTTATTTATTTATTTATTTGCTCTGTGACCAGAAGACCTGACAAGAACAATTAGAGGGGGAAAAATTTATTTTGGGGCTCATGGTTTCAGAAGTCTCAGTCCATAAATGGCCGGCTTCATTCCTTGGGGCCTGAGGTAACACAGAAGCACTTAGTGGAGAAATAAGGCTCAGGACATGATGATCAGGAACACAGGGAAAGAAAGTAATCTCAGCTCACAAAATATATACCCTAAAGACATGTCCCCACTGAATGATCCACCTCCAGCCACACCCTACCTGCTTACAGTCACTAGTCAGTTAATCCCAAATGGGGATTAATGTAGTGATTGGGTTAATATTTTCATAACCCAATCATTGTTACTTCTAACCCTTCTTGCATTGTCACACACATGAGGTTTTGGGGGACATGAGACATAATACCTAAAACAGAGACAATAAAAATCAAATGGTAAATGTTTTTGCTGGGAGCTAACCCAAAATAAAGGGGATAGAGAAAGGAGGTATGTTCAGTAGATTAGACAAAGGGGAACAAAAGGAAGGGAGTGGGGATAGGAATAGGAAAGACAGAATAAATCTAACAAAATTTTCCTATGTACAGATATGAAAATACCTAAGCGAATCCCACCAGTGTGTCCACTCAAAAGAATGGGTCCTAATTAGAACAAAATATATCCCATACTTGTATAATTTTATCAAAATTAATTCTACTGTCATGCATTACTAAGAAGAACCAATTAAAAACAGAAAAAACAATCTATTCTAATAAGAATAGTGTTCTCAATAGCAATATCCCTGTGGTTTTAATTTGCATTTTATTATTGATAAATGATCTTGGGCATCTTTTAATCCAGTTATTTAGCATCTAAATATCTCCTTTCGTGAATGGTGTCTTTTCTCTTAACAATTTCTTTCATGTAGGAAAGTTTTTAATTTTAATAAAGTCCAACATACTTTTTAAAAAAATATTTTTGCTGCATATGTTTTGTACATGTTTTAATTTTTGTATTATTTTGGGTGGAATTTTGATTTTCTGATAGTTTAGTCAATTTTTTTGTATATAAACACATACATTTTTCAGTTTTTGTTGATTCCTTTATTGCAGATTTTATTGAAAGATACTGTTTGAAGTGAACATGCAACTAAGATAGTGAATTTCAGGGAGGAAATGATGTGAGCAAAGACTTGACAGTGTGAACCATAGGTGCTTGCAGTAAACTAAAGTAGTTTGGTAATAAAACATGTAAATTACAATATTATGACATTGGAGGTGAAGCTGGGGGGGAGCCAGTTGCTAAATTCTGGGTCTGTTGTGCTTAGGAATTTGAATTTTATCTCAGAAATGATAAGTATTTAAAGATTTTAAACTGGGAGTTTGTTTGACTAAATTATTATTTGATGTCACTAGCTGTAGGCAGGAGGATTGAATTGAGACAAGAGAAATTGGAGATTACTGAAATACTTGGGGACAGAGGGACCTTTTTTAGGGCAGTATGAATAAGATTAGAGAAGAGATGGATTTACACTACATTTTATTGGTAAAATCAGCAGTATTTGGTGAAGTAGAAGAGGGAGTCATGGCTGATTTAAGGGTTGGAGATTTCCTACTTGGGTGATTCAGTGAGATGAGATGAATAATTTAAAAAAAAAAAAACCATAATCTATTCTTGGCGGGCAAGGGAGGTAAGGGTGCAGTTGAGAAAAGCAGCTCAGTTTCTGGTCATCATCAAGATTATAATATTGCATCTGAGAAAATGTGTACAGGAGTCCCTATAGTGAACTCAGGATCTAAAATGAAGATTTTGGAAGCCATCAAGTACTTACAAATTAGCATTAACAACCTTTGTACTGCTTAACATAACTTAGAAGATGTATCATGTGTGGTTATTGAAATCAAGTAACTGATGCTTGAAGGTAAGTAATGGGAGCTATTTGGGAAGGTAAGGGGAAGGGAATATTTCCCAAACTCAGGTAACTTGGTAATTTCTGCTTTGGTTAAAAACCAACTCCATTCAAAAGGAATACTGTAAGGTGATTTGTGGTTTTATTGTTAGTAGTAATAGCAGTAATAATTTTTTACTATGGAAAATTTCAACCAAAGTAGATGGAATTGTATAGGTAATTACCCTTTAGGTACTTATTATGGAACTTTCCTTAAGTACCTTTTCTGGAGTTTAGCAACTCATGGCTAATATTGTTTAATCTATACACCTTTCATATTGTATATACTTGAAGTGAATACTGATACATCATCTATAAATATTTTAGTATTGATTTCTCTAAAAGATAACTTTAAGAAACATCTAAAGCATCAATTATAATTCCTTAATTTCTTGAAATAATTCATATTGATTTTGTTTTCAAAGAGTAATTTCAGTGGAAGCTTGGGGTCTAAAATAAGATCTTTTTTTTTTTTTTAACTATAGGGAATGAAAAAGGAGATGGAAGCTGCTTTTATGAAAGCAAGGAAAACAAGAGTGTGGTTCCTATCAAGGAATAGAAAGTTACAGTCTTTATGTTTTATCTGATGGGGACAGCTGAATGGTGTATAGACTTTGGGAAGGAGTAAAGAATGAAATATTGACACGGGGGCATGTATCTTGTTTCCTGAAATAGTATTGAAGGATAAAGAATGAGTGAGAGAGAGAGGCAAAAAATTGAGCAGATAATTTCTAACTAATAACCTAGTTTTAGTGATTGAATTTTAAAATGTATGAAGTTGGCCAAAGAAATGCATCTTTAAGATTACTGAAAATTTTGAATAGTTGTTGAATAAAATCAGACAGTGAACCATCAATGAACTAAAGATTACTTAACAGTATTAAAATTTTACCTGAAATTTTAATATTTAGTGGTGTCAGTTTTCATGTTCTGGGATTCCTTTGGTACTAACACTGCCCAATAGTCTGGAAAGTAAGAAAAGTGTGGGGTTAGATAAGGCTTAGACTTTACCTAACGTGACATATACAATGACGAGGTATTAAAAGTGTTAGCAAAGATTGTTTTAGGTAAACGTGCATGTGCAGGCTTACTAAGGAAATGAGACAAGGAAGGGATGGGTACACAAAGGCAGAAGTAAGCACTAAACTGTATGTGAAACTGAGCAGAAACAATGGTAGTGCAGGCATAAGAGAGCTTGTCAGTATTGAATAAATGAGTGAGATTGGTTCAGTTGTTTGACTAAAACACTTCAAAATCCAGAGACTGTATGAATATGTCTTTGAATTGAAAAGAACCTTGAGACTTGGGATTAGACAGACATTGCCCATGGTAGTAAGATGTGTGGTAGGGCAGAAATCTGACAAAGATGCAAATATTCTCACTGAATGTGAGGAACAGTGGTAGGTGGCCAAGAAATGAGTAAGATTATACACATGGAGGTGGAGAGAGCAAATGAGAGTATGGTGTGGGAGAGGTATTGGGTAACTAATTGAATTTAGAACATTTAAGAATATTTCTCTTAGTTTCCAGCTATGTTCTAGATAGTTGAGGTGTTTTTATACAACAATGTCCAAAACCTTGACCTTGCCCATAAAACAAGACAGTTATATAAATAGGTGTTATACAGTAGAAAGTATATAGAACGTTTTTGAAGAAAAGATCTTATCGTTTTATTTATTGAATGCCGTGTTTGAAATATGAATAGGTCTATAATTAGGGCAGAAGGATGTGGGTGGGTGTGCCAAGAACCCGCTGGTCCTGAGTTGAAATCCCCCTTCTCTCTGAGAACCCCTTGGACCCTTTTTCAGAGACATCTCTTCTCCCTGCAACAACAAAAGAAAAATTGCCTAGGCTTGGAGGGGCAATAAAACCCGAAGGTGGAGGCCTTCTGGCCTCCTGGGTGCCTCCCAAGAATGGGAATGTAAAAGATGCATAGGGGAGTCGGGTGGGCTCTGTTCTGCTGGGGTTTGAACCCAAGGAAATGAGCATGCTAGGTAAGAGCACAAGTGCTCTACCACTGAGCTATACCTTCAGCCTGTGTGGGGCATTTTATTATGAGCTCCATGTAAAATGTCTGCCCTTATCAAAAGTCAGAGTAGGTGGTATGATAGCACATGCCTGTAATCCCAGTAACTAGAGAGGCTGAGGTAGAAGATCAAAGCTAGCCTCAGCAATTTAGCAAGGCCCTGAGCAATTTAGCAAGACCCTGTCTCAAAATTTAAAAAAGGCTGGGATGTGGCTTAGTGATTAAGTGCCCTGGGTTAAATCCCCAGTTTACCCCACCACCACACACACAAAAAAGAAAAAAAAGAAAGAAAGAAAGAGAAAATACCCAAGGAATGCCTGTGGCTCTCAGAAGCTAAAAGAGTGTGGTGTTGTAGGGGATCTTCCCCTAGAGGCTTCAGAGGGAGGTTTGGCTCTACCAACACAATGATTTAGAGGTTTTACCTCCAGAACTATGTGATAATAAATTTACATTGTTGAAAGCCCTCTGGTTCATGGTACTTTGTTATGGCAAAACCTTGGAAACTAATGCAAGGGAAGAACCTTGGATATGCAAAGTATAGTGTAAGATACTAAAGAAGAACTGTACTCCGACTTTTACCATTCTTTGGTTAGTAATTTTTGTAATGAGATTTAACATACATTGGCATTTTCAGGCATATAAAATTATTATTGGTTTCAACAGATGATTGATTTTTTTTTTTCCCTGACAAGGAGTTTTTGAAATTTTATTGTTTAGTACATTCTTGTACTCTGTAAGATTTGTAGGTAGTTTTAAGTGCAATTCGATGATAGTAAGAAGTAGTTATTGTAGTTTTAACATGCAAGAGCTAGAAATTCTATTGGGTAAGAGAGGGGAACCTTGATAGTACTAATGCCTACGTTTAATAAGTGAATTACCAAGACGAAAGAAATGTTAAAATGTTTAAACCCTGGGATAAAATGGAAAGATCATTTGATAAAACACTTCACCTATTTTTCCCTTCATATTCTTGGATCTTTGATTGAGTTGTATTTTAGTGTGTAGTGTGGGAGTTAGTTTTTCTCCTTTACTCCTGAAATAATCCTGTCTTTTAAAAACATTTTTTATTGGTGTATTATAATTATTCATAACAGTTGGATTCCTTGTGACATATTCATACATGCACAGAACAGTTGGATCAATTTCATTCCTCTGTACTTCCCCTTTCCTTCCCCTTCTTCCTCCTGCTGATCCCAGTCCTTTATTCCACTGGTCTTGCTTCTGTTTGTTTTTAATTGGTACATGAATAATTATACCTAGAAATGGAATTTATTGTGATATATTCACACATGCAGGTAGCATAATTTGGTCAGTGTCATTTCTAAGTACCTCTTCTTTCTTTCTTCTTTCTCTCTCTTCCCTTACCTTTCATCCCCTTCCTGTACTCTACTGTTCTTCCTTCTTTTTTTCCTGAGGTCACTTTTTAAAAATTACTTTTTAAAATAAGTTTGCAGAAATAGTAGAGGTGTCCCTGTTACCCTTTTTCTATCCTCTCCAAATGTTAATATCTCATATAACCACAGTACAATTATTTAAAACCTGAAAACTAACTGACCTAACTTCAATATACAGACCTTATTCAAATTTTACTGCTAATAATTCATTCCCATTAATATTCTTTTGTTTCTGGTCCAGGACCCAATGTAGGATCACATTGCATGTGATTATTATGTCTCTGTTCTTACCTGGGGCGGTTCCTCAGCTTTTAAGTATTCATGACCTTGGCACCTTTGGAGAATTCTTGCCAATTATTTTGTAGAATGTTCTTAGTCTGGTTTATCTGATTAAATTAAGATCATGTGTTTTTGGTTATGATACCACAGAAATGAAGTTGTGCCCTTCTTTATCAGAGTAGGATACCCTAGTGGATACTTACCGTTAATGGTAGTGTTAACAGTAATCACTTGGTTAAGGATGGAGTCTGCTGGGTTTCTCCACTGTTAAAATTACTTATTTTTCCTTTTGTAATTAATAAGTATCTTATGAGATACCTTTTTATTATGCATAAATTTTTTACTATGCTTTTGCCATCCATTTTAGTATTCATTAATGATCCTTACCTGAAAAAATTGTTGCATATCCAGTGATTTTCACATTTCTGTCATTCCTTCTATACTTTTAAAATCTGTGATAAGAAAGAGCTTCCTCTTTTCCCTCATTTTTTAAATTCAGTTATTCATTTATATCTATATGGACTCTTACCTATTTTACAGGTCAGAGTCCATTTTAGTTCAGGTTTTTCTAATTGTAGGTGTAAGATTTTTCAGACATAAAGATAAAATGTTACTTGATGTTGGAATAGTTTTGAGAACTCAAACATAACTTTCTATATTTAAAAGAAATACGCATTTAAAAAATACAAAAAGAACTTTCTATAAAGTAACAACACAAAATTAGTTACTTTAATTATTGTTCAATGAACAATATTCACCATTTTAGTTGTAGGAAAATTACTAAACAAATCTACAAAATGAAATTTATATCTTTTATCTGGCTTGGTTTTGTTTTTTTTTTAAACTGTTTTTTTTAAAAATTTTTTTTTAATTATTGAGGGACCTTCATTTTATTTATTTATATGTGGTACTGAGAATCGAACCCAGTGCCTCACACATGCTAGGCAAGTGCTGCTCTACCACTGGGCCATAACCCCAGCCCCCTTGGGTTTCATTCTTAACTCATTAGCTATTTTAAAGACCGATGATGTGTTTAGTGCACTTTAAATTTAGAGCAATCCAATCAATAACATTTATTTCTGATCAGTCATATGATTTATAGAGCAGGACAGCTTTTGATATAAGGTAATTGGATTAAAATAGAAATTTGAATGCATGTCTTAATTCTATCGCGAATCCACATTTTAAATTCTTCCTATCCTTCTTCGGCTTTGGTCTTGGTCTTTTAGTTCATGTCAGATTCTTTTCTCTTGGCTCCACTTTTCATTTATAATGTTCTGTTAGATTTATTATTTTGTATTTGACTTCTGACTCCAGTCTCTCATCAAGACTCATTTGGATCTGTTCAACTAATGGTATTAGATTTTTCTTCCTTTTCAGATAGTACACCTACTAGGTTCCTAAAACACAGCTTATTATCTTGCCTTGAGGCAGTATTCTCCAGACTGGAACCACGGGTGGAGATTGCCATAATTTCACTTCCTTTTGTAGTTGTAACATTTTATAGATTTCAAGAAAAGAAAAATTTTAGTCAATTAGCAGGTAAATTTATAAAATTGGTGGTTATGTAACTAGTTAGAAATCATTCCATCTATAGTTAGAAAAAATCCCATTTACAATAGTATTATAAACAAACTTAGTAATGAATTAATCATTTATTTCTCCCTTATTAATTAATATCAAGAGGCATGATATATCCCTCCCCACTTTGTGGCCTTGGGGATGGAACCAGGGTCTTGTGCATGCTACACAAATGCTCCATCACTGAAATGCATTCCCAGACTCTATAATTTATTTTTATATTTGCTAATTATTAAGTCCGCTTTCTGTTTGCCAGGTACTAGCACTTCAGTTCCTTATGAATAGAAAGACAGTTCTCCCAAATGTTCATAAATCTCCTGACCAGATAGAAATGCAAATAAATCACTACCAATGTAGTAAATTGTGATGAACCTAAAGATACTTAAAAAATAAAGTTCATTGATTTTGCAGAACAAAATAGAATGATATAAATAAGGAACTGAAATAAATTTGTAACACTCCAGTTAAAAAATAAAAATACATGTACACATGCACCAAAAATTGTGTATAAAAAAAACATAAAGTGACATGTACAGGGTGGTATAAAAACTTGTAAGTGTGGGCTGGGGTTGTGGCTCAGTGGTAGAGCACTTGCCTAGCATGTGTGAGGCCCTGGGTTCCATCCTCAGCACCACATAAAAATAAAATAAAGATATTGTGTTCACCTACATCTAAAACAAAATATTTAAGAAAAAAATAAAAATTTGTGTGAGACCTATTACAGCCTAGATTTCAAGCTTAGAACTTTCCAGTTTGCTCCAGGCAGAGTAGTGTATGAAGGGTGAAGCACACACACACACACAGAAGTGGTAAGGAGTGAGTTTTGTTAGAGGAATATCTAGTGCTATGGAATTATTAAGAACAAAATAATGGAAAGGAACAGTGAGGGTTGAAGTGATAGGAGAGTGTTAAGGTTCTTGGTGCCGTTTTTTTGGTGGGGGGGTAATGGAATATAAGAAGGTAAATTTAGGACAATGCTGAATTAAAGAAAAATTTGGCTACTGTGTTTGAGTGTGTAGCTAATATAATCTGTAGGCAGCATTTTTGGGGAAAGGTATGGCTGTGCAGTTGCATTTTCAGAGATTAATGTAAAGCTTTGGGAAATACTGGTAAATAAACAGTTCAGAGCTCTTTGAACATATCTCTCTCTTTTTTTTTTTTTTTTTTTTTCCGTTTTCATTTTCCTTAAGTCCAGGGACAGTCATCTGTGTTGTGGGACTGTCTGTGTATTTAAGGTCACTTGTAGAGGAGGCCTCCCAGTCTTACCACTCCAGTTCGATGTATTGTGTTCTTTTTCTTAACCCTTTAAGCCCTGTGCAAACCCCTACCTCAGCTTTGAGAGTCATAGCTTTAGTGAGTGGATCAGTTTCTAGAAATGCATCCATCAACTGTTTTTGTTTTTTGTTTAAAAGAAAAAGTTGATAACTTTGGTTACTTTGCAGATTCTAAGAGTTCTTATACTTAATTTTGTGTACTCTCCTTAACACCCACCCCCCCCCAATTTCTGGGATATATTGTGGTATTTTGGTACATGTATACAAAGTGTTATGATCAAATCAGGGCAATTAGCATATTCATCACTTTAGACATCACTCCTTTGTGGTGAGAACATTCAGAATTCTCTCTTACAGGTATTCTGCAATATACAATATGAGATTCTTAACTAGAGTCACCCTCCTGTGCATTGTATATGTATTCTGCATTTTCTTTATCAATTCATATATTTATGGACAGTTAGGTTAATGAAAAAGAGTTACAGATGTCATACTGATTTTATTTTCTTGGTATTGTGTGACAGTTTTGTTTTTAATTTTCGGGGAAATCTCTGCATTACTTCATAATGACTGTAGTAATTAATATTCTCACCTGGGTTCTAAGGGTTTCCTTTTTCCACATCTAAGGGTTGTGTCTTTCTCCACATCTTTCCTAATACTTAATCTTTTTGTCTTTTTCTTTCTTCTGTTTTTAATAGTAACCATTCTGACTGGAGTGGGGGCAGTATTTCCTTGTAGTTTTGATTTGTATTTCTCTAATGACTAACACACATTTTTAATTAAATAAATGTTTACTGGGTTTTAGACATTATAAATATAGCAATAAGTAAAAAGAACTAAAAATAGCTGCCCCTCAAGGAGCTTACATTCTTTTATGCTTTTATTTGTTACTCCTTCCTGTGCTTACAAGTACTCATTAAAGAGTTCTAAGTATTCTTATAGTCACCTGCACAGCAACTGTATGAAATATGGCTTTTAAAATTATTCCTGTTTGACAGATGACAGTGTTGAGGCATAGTGGGTTATAGAGCTAGAAAAACAGCATACTTGGTATAAGTACCCAGGCAGTCTGGCTCCAGAACCCAAACTCTTTTATCTCTCTGTTCGATTTTTTTTTTTATTTTAAGGTTTGTTATTATCAAGTGATTGTATGAATAGCATTTTATAATAAATGGTTACGTGAGAGAGTAGAATAATGATCTAACTGGCTTTTACAAATGAATTTTATAACTGTCCCACTGAGCATATGATTAAATTTTGGTTAAAAGTATCCTGTCTGTTTAATATTTGAGAGTTTCCAGATTAATGTTATCAAAAGATTTACCACTCTCCCTTTTCTTGTATCTTAATGTTGCCTGGTTATTTAGGTCATCTTTTAGTGTGAATTGCTATATAACTTGAAAGATCTAAATCTATTTTGGGAATCTTCCCTGAAAGAACTACAAAATCTTTCTCATTCACAGGTTAAATTTTACTGGAAAGAGAGATTGAAATGTTGTTTTCTGGGTTGAATACTATTTCCACTTTCATATTACAGAGAATTTAAGTATATATTCATGTATGTTAATATCTTTAATTGATACCATAAACATAGATGACAATCATAATTCTAGCAAAAATAGTTAACAATCATATTACTTCTATGTAGATACAGAGTACCACTTAACAGAAAGTGTTGAAAGGCAGCTTCTCAAATAATCTCATTGTCATTGTAATCATTGATTTGCTTAGCAAATTTTGTGGTGCCCTCCTACCACCATCACCTGTGTATTTGTGTGCATGCATACATTGCTAAGAGAGTCTTTAGGAATAAGACACAAGGCTCAAATTAATAACATTGTGTTATATAGTCTTTAACTTGATAGTGAATTCCTGTGATTAAATAGAACCTAGTAATTTACAAATAAAACTGCATGTAATTGGAAATAATCTGTGCCCTTTAAATCCTTGCTTTTGATTCAGTTAATAACCATGTGTGAAACAGTGCTATACTATGAGATGATTAGGCTAGCAGTTGTATTCTGCATCATTCCCCTACCCCTTGTCATTTGTGGTGTGGTACATGACAGACAAATGAATGTATTCCTTGTTTTAGTATATAGAGTATTGTGTCTGTGTTTGCATATGCACATGAATTCTTATGCACACTTAAATCTACCCAGGTTTAAAACATTGACTAAGGAACAAGAAATGTTAAAATATGAGGGCAGCCTGGCACGGTGGCTCACACCTGTAATCCCAGTGGCTCGGGAGGCTGAGGCAGGAGGATCATGAGTTCAAAGCCAGCCTCAGCAAGGGCAAGGTGCTAAGCAACTCTGTGAGACCCTATCTCTAAATAAAATACAAAATAGGGCTGGGGATGTGGCTCAGTGGCTGAGTGCCCCTGAGTTCAATCCCCCTATCCTCCCAAAGAAAGATGGCATAAATTAGCTAGCATCTGTTAGATGCCGTAATCTGCTGATACATTTTTTTTTACTTTCAATTTTTTAAGAGCAGTTTCAGGTTCATAGCAAAATTGAGCAGAAGGCAGACTGATTTCTCTTATAATCTCTGACCCCAGCCCAATCTCTCCTGCTATCAACCCAGGTACCAAAGTGGTACCTTCGTTAGAGTAGAACCTACGTGGACGTGGCATTACCATCCAAAGTCTGTAGATTGAGTTTGAATTCACTCATACTGAGGTCTATGCTCTAAGTCTTGACAGCTGTATTACATATCCACCATTACAGTATCATTCAGAAAAGTGCACTGACCCCACCATCCTGCAACCACTGATCTATTGTCTCCACAGTTTTGTCTCTTTGAGAATACTGTATAATTGAAGTCATGCAGTATGCGCCCATTTCAGATTGACTTCTTTTACTTAGTAATATGCATTTAAGATTCCTCTTCTTTTCATGGCTCAAGTGCTTGTTTCTTTTATTAAACACCAAAGAATAATATATTGTTTGGATGTACCACAGTGTGTTTCTCCATTCACCTAGTCATGAAGGATATCTTGGTTGTTTCCAAGTTTTGGCAATTATGAATAAAGGTATGGTAAACTTTCTTGTGCAGGTTTCTGGGTTGATTCAACTTATTTGAGGAAATATCAAGTAGTGAGTTTGTTGGAGGTACTGATTGATTATAGTCTATGTATTTGGCATATCACTTTATTTTTAAATAATTTTCATTTTTTTTTTCAATTAACAGGGTTCCCTTTGTGGTTGTTTTAAAAATTGTGAATTATACAGAACTTGATTCTTTTGCTGCATTGTGGAACAACCTCTCTAGCAATGATTACGTCAGAGTTACCAGTGTTACAGTAAGTATTGGAATTTTCTTTCCTGTTTTAAAAAGAAAGATGGGTACAATATATGTATTACAGGGTTCTCTTTGATGAGACACATTAAATATGTTCTTTGATATTGGGACAGTATGTTTGAAAATTTAAGTATTAGGGTATTAGTTACCGAATCCATCCATGTTCTTGCTATGAGAATGACAGCATGTTTTCTGATATTGAACAAAAAAGGTGTTAAAGTCCTATATCTGGGCTCAACAAATTATGACCCAAGAGCCAAATCTGGCATGCTGCCTATTTTTGTAAATTGTTATTGGATCAGAGTGACACTGGTTATGCTTTCTATACTGTTCTTTACATACATATTAGGGCTGCTTTGTACTACAAGTTATGATGATGAGTATTATCTCAAAAGCCAAAAGTATTCAGTCTGGCCATTTGGAAGGAAAAGTGTATTAACTTCCACCCTCTCCCTGCTCTCCTTTAAACCCTTCATTAAAATTCTTTCTTTCCCCCAAGATTGGGATTGTTGAGCTATTCTGATTATTTGAAGTAATCTAAGGGAACACCATTTCGTATTTTTGGTGGCATCTCCTTAGTTTTGTAGGACAGATTTAGAACTGGAGTTTCTTTTGGAATCTCTGGGAAATGTGTTAACAGTAATAGCAGATATTGTTCATTTCATTGCTACAAATCAAGGATAGTTTGACCCTGTAATGAAAGTGATCAATTTAAACATTTATGTTATTACTGATCCTGTTCATCTATATACCTCTTTTCCAACAGACAAACTTCTGATTACTCTCCTGGCTTTCTTTTTTCCCATGGTTCCAAGGAATAAAGCTTCCAAATTCCTTAGCTGACCTGAAAGATTTTCTTTTTTTTGAACCAGGGACACTCGGCCACTGAGCCATATCCCCAGCCCTGTTTTGTATTTTATTTAGAGACAGGGTCTCACTGAGTTGCTTAGGGCCTCGCTAAGTTGCTGAGGCTGGCTTTGAACTCGCGATCCTCCTGACTCAGCCTCCCAAGTCTCTTGAAATACAGGTGTGTGCCACCACGTCCTGCCTGAAAGATTTTCAATACCTTCCTCTCTTCTATTATAGGAAATAAAATTTAAGTCTTTCTACCTACTTACTTCACCTCACCCCTGTGTACCCCTTGACTTGAATATAACACTGATTTTTGCATTCCCCACATTGTATTTTTTTCTTTTTGTATTTGTGCACTTCTGTTCTTATCTTTCCAACACACTATCCGCCCATATATGTCTTAATTGAATTATCATGCCTCTAGCAAAGCTTCTTTGAACCCTCAAATTTGGGGTAGATGTCCTTCTGTGCTCCTACATTTCCATGTTTTTTCCTTGCACTGTACTTAAAATAAAATCCCCTCTCTCATTGTTTCTGATGCAACTCCTAAACTGCATTTTTGTGTATCTTTTTTTTCTTTTTTGTATGGTTTGCTCCTGGCACACACCAATATTAGACAGGCCCTCATGTTAGTAACTCTGATAAAATATGAAACATTATATTTAAATTGTGTTAATATTTAGAAATGATGTATTGATGTTTAGTGTCATTATGCTTTGTAACTGAAATATTTTCAGAAAAATGTAAATCTGTGGTGTCTATAGGTACTTAGCGGGAACTGGGTAAATAGGTCTGGTTTAGATTTGTCATCTAGAGATTATGCTCTTGATAAAGTTGAGGACTAATAATCATGATTTTCTGGGAATTTTGTGGTTGTATCACGGTGACAAAATACCTGAGACAATCAACTTGTAAGGAGGAATAGGTTCATTTGGGCTTATAGTTTCAGAGGTTCTAGTCCATGATGAGTTGTCCCTGTTGATTTGGTGGGGATCATAGTAGAGAATATGTGGTTGAGCAAATTGCTTCTCTCATGGTGACTGGGAAGCAAAGACAAAAAGGAGAAGGGGCTGAAGTCTCACTATCTCCTTCATCTCATGCCTTCATTGCCTCCCACCAGGCCCTGTCTCTTAAAGGTTCCACCACCTACCAGTAGTCCCAAGGGTTGGTGACCAAGCCTTTAACATATGGGCCTTTGGGGACATGTATCCAAACCATAGTACCTGTCTTCACTATAGAGGAAATAAACCTTCGATTTCTACCACTTATAAAGTAAAGATAGGGGCTGGGGTTGTGGCTCAGTGGTACAGCACTTGCCTAGCATGTGTGAGGAACTAGGTTCGATTCTCAGCACTGCATATAAATAAATAAATAAAGGTTCATTGGCAACTAAAAAAAAATATATTAAAAAAAATAAAGTAAAGATAATGTGTGGATATATAATTGTTCATTCACTTATATGTTGTTTATCATTGTATTTATGCTATGGCATCAAAGTAACTATAGAGATCTGCAAACCCACAAGTTTAAAATATTAACTGTGTAACCTTTTAAGAAAAGTTTGCTGAATTCTGGATATTATTTATAATATTACTTACAGTTTTAAATAGAAGATTTTCAGGCAAGGATTAACATGATATGAGAATGTTATGGCAGTAATGTGTAGAATGGCTTGCACAGGGGAGATGATAGAAACGGAGATAAAATGAGATCATTTTGGGGAGTGGTGATCGTGGTAGTTAATAATCATGGAAAGAATGAGTGATTATTATACTGAGAAGGATGACTGGGGAGGACTTGGGTTACCAGGAGGCACAAGAGGAAAAGTGATAGTTTTGAATTTGAATAAGAGAATATTGGTGGTGATAGGAAGTTTGTATAGTAATTTAAGACACTCATGTACTAACTTTAAAAATCAATTAATGATGTTTCCATGAACAGAGAGCCAGAACTTAGTCAGAATTGACTTTAATTTTTTTCATTTTAAAAAATTACAATTAAAACAATTATACAGATTAATGGGATTCACAGTGATATTTCCATACATGCATATATTATGCATCAGTCATGATCATCCACTCTCCTTCTACCCTATACCTCTTCTCACCTCTCCTTCCATTTTTCCTCCCTCTCCTTCTTCCCCGCTTTGGACTAATGTTAGGTGTGGTATTCGGTACATGAGAGGTGGCTTTCATAGAAGCACACATACAAATTAATAATCTTGAATTAGAGATCTGAAATGTGGTCAGGTCTACTGATAAGGTATCCAAGTAATTTTCACAAAAATTACACATTTAGAGGAAGAGATCTACAAGGGAGGGAAGAGCAGACACTAAGAGTAAAGTGTTAAAGAAGCAAAGAAGAAGGGATTGAGACTAAGAAGAATATTAGTAAAGCAGATTGAAAATATTAGGGGCTGGGGATATAGCTCAGTTGGTATAGTGCTTGCCTCTCAAGCACAAGGCCCTGGGTTCAATCCCCAGCATCGTGTAAAAAAAAGAAAATATTAGATTGTGAATTAGGTTTACTATTGTGTATCCTTCCTGCTTTTTGTAGGTTTATGCAGGTCCTCAGTAGAGTTACTAATGTAGAATTTAGTGAAGAGATTCTTGTTCATATAATCTTCTCAACTCTTTAGGCCACTTTGATAGTTCGAAATTGGCTATAGGGAGTATTTACACCATGAAAATGAGCACATACTACAGATCATGATTTGATTTATTGTTTTATTTATTGTATGTGGAGTTTATAAAATGATAGAGAAATTGTTTAAGAATGTGGTTTAAACTTAGAGGTATATTAGGTAGTCTATAGCCTTACATTGTGAATAGCAGAAGAAAATGGAGGAAATATTCTTCTAGTATTTAGAATTATCTGATTTAGCAAATAAGTTGCTTGCATTATTGACTAATGAGTGAAGTTCCAACAGATATCTTTTCAATTCACTTACATCCTGTTCATTAAAGTGAACATCAAAAATATGACTTTTTCATGGCAAAACTCTTGTGTAACATCAGTTATAACCATAAAGTAAGTATGAAAGAGTTTGGCAAAAATTTTCAAAATCATTTTGTGAGAATCAGGTTGCTATGTGGAATTTACACTAAAGAGTAGTGTATTTTATTGCTTGTAGGCTGCATTCTATGAATTCTTTATATTAATATTTGTAACTGTTACAATAACTTACTTTTTTTAAAGAGTCACTTGGTAAACATTTACTAGCATACCTCTGACTTTATAAAATTCCTCCCAATCCTTTATTTTACACAGAAGAATTAGTCTTTTGCAGTTGTCTTTTGCATTTAATATTTTATCTATAAGCTGCCATTTCCACAGTCATTCCCTTCTTTTAATTTTCCTTTCTGTTTGGGGGTTCATTTCATTCAATGCTAATGTGATATTTGGCAGGAAGGATAGCATTTTTAGTTTAATGAAGAGTTTTTCTGTAAGTAGAAGTATTAACCACTTAACCACTTATAGTTAGTGATACAGCAGGAGGTAAGGAAAGTAGTAGAATAGAACTGTGTTGTATTAATTAATTTGTTTACTAAAATAATATAACATTTTCTAGGGATTCAACTAATGAAACTACTGCCCATTCTGATGCTGGCAGCGAACTTGAAGAAACAGAGGTCAAAGGAAAAAGAAAAAGGGGTCGTCCTGGCCGGCCTCCAGTATGTATTTTACTTGTCTTCTTTGTTTCTTTAATAGTCATGACATAATATGGCTTAATATGAACTATTTGTTAATTCTCGTACTAATGCAGTTAACTCTTTTATTATTATTTTTAAGAATTTGAGTGAAGCCTTAAAAATTTTTGGAAACTTTACTTTGTAAATTAGCTTAGCAGTGATCAGAAAAAGGAAATTATTATAGTATCTTTTTAAAAAATATATTTTTAGCTATAGATGGACACAATACCTTTATTTGGTTTATTTATTTTTATGTGGTGCTGAGGATGGAACCCAGTGCCTCACACGTGCTAGGCAAGCACTCTGCCACTGAGCTCCAGTCTCAGCTCCTATTGTAGTATCTTTTTTTTGCCTTCCATATTTGGTGATTTATTTGAAGGCTTAGAAGTAGTTTTGACATTTGAATGGGGTGTAGTTATTTAAGATTCCTACTTTTCACCTGCAATTCTTGATTACTTACTTTTTCTATTTTTTCAAATTCTTGATTTTGTATGTGCTCTTTGTGTAGTTTGATAGTACTTGTTTAAAGATCTGGAATAGACTCAGAATATAGTCTCATTGATACATGATGGAGAATTTTAGAAGACCTTTTCATAAACCTCCTCTGAGGATATCTGTACATGTACTAACACTTTCAGTTATTTAAACATGCATAAACTTTTCAGAGATAGTAGTAACAATATATTAAGAGATTAAGTCTTGGAGCATTCTATACTCATGAGTGACATGATCTGCTACTAGTAAAGTTTTTTTTTTTTCCCCTATTTGATGAAAGTTCTTATGAAAAATTTTAGTCTCCTTGTATAGGAGACATAGAGTATCGTGGAACCCCCTGCCCCCATTTGTCCATTATCCATCTTCAACAAGTAGTATCGTGACTCCTCCCTAACCCTCTGCCATAAACCTGTTGCCATCTTCAACTGTTCTACATATGGCCAGTCTTATTTCATTTCTTTGCCTCTTCCCTTTCTTTTCTTATGTTATTTTTAAGGTCTTCCTAGACATACTCCTTCTGTATTTATTATTGTGTGGGAAAAAATCAAACCGTGCTTTCCCTCTGTTCTCACCATAACAGTCAACACAGAAGACTTCAGTGATCTCTAAAGGTTTAGGGATTTTTCCTTACCAGTAAGCAAGCATTTTGTAGAAGCAGACTTTAACTGGGTCTGTAATCAAGTTTAGTTCTCACACCACCTACCTGGCAAGTGTGACAACCCCAGTCTACCATCTACCTAAAGATAGTATCAGATTCCACAGGTTGAGGGCTCAGTCCCCAGACTCCCACCACCACCAGTTAGAAGCCCCAGGTGGTTTTGCCTGTGCTTCTAACCCAATTATCTATAAATGGGCTTCTTACAGCCCTTTCCTTTGTTTAATTTGCTCAAGTAGCTCACATAACTCAGGGAAATACTTAGCTTTACCAGTTTATTGTAAAGTATATTATTTAAAAAATGCAGATAAAGAGAAGAATAGGGAGAGATATGAGAGAAGGGGCACTAAGCTTTAATACCTGCAGAGGGTATGCCACCCTCTGGGAACCTCCACATGTTTAGCTGGGCAGAATCTTTCTGAAGCCTGTTCTTGGGGGGTTTTACGGAAACTTCATTGCCTATCTAATGCTAGTAGACTGGGTGGGAAAACCAGCAAGTATTCTTTCTGACCTCTGTGCAGCATTCTTCTCTCCAGGATATGGGGCAGGAGTCCTCTGGAATGAGGTAAGGGTCTTATGACTTACTACTGGGCAAGGATAATTTAGATTAAGGAGGACACCTCCAAGAGAGAAACGCAAGGGAAACAGTGTTTCTTTGACCTGCTTTACGGAACAGAGATTCTACTTTCTATGGCCTGCCTCAAGGTCAGAGATATGTTGCAGGAATAAAGGAAAACAATAAATATTGATCTTAATATTATAGTAACTTAAAGTAAGGAATTACTTTCTTTTAATATTTTTTTAAAAAATCACTGTAATAGTAATATCACATCCAAGGTAACATTGTCTTGTTAATATAACCAAATGAACACTTCCACAGTTTGTTGGCTAGAATTATTAAGCAAATATTACCCACCTGTTGTAATTTATGGTTATGTTGTTTAACCATTTATTGTAGCTAGATAGATATAGAAGTCTTTCATAGTGAGTTACTCAACAAGATTTTTTGATATGATTGTTCAATCATTACTTTTCTGTTTGAACTCTTAATTACTTATTTTTCCAGGCCAAATTTGTTAAAAAAAAAAAAAAAAAGAAGAAGGTAAACTTCTTCCATTTGACTATATACTTGTTACACCTGGTTTTATCTTCCACTTTTATTTAGTGAAATTTCAGCTACATAATCTAATAGATAAATAGTACACATAGAGGATGAACTTAGAATTGGAAAAAATGTCAGAATAACAAACATTCTAGACTTGTGTTAGTTTTACTTCGGTCCATATATTCACACACATTATTTCACAAGGCTGTCTACTCTGTTTCATGAAATAACACAATACAACATTACCTTCTGAGTTTTTACCTTGGGCTTTGCATTGAGTGTTGATGTTTATATCATTTAATCCTCACACCACTGCTATGAAATAGCTGTTCGTGCATTTTACACAGCAGGAAACAAACTTTTAAAGGGGAAATTGCTTACGGTCACACAGAGTGAGTGAGTAGCAGAATTAGGATTTGAATGCATATCCCAATTCCCATACATTTTTTCTTAAGGAAGACAGAGTACCAGTCTGTTAATATTGAAAGAAGTAATTGTCAGAATGATCATATTTGTCTCATGCACCAGGTACTTGTTCTGAAGAATGATTGGACATTTTCTGTGAACTAGATCCTTTTTGAATAAATGCAAATTTTGATTATATAACTTTGTTTAGCTATGTTTCATTACATTCTTTAATTTATTCATGACTTTCCCCTTATTTCTGCTTCTTTACTTCCTTTACAGTTTTTTAATTGACACATAATTGTATGCATTTATGATGTACAGTGTGCTATTTCAAACATGGATATAATGTATAATGGTAAAATCAGGGTAATTACTGTATCTAGTTCAATTTGGTAAGTTGTGTGTGTTCAGGTATTTATCTATTTATTGCTTTTTAAAAAGGGTTTAATTAATGTGTATTAATGGATTACTTTTTTTTGCGGTGCTGGGGATTGAACTCAGGGCCTTGTGCTTGCAAGGCAAACACTCTACCAATTGAGCTACATCCCTGCCTCGGCCTGCCCATTGGATTACTTTTTTTTTTTTTTTTTTTAACTTATTGATTCATTGAACACAAATGGAGTACAGCTATTGTTTCACTGGTTGTACACAAAGTAGAGTCACACCATCTGTGCGTTCATGCATGTACACAGGGCAATGGTTGGATTACTTTTTAAGGGTACTTATTCTTGCTGTTTTTATTCATTTGGTCAACTGTAGACAGTATAAGGGCATACTAATAGGAACAGTTTTGCTTTCCTCATTAACATATTCTTAGGGGTTCTTATTTTTAGGGGATATTTCAGTATTGTTTTTAAAAATATGCTATTTTTTCAGAAAATTTTGTTGCCACTAGACCACCTTTTTTTTTTCTTTTGCAGTAGGACAATTATCCTATTTAATATTTGTTGTTATTGTATCTCTTTATGCAAATAATTACAAGCATACCTCAGAGACATTGCAGATTTGGTTCTAGAACACCACAATAGAGTGAGTCATACCTATTTTTTGGTTTCCCAGGACATACAAAAATTATGTTTATACTATATTGTTGTATGTTAAGTGTGTAATAGCATTACGTCTAAAAATGTTTACTTTGGTTAAAATATTTTATTGGGGAAAAACACTAAGTCATTTGTGCCTTCAGTGGATCATTTTGCTTGTTTTATTGGAGGATCTTACCTGCCTACTGGTAGCTGTTGACTGATCAGGATGGTGGTTGTTGAACCAGGCTGGTGATTGCTGTTGAAAGTGACTGTAAATTTCTTAAAATAAGATAATAATAAAGTTTGTCACTTCAGTGACTCTTTCCTTAATGGACAATTTCTTTGTGGCATTCATTGCTTTGTCTTAGTGGTTTACCCACCCTTTCTTATGTATGTATGTATGTATGTATGTATGTATGTATTTATTTAGTGGAACCAGGGATTGAACTCAGGGGCACTCGGCCACTAAGCCACATCCCCAGCCCTATTTTGTATTTTATTTAGAGACAGGGTCTCACTGAGTTGCTTAGGGCCTCGCTAATTTGCTGAGGCTGGCTTTGAAGCCGCAATCCTCCTGCCTCAGCCTCCCGAGCCGCTGGGATTACAGGCGTGGGCCACCACACCTGGCTACCCACTCTTTCAAAATTGGAGTCAGTCCTCTCAAACCCTGCCACTGCTTTATCAACTAAGGTTATGTAATTCTGAATCCTTTGTTGTCATTTAAGCACTGTTCACAGCGTTTTCTTTCCTTTTTTTTCATATTTTTTTTTTAGTTGTAGATGGACACAATACCTTATTTATTTATTTTTATGTGGTACTGAGGATGGAACCCAGTGCTAGGCAAAGTGCTCTGCCACTGAACCCCATCCCCTGCTCACAGCATTTTCATCAGGAGTCATTTCGATCTCTAGAAAATCTTTCTTTGCTCATCTCTAAGTAGCAAATCCTCAACTACTAAAGTTTTATCATGAGATTACAGTGATTTATTCATATCCCCAGGCTTCGACTCTAATTGTTCTTATTATTTCTAGCACATCTTCAGTGATTTCCTCTGCACAAGTTCTCAGCCCTGAAAATCATCCATAACGGTTGGAATTAACTTATTTTAAACTCCTATTAATGCTGGTGTTTTGGCCTCCTCCAGTGAATCACATATGTTCATAAGAATGTATAATGGTGAATCCTTTCCAGAAGGTTTTCCATTGATTTTGCCCAGATTCATCAGAGGAAATCATTCTGTATGGCAGCTCTAGATTTAGTATTTCTTCGATATAAGATTTGAAAGTCGCAAATACTTCTTGATCCATTGGCTGCAGAATGGATGTTATTAGCAAGAAAGAAAACAGCATTGATCTCATTGTACATTTTCATCGGGGTTCTTGGATGACCAGGTGCATTTCAGTGGGAAATACTAATTCGAATCACCCTCTCCCCCAATAAAAAACAAACAGTAGATCTGAACTGTGGGCTTAAAACATTCAGTAAGCCAAGTTATAAATAGACGTGTTGTCATTCAAGTTTCATTGTTGTATTTATAGAAGATTGGCACAATGGATTTAATACAATTGTTAAGTACCCTAGAATTTTCAGAATGGTAATTGGGCATTGGTTTCAGCTTAAAATCACCATTTGTATTAGTCCATAGCAAGTCAACCTGTTCTTTGAAGCTTTGAGTGCAGGCATTCACACATCCTTCTCTAGCATTTTCTTCCAATACAAGGCTATTTCATCTACATTGGAAACCTCTTGTTTAGTGTAATCATGTTCATGAGTCTTGTCTAGATGTTTTGGGTAACTTGCTGCAGTTTATATATCAGCCTTGCTTTATCTTGCGCTTTTATGTTATGGAGTTGGTGTCTTTCCTTAAAACCTCATCAAATGATGTCTTCTAATATCACACTTTTTCCTGCAGCTTCCTTAGTTCTCTTGGTATTCATGCAGTCTGAAGAAAGTTAGGGCCTTCCTCTGGATTAGGTTTTGGCTTAAAGTAATGTTGTAGCTGGTTTTATCTATTTGTATCACTAAAACTGTCTCCATATCAACAATAAGGTTGTTTTGTGTTCTTATTATTTGGGTTTTCTGGAGTACTAGCACTTTTAATTTTAAGAACTTTTCCATTGGAGTTGTAACTTGACTTGCTGTATGGTGCAGGAGGCCTGGCTTGTGGTTTTTCTTAGCTTTTGACATGACTTTTGCCAAGTTTATTCATTTCTAGCTTTGTATTTTAAATTGGAGACATACAACTGTTCCTTTCATTTGAACACTTAGAGGTTATATTGTAGGGTTATTAAATGACTTAATTGAGTATTGTTCCTCAGGGAATAGGGAGACTTGAGGAGAGGAAGACATGCAACAGAGCCCCCAGTTATTGGAGCAGCCATAATACAACTAACACCATTTATTGATTAAACTCACCATATTGTATTTGCTTTATAAGAGTAAAGCAAAAATCACTAATCACAGATCACCACAATCAGTGAAAAATCATATTTTTCACAATATGAAAAATTTTTCATATTTTAAGTATTAACAAAATATTATTCAGAAACAGGAAATGAGCACATACTGTTGGAAAAATGGCACTAATAGACTTGATTGATGCAGCATTGCCACAGACCTTCACAGGAAATGTGAAATTCTGTAATATGAGGAGTGCTTTGAATGATTTCTTAACATTGTGTGTCATGCTTATAACATTGTGATTGTACTGATAAAACATCTGTCTACACACAACACTTCCTTGGTGATCACATCCAATCTCATGACTAACCTGACATCTTGCAGATATTTGTCTTTGATCTAGACCTTACGCCTTGTTTGCGGACTTGAATTTAGATACCTGTTGAACCCTTCATTTAGATCTTTAATGGGTCTAAAGTGTTTAAAAAACTAAACTCCTGAGTTTCCTATCTTCTGCCCGTTTCTTCCATAATGGCAAGTTTTTCCCTGTCATAGATCATTAACTTTGGAGTCATCCTTGATTCTTTCTTTCTCAGCCTGTATCCAGTCTGATAGCAAATCCTCTTTATTCTAATTGCAAATATTATCTAGCAGTTTTTAAAAATTCAAACTATGAAAACAGTTTAACCTAACACATGCTTTTACTCAAACCTATCAGGCTTGTTCCTTGTCTTAAGGTCTGTTTCAAAATGTTAATTTGTTGTGTGTGTGCCCCCTGCCCCCCGCAATCCCCCATTATCAATATAGCTTCCTCTCTTCACTTCTTTCAGTTTTTGCTCAGAGGTTATTTTTTTCATTAAGTCTTCCCCTAACTATGGTGTTTACCATTACAAAATCTATTATAAATCCTCACCCCAACATGGTTACTTTTTCTGGTTGTGTATGTATGTTTTTGTCTGTGCATTCCCTATTTTTATAGGATTTATTGCCATCTAACATAGTATAGTCATTTCTGAGTATCTGTCACGATTGGTTCCAGGATAGGTACCAGACGCAAAGATGTTCAAGACTTTTATGTAAAACTGTTTAGTATTTACATATAAACTACATACATACTTTCTCATACTTTATATCATCTACAGAGTAATTTATAATACCGAATCCAATAAATGCTATTTAAATGGTTGTTGCACTGTTTTGTTCAGGGAGTAATAGCAAGGGGAGAAGTACATACATGTTCAGTAAAGATGTAACCATTGGGACTGGGACTAGCTCAGTGACAGAGTTCTTGCCTAGCATGTGTGAGGCACTGGGTTTAATCCTCAGCACTCCAGATAGATAGATAGATAGATAGATAGATAGATAGATAGATACATACATACATAGATACATAGATCGATCAATCGATCAAATAAAGACGTAACCATTGAAAGTCTAACTACATCCTGTATGTTAGCCACAATGTATTTTCAGTTATTGACTGGTTGGATCCAGTATGGATAAGGAGGGTCAACTGTGTATATATTACTTAATGTGCTTATTGTCTGTCTCCTTCAACCAGCAGGCAAGCTGTATAAAAAGGCAGTGATTTTGTGTGTGTGTGTGTGTGTTTGTGTGGTTTATTTACTAGTGTCTGACCTTTATTAAGTGCTCAGTGAATGTTTATTGAGTAAATGATTAAGTTAGCACTTTCCTTCCCCTGGTGTTTAAAAAATACTTTCATTTTAAGATAATTTTAGATACAGAAAGATTCTAAGAATTATACAATTTCCAAATAGCCTCTGTACAGATTGTCCAATTTAGCATTTCTTTTTTTACATTTGCTTTATCATATTTTGTTTCTTGTGCATGTGCTTGTGCACAACTCTCTCTCTGTGTACACACATCCGGGTAAATATTTCTATATAGTATATATAAAATGTTATATACCTCTTATATTTTTGTATTATTTTAAAGTAAGTTAGACATGATGCCTCTTTATTCCTAATACTTTAGTATGAATTTCCTAGAAATCAAAAATATTCTTCTATATAATAATGGTGATAGTACAGTTACAAAAATGAGGACTATATTGACATATTACTCATCGTGTACTGACCTCATTCAGATTTTGCTACGTGCCCTGCTGATGCCTTAAACAAAAAACATTACATTTTTTTCCTAACTTTGAATTCAGTAGTTTCATGTTGCTTTCAGTTTTCGTGTAAGTTAGTACTTCTATAACGTAACTCATCTTCAATCTCTTTGCTCTTGTGTTTTATTAATGATATTGTTCTCTTTGTTCTATTTAAATGAGAACCAGTACTTCTGTATCTTCAACATTATTGAACTTTCATATTGCCATAGACTGAGTAGGAGAGGTAAATAAAAAGATGCAGATTATCATATTTTAATATTCTTCTATATGTATGAAGACACACTTTTAAAAATATAAACAAGGGACTGGGGTTGTGGCTTTGTGGTAGAGCACTTGCCTAGCATGTGTGAGGCACTGGGTTTGATTCTCAGCACCACGTATAAATGAATGAATAAAATAAAGGTCTATTAGCATCTAAAAAAATACAAAATATTTATATAAATGATGAGTACCATGTAGGTTAACAGGTGATTTTATTTATAAAAATTGTATCACAAATTTTTGGTGCTTTCATTTAGAATATTGTTAAGTTTCATAGTTAAATCTTACATTACTTTTAATGTCTAGAGAGAAGTACCATAATTAATCAATTCATTTTTGTTTCCTCTTCTAAACCATGCTGACATTATCTTAAAATCAATTTAGCTGCAAAACCATTGGTTTTGTTTATTATAAATTCCTAACACTGGAGTTGAGTAGTTACAAGTTTGTCCATATTTTCCCTAAACCTTTCTTTTTTCTTTTACTCTTTCTGTGGTGCTGGGGATTGATTTCATGGCCTCCTGCATGCTAGGCAAGTGCTTTCCCTTTCTAAAGATTTTGATGTGTGTCATTTACCATCATAGAGCAATATATATGGCATTGCCCATTTTACCTTTACTTGGAATGATTGTAAATATTTGCTGGTTTTTAATGGTAAAGCTTGCAGTAATTTCTAAAATATTTGTCAGTTGTTTCTTTTGTGAATCCTGTATTTAACATTTTCTTTATTACATTTTGTATTTTTATTTTCAAAGAAACAAAAAACCTCTTTACAAAATAATTTTTATAGTTTTAAGTCTATGTACTTTTGAAATTCTATTTATCAGTTGAACTTGTGTCTCCTTTCTTCTGTCAAACCAGCTTTATTGACTTATTTTCCTTCTGATTAGTGCTAGACTTCCATTAATTTATTGATTGATTAATTAATTAATTTGTTTTCTAAGGACTACCAGTTCTCCCAGGAATAGAGAATTAAAACCTGAGTCATTTTTGATCCCCAAATTTTCTTTCTTAAATCTATTGAAATGCCAAATCTCATTTATTTAAAAAGAAAAAACAGCAACTCAGTATCTTTCACATCTCTCCCATATTGTATATTTCTCAAGTTCCTGTATTTAGGTCTCATTTTATTAGAATTTGTATCATTACTTCTCTGCTATGATTCTTTCTTCTGTTTTACCCTGTTCTGTTTTTTATTGCTGTCATGTTGATCTGTTTTTACCTGTTCAAATGGCAAGCAGTGCTTTTTTTAACTACCTTACAACGTAATGTTTTGCTGTATTTTTGATTCATAACCAATAGGATACATCTCTCTTGTCCTGTGTATGGCTTTTGCCTTTCCTACTTCCCACACTTGCTTATGATTTTCTTTTCTTGAATCCTTTTTTCCTATCTGTGCTTATCTTAATAAAACTAATTACTAATTTATGAAACAAGTAAGTCTCAACTTACAGATCATTTTTCTCTGTGTGTGTGTGTGTGTGTGTGTGTATGTATGTATGTGGGTGTAACTTTCCCTGGTTACCAATATTAAAGATAATTGTTCCCTTCTTAAATGCTTTCAGCACTTACTTTAAACCAAAGTCCCATGAAAGGTATTTTTCACAGATTTTATTTCTGTGACTGTTTATGTTCATCTCTTAATCTTTTTTTTTTTTTTTTTTTTTTTGGTGGTGCTGGGGATTGAACCTAGGGCCTTCTGCTTGCAAGGCAAGCACTCTACCAACTGAGCTAAATCCCCAACGCCTAATCTTTTTTTATATATAAATATTATTTTCGTTGTACATAGACACAATACATTTATTTCATTTATTTATTTATATGTGGTGCTGAGGATCCAACCCAGTGCCTCACATGTCCTAGGCAAGCACTCCACCACTGAGCTACACCCCAACCCTTAATCTTATAATTATATGTATATAAACATTTTCTAGTAAGCTAGAAAACACATTCATAGTTGATGAATAAGGCACACATGTAAAGATTGTTGTCTATGTATCTGTGTTTCTTAAAGTTTCTAGGAAAGTAATTGCACATTAAAACTGTAACTTTTGTAGAACTTTTGGGATAGAGTAATTTTGGATAATCTTCCTACCTTTACTTAAAACAGTTTACCAGAAACTCGATACACATTTAAAGTACGTAGCATATGGTTGTAGTAAAACAGTTATCTGAAAGATTATTCTAAACTCCCAAGTTTAGCTTACATAATTTTCACAATGGTACATTGTGACTTCCTAATTATATGTAAGTTTTTAATGAAATACATTACTTAATATGTTGCAGCAGGCTTTGTTTCAAATATTTCAGTTTTGTATTCTTAAATAGTCATTGGAATCTTTTTAAAAGTGTTTTTATTAGTGATTATAGTTATAGATAATATTATATGTGACCTGACCATATGTGCATGGAATATAACTGTCTCCAGTACTTTGTTTACCACCTTCCCTCCCTCCCATGCTATCTTCACTCCCTTTCCTCTACTCTGCTGGTCTCCCTTCTGTTCATTTACTGGTTTCTTAATTGGTGCTTTATAGATTTACACAAAGGTAAAATTCCCTGTGGTATATTCCTATATGTGCATAACATAATTTGGTCATTTTCATTCTGCATTTCCTCCCCTTTCCTGTCCCTCCTCCCTCCTCCTTTAACAGCTTCCTTTATTCCCCTGATCTCCCTTCTGTTTTCATGGGAACTCCCTCACTCCCTTTAAACTTACCTTGTTCTAGCTTTTGCATATGAGAGGAAACCTTCAGGCCTTGACTTCCTGAGTCTGGCTTATGTCATTTAGCATGACCTTCTCCAGTTCCATTCATTTACCATCAGATGACATAATTTCATTCTATATGGTTGAGTAGAAGAACTCCATTGTTCTATATATATAAATATGTCACATTTGCTCCATCCATTATCTTTTGACAGGCACCTGGGCTGGTTCCATAACTTGGCTGTTGTGAATTGGGCCACTGTGAACATTGGTGAGCCTGTGTCACTGTAGTATGCTGATTTAGTCCTTTAGGACATATACCAGGGAGTGGGATAGCTGGTTCATGTGGTGGTTCTATTCCTAGTCTTTTGAGGAACCTCCATACTGCTTCCCAGAGTGGTTGTACTAATTTGAACCAACACCAACAATGTATGAATGTTCCTTTTCACCACACCCCTACCAGCATTTGCTATTATTACTGTATTCTTGATAATTGCTATTCTGACTGGTGTGAGATGAAATCTCATTGTAGCTTTGATTTGAATTCTCTTAATTGTTAGGTATGTTGAACATTTTTTCGTGCATTTGTTGGCCATTTGTATTTCTTCTTTTGAGAAATGTCTCCTTAGGTCTTTTGCCCCTTTTTTGAATGGATCATTTGTTTTATTGATGTTAAATGTTTTGAGTTCTTTATATATTCTGGATGTTAATCCCCCATTGGAGGAGCTGCTGGCAGAGATCCTCTCCCATTCTGTAATCTCTTTCTTCACAGTTGTAATTGTTTTGTTTGCTGTGCTCAGGCTTTTACATTTGATGCTGTCTCACTTACTGGTTCTGGGTTTTATTTCTTGAGCTGTAGTGGTCTTGTTAAGGAAGTGAGTGCCTGCACCAGTGTGGTGGAGTGTTGAGCCTGTTCTCAGTTTTGTTTTTGGTTTAATTACTAGGTCTTTGATCCACTTGGAGTTGACTTTTGTGCAGGGTGCAAAATAGGGATCTAGTTTCATTCCTCTACATATGGATACCCAGTTTTCCCAGCACCATTTGTTTAAAAGAGTATCTTTTTTGTAATGTATAATTTTGGTACCTTTTCAAGTATCTTGTGACTCTCTATGTAGATTTTTGTCTTTGTGTCTTCTCTTCTCTTCCTTTGGTCTTCATGTCTTTCTGATGCCAGTACCATGCTGTTTTTGTTACTATGGCTCTGTAGTATAATTTGAGAAGCAAATATTATGCTGCCTCCAGCATCAATCTTTTTGCTTGGAATGGCTTTGACTGTTCTGGGTCTTTTATTTTTTAATTTAAGTTTAAATTTTTATTTTTATTTTTTTGGTACCAGGGATTAAATCCAGAGATACTCAACCACTGAGCCCCATCCCTAACCCTTTTTATATTTTATTTTGAGACAGTTTCTTGTTAAGTTGTTTAGGGCCTTACTAAGTTGCTGAGGCTGACTCAGAACTCACAATCTCCTGCCTGTTTCCCAAACCACAGCGATTACAGGCGTGCACCACCATGCCTAACCTGTTCTTTCAAATGAATTTGAGGACTGTTGTTTTCTAGTTCTATGAAGAATGTCGTTGGTATTTTGATGGGGGAATTGCATTGAGTCTCTAGTTTTTGGTGTTACGGCCATTTTAACAATATCAATTTTGCCTCCCCGTGAACATGGGAAATGTTTCCATTTTCTAGAGTTGTCTTCTATTTATTCCTTCACTGTTTTGCACTGCCTAAAGGTGCATTGAAGGTTGTTTAGCTTTGTGATTTCCTAAGCATATATAATATTTTCTTTGAAATTCATTATTTAATATGTTGCAACAGGCTTTGTTTCAGATATTTCATTTTTGTTTGACTAAGGTTGTCATTAGCATCTTTTTTTCTCATTGTTTCCCTTGGAATTAGCTGCAGCAGTGAATTCTCATTTCTGTCCTACTTACCCCATTGTTTATGGTGTATAAGCACAAGTGTTTGTTTTTCACCACCATTTTACAAAATTGTATTAGGATGTTGAAATGTACACTTTAAATACTACACGGGTTTTTGAAAGCCTAGTCTAGTGCCAGGTGGAAAGATCAACTTTTTTATGTGTCTGATATGTAGTGACTATATGGTGAATAAAGAAATCGAAGTGTTCAATGAATGAGGAAATACTTTCTAGTAAATTGTATTTTGTGGATTGAGTTATTGAGGTGACATTGGGGATTGGAATAGTTAAAGTGTTTCTAGATACTGAATTTTTTTGAATTGGCTTTAAATTTGAAATATCTTGCTTTATGCAATCTTGTCTTTTAAAATCCTTTCACAGAATCCTTTAAATGATTAAAGATAACATCATGTGGACATTTGTAATTTGTCTGTTTTTCTGTATTTTTAAGAAAAAATTTTATTTATTGACAAAAGATTGCTGTTTTATTTAATCTTCCATTTCAAAACTGTTTATTTAAAGGTTCCTGGTATCATTTATTACATAGTGAGAAATGTCCCTTGGGGGTCAGGAAATTGTCATATATGAAAGGATTGTGCACATAACTTTGTTGAGATTAATGGAAGCTAAGGTATTTGGTGTTGTAAAGGCTATTCAAATCTGGAAAAAGCTAGAGTGAACTTGTATTTGATTAATACTGGCATTAGTAGTGAACTTAAGGTTTTCTCTGTGTCAGTGGATATAGAACCAATATATATTTGTGTGTGTGTGTGTGCATGTGTATGAGAGAGACACTACTGAAAGAGCCTAGAAATTGTCTTACCTCAGTAGCAGTAAGCATGCTTAGCATTTGTGTCTTGGTTTCCTTTTTAGAGGGGGTTGGTCTGGGGAAGAGGCTGAGGCCTGAAGATTGCAAGTTCAAAGCCAGCCTATCTTGGTTTCTAAATAACATTTGGCACTAAAAACAGTCAGCATTTAGAGAAATTGCTGGTCTTAGGTCTTGGCCAAAGAAAGTTCAAGATGTGCGTGGGCATCTTTATTTTATACAAATGAAGAATGTGCTCCATGAATGATAAGGATTTGTCAAAGTAACACAGATACCAGTTTGAAGAAGAGTCTTTCTGGGAAAAATTGAGAATAAAAAATGAATAGTGCTAATAGTAGACTGTAATCCATTGAAAAAAGTAAGAATTCCTGGGTCCACATTGACATACATGAGGGAAATGCCAAGTAATAAAAGCAGAAAGATGGATGGAATTAGAAAATCTCCATTTGTTAGCTATTATAATAATTGCTTATTTTGGAACCACTAGATTCCCAAAACAAGTGGAATAATGTTTTATTTTGTTTTGTTTTTTGTTTTTTTTGGAACCAGGGATTGAACTCAGGGACACTTGGCCACTGAGCCACATCCCCAGCCCTATTTTGTATTTTATTTAGAGACAGGGTCTCACTGAGTTGCTTAGGGCCTCACTAAGTTGCTGAGGCTGGCTTTGAACTCGTGATCCTCCTGACTCAGCCTCCCAAGTCGCTTGGATTACAGGCGTGCACCACCACGCCCGGCTTGGAATAATGTTTGATGGAATGTATTTACCAATTTTATTCTTACCATTTCACAAAGTGCTTGTAAAATTACAAAGTGAGAAAGTAATTTTATATTGGAAAAATCAGGCATATACTTTTTAAGTAACATATTAAAAATAATATGGGGCTGGGGATATGGCTCAGTTGGTAAAGTGCTTGCCTTGCAAGCACAAGGCCCTGAGTTCAATCCCAGCACCAGCAGAAAAATAATAATAATAATAATAATAATAATAATAATAATAATAATAATAATAATGATGGTAGCACATGCCTCTACTTCCATCTGCTCCAGTGGCTGAGGCAGGAGGATCATAAATTCAGACCAACCTCAGCAACTTAGTAAGACCCTGTCTTGAAATACAAAATAAAAAGGGCTGGGCCTGTGGCTCAGGGGCTAAGTGCCTCTGGGTTCAGTTCCTTCTACCTCCAGAAACTGAAGGTGATTAGGCTGATTGATATCATGTTTGTTCTGATAAACGATGCACATAGTAGAATGGACTGCTGTTTCTCTGATATCCTTGCTGAAAATACATAAGTGAAATATAATCTTGGAGAAACTCAGACTAAATTGAGGAGCACTGCACAAAATAATTGGGCAGCATTCAAAATATCAAGGTCATGAGTTAAAAGAAGATGGAGATGTTATTCTAGATTGAGAAAAAATAAAGAAATGTGACTTCTAAGTATGTGTAATCTTAGTGTGGATCATTTTTCTGTAAAAGATCTTGTGATAATAGGGTAAATTTCCTTGGCATCTGTGGATTAAATGGAAGATTTGAAACAAAGCCATTTTCTTATTTAGTTGGTTGTACTGTGATTGTGTTGGAGAGTGTCCTTACTTAGGGTAGGTATCATATCTGCATCTTATTTGGAGTGGTTCAGGAAAAAAAATTTGTGTGTATGAGAGGTGTGTATGAGGGGGGGATACAATTTGATAAAGTAGGTATGGTAAAGGTTGAAAACTGGAATCTCAGTGAAGTATATATAATGGTTCTTTTAATATTCTTGCAGTTTTTATCTAAATTTGCTTTTGTTTAACAATTGGAAAGAAGATTATAGTTTGAATTGTTTAATAGTCTGTGTAACACATTGCCTTGTGGTCTGAAAGCATTAATGAAGTACAGGACAGTTTTTGAAGGTGGACTTCCATGTGGCAGTTGAACCCAGGGACTCTTTACCACTGTGTTGTAGCCTTATCCCTATTTTTTGTTTGTTTTTGAGCCAGGTTTTGCTAAGTTGTCAAGGCTGGCCTCAAATTTGGAATCTTCCTGCCTTACCCTCCTTAGTAACTGGGATTGCAGGCATGAGCCATTGCACCCAGCATCTTTGAAAGCTTTAATGTGATAGATAGACTGTTGTTATCAGATTTGTTTTTTTGTTTGTTTGTTTGTTTTTTGTACTAGGGATTGCACTCAGGGGCACTCAACCACTGAGCCACATCCCCAACTCTATTTTGCGTTTTATTTTAGTTCCTTGCTGTTGCTGAGGCTGGCTTTTGAACTCAAGATTCTCCTGTTTTAGTCTCCTGAGCCGCTGGGATTGCAGGCATGTTCTACTGTGCCTGGCCTTTATCAGACATTTTATGTGAACACTGCGTCAACCTGTCTAAAGTCAGGTAGTCTGCCCTTCTTTGCTGAGATGTAAAGTTCATGAAGGCCAGTATATTTAAAATATTCCCCCATGCTTAAAATAAAACACTGTTTAATCGTACTTTAAAAATCCTGATAACCAACATGTTCTGGACATGTATTATGTCAAGCTATATTTATATATCTTTACCAGGAGATTAGACAGTACTTTTCCCATATAACAGATGTAAAAAAAAAATGAGCACAGGACAATTAAGTCAGTTGCCTAGGCTCACTAGGAAGATGCTGATTCACATTTATTATCACAATTTTTCTTTTTAAATTTTATTTTGAGACAGGGTCTCACTACGGTTGACCTTGAATTTGTGATCTTCTTGCCTTAGTGTCTTGAGTATTTGGATTTCAGGCATGTACCACCATGCCTACCTTTGCTGAGTACTTAATCTTTTCTTTCTCCTTCTAAGCAGCTTTTGCTGAATAAATAAAATGAACAAATGAACCATAAACTACAAACAAATCAGTGTTGTATTGGGTGAAATACTTAAACTTACTAGTAGTTGAACTATTTCTTAAGTAAGGTCTGCTACATTTTTCACTGAAGGTATACACATATCTTTTTTCCTCTTTGTTTTTTGCAGTACTGGGGATTTAAACCAGGGGAGACTCTAACCATTTAGCAAAACCTCTCAGCTTTTGGTTTTGATTGCAGTGACAAAAAGTCACTGGGGAGTTCGGGGGTACTGAGGATTGAACCAGGGCCAGGGGCACTTTACCACCAAGTTACATCCCCAGCCCATTTAATCTTTTTCTTTTGTTTTTTCTTTTCTTTTTCCTTCCTTCCTTCCTTCCTTCCTTCCTCCCTTCCTTCCTTCCTTCCTTCCTTCCTTCCTTCCTTCCTTCCTTCCTTCCTTCCTTTTTTTAAATTTTGAGACAAGGTCTTGCTTGGTTGCTAAGGTTGAGATTCTCCTGATTCAACCTCTTGAGTCACTGGGATTACAATCATGCACCTCCACATCCTACTGCAGGGTATTCTTTTGGATGATGATTGGATCTATAGATTTTTTTTGAGTTTGTATTCTTATGTAAAGTATACAGTATTTAAATATACATTAAGTGCTGGTACTTTTTACTGTATATATTTCACATAACAGGAATCAAGATTCACAGTTGGCCTTCTGTATCAGAGGACTCTGTCTAAGGATTTGACCAACTGTGAATTGAAAGTATTTGGGGAAAAAAACAGCGTAGAAACTACTTATGTAGTATTTACATTGTATTAGGCATTTTAAGTTATCTAGAGATGATTTAAAGTATATAGGAGAATGTACATAGGTTATATGCAAATACTGCCCCATATAAAGCAGTTGAATATAAACCAATACTAAAATCAGTCACTGATACCAACATTCAAGTCTGGACCACTTCTAGTGCTCTAGAAAAGCTTTCTTGTGCCCTTTTCATTCTGTGTTTTCTCTACATATACCTGCTGTTCCAACTTTTCCAAGATTTGTTCTCCATACATTTATGATATTGTGTTTTGATAACTTTGACTCATTGTTATGTACAGGAAACTTATTTGTGTTCTTAGTAACTTGATCTTTTTAAATGCTACCTAGTGTTCCATTGTACAAATACACTCCCTATTTATTTAGTCATTCTATTGTTTATGGATATTATTTTTCCACTTTTTGGTTATTTACATGAAGGTACTATTAAAATTCTTGTACAGTTCTTTACATGGATATTAGTATGTATTTTGTTGGGATATATCCTTAGGAATAGAATTAGTGATTCATAGGATGTATGTATGTGTAAATTAATTGAGTACTTCTAACAAAAAATCCAAAGTGATTATTTCTGTAGCCTGCCAGCAATATGGAGTGGGTCCATGTGTTTCATATTCTTACCAACAGTTGAATTTGTCAGTCATCTCTATTTTAGCCTTTATTATTATTATTATGATGATGATGATGATGATGATGATGATGATGATGTTTTGGTTTCAAGTACCTTACAGTTATACACAATACTAGGGTTTATTGAGACATATTCATATATACATATAACATATTCCAATTCATCTCCTAGTACTTCCCCTTTCCCTCCCTTGAATCTTCCCATTCCTGCTCCTCTGCTCTTCTGGTCATCCTTCAACTTATTTATGAAAAGAAACGTGCGTGCGTGCACACACACACATAGGCCCATATGTATTTTCCATTGCTATGTTATAATTATAAATAAAGTGAATATCAGTTTGATATGTTCATATATAAGAACATAACATAATTTGTTATTTTATTCTGCAGTTCTTCACCTTTCCCTCCTTAATTCCTCTTTCTCTACCCCGTACTTTACTCTGCTATTTTCATGAGATTCCTTGTTTTTCATTCCCTTTTTCTCTCTAGCTTTTGCATATAAGACAAAATGTGTGACCTTTGACTTTATGAGTCTGGTTTATTTTGCTTAGCATGTTCTCTAGTTCCATTCATTTACCAGCAAATGACATAATTTCATATTTGTTTATGATTGAGTTAGAACATTATTGTGTTCTGTTCATCTACCACATTTTCTTTATCCTCTGTCGAACACCTAGTCTCGTCCTATAACCTGGCTGTTGTGAATTCTGCTGCTCTAAATATTGGAATCCATGTATTTTAACTTTTCTTATGGACATAGTGTGGTATCTCATTTTTGTTTTCATTTGTATTTTTCTGATGTTAAATGTTATCAAGGACCTTTATGTAAGTTTGATAGCTATTTTTATATTGTCATTTTTTTCTCAAGCTTCTCTGAAAAAGTTTCTCTATTTGTAATCCAAATTGATTCCAGGATTGTATTTTTGAAAATTGATTATTCTGAAATGTCCACAGAAATGCAGTTTCTCCAAAAAGAGATAAAGTAGTAAGGAAGAAGTGCAAAGCTGGAAGACTTTCACTATTAGGTTTCAGATCTTACTGTAAAACTACAGTAATGAAGGTAAATTGGTATTGGCACAATGACAGATGTGTGTGACACTAGCATTAAGAGACACTATGTCAGCTGATTGTGATAGAGATTCTTAATTCAGTGGGGGAAAGATGAATCTTTAAAAAAATTATGCTGGAGCAGTTGCTTTCCTGTGTTTACATTCTCAAATTTTGATTAAGACTAACTTGATTATTTTCATTTGTGTTCTGTTTAAGAAATTGTTGCCAAGCTTAGTCCTCCCCACCTTTTTTTTCCTGCTATTACATGTAGGTCTACTTCTGTTTTGAGTTTATTTTATATCTAATGTGAGGTAAGGATAAAATAGTTTCTGATCTATTTGAAAGAAGTTGCAGAGATCATGACCCATACTCCCTACATAGTTCATGGTGTATTTTCTAAGAGCAAGAACATTCTCTTATGTAAGTATTATATAATTATCAAAACCAGGAAATTTAATATTAACAATATCATTATCATAATAGCCATACACATAGTTTAGCAGTTGTTTCAAAATGTATTGACATCTATTTTTCTAGTCCAGGATCTAACCAAATACATTATTTATTAACTTTGTTTAATGTCTGATATCTTCAAGTAGTCCTTGTTTGGTCTCTGATTTTTATTATCTTGATATTTTTGAAAAATATGGAAAAGGCATTTTATAATGCTCCTCAATTTGTTTGTTTCTTCCTGATTAAATTTGGTTACTTATATGGGAATAATATATAATTAACAGTTGCCTCTTAAACATGAATTCCATAAGGTAGAATAAGTGAAACTGTATTAAACAATACAGTAGAAATTAGACATTCCCACTAGATTTAGGCAGATATTTACTTGTTAATGAAGTACTTTCCTAGGCTGTAGTATTTGGGGGAGTTGAGTTACTTGTTCATGTTACATGAGGGAAACTGTCTCCTAGGATTAGTTTTAGAGGTCTGTGTTGAGCTACATCTGTGCTGGAGCTAGCATGTAGTTGATCTGACAGTCTATTTTTGAGTTCCCACCTAATGGACTGAATTCAAGGATTGATAATGATGGAGTAAAACACTAGAAACTGGTTACTGTCTAGGATGCTAAGGTTCTTAAGATGGAGATTCAGTAATTCACATTTTTTTAAAATTTAATTTTTTTAATTGGGGATCAAAATCACATTTGAGCATTCATCTCTTGAGCCTTAATATTTTTTGGCAGTGTAGGGATGAAATTCAGGGCCTCATGCATGCTTGGCAAGCACGTTGCTACTGACTCTACCTCTACCCTTAAAATTCTTGTTTTAAAAATCTCCCCACCTCCAAACTTAAAACAAACATGTGATTTGTGTGGGGTAAGTAGCTTTCTCAGAGAAACTTGAGAAAAACTCCTGAGAGTTCTCAGGACTGCAAAATCATACTTCTAAACTACAAGCTAATAATGGCATTTGCTCTGTTGTATTATGTTCCTCTTTCTTCCTTACTCTTTATATATTAGTAGTAAAGTCTTATGTAGTAGTGGGAAAATTGTTTTTTTGATAGTGTAGATAAAATACAGATGAGTCCTAATTAAAATAAGTTGGTTTTTAATTTCTTATATTCTTTTCTCCCTTTATAACTAATGCTAAAAGGCCCAGTGATGAGATCTACAATTTTTAATCCCCTTTTTCATGGGGGTTTTCTTCATTCTGCATATATACTGTACATGTATATTATGTGCAAACATTCTTACATGTACACAGGTTTATTTGTTGCAGTATATTTGTAATAGTTAAAAATTGGAAGCAAAATAAATACCTATCAATAGGTTAATGGATGAATAAGTTAATATTCTAGAATGTAGCAGCCTTCAAGAAAGAACCAAGACTTTAAGTACTTCCATAGATTGAGTACAATATACATTGATAGTGAAAATAAAATGCTGCAGTACTATGCACAAACAAAAGTAATAGCATGAATATACACACATTTCTATGTGTTTAAATGTCTCTGGAAGGACATATAAGAAATTAGTATTGATTGCCTTTTAGGTAAGGAAGTTTGTGTCTTTGGTTTTGGGCTGGGAAAGCAAGTTTTCATAGTATAACTTCTATCACCTATTGAATTTTGAAGGATTTGAATGTATTACCTACTTGGTAAAGAAAAATAACATTCTTTAATGTCCCCTCTCCACGTACAGTACTCTGGGAAGGTATCTGTTACTCAGGACTTATTAGAAGGGGCTGTACTCTGAAGTCCATATAAACAGGATATATATATTAAATCATGATGTTTTAAGACAACTTCAAGTTGATCAGTATGCACAATTGTATTCTGTAAAGAGGGATGTGGTATGTAAATGATTAAATAGGTTAATAATTGATAACCTCACTTGCCATTCCAAGGAATTTGGCTTTTAACTTGATGAAAAGGTCACATAGTAAATAAAGAAGGAAGTGAGAAGATTAGATTGTGTTATAAGGATTATTGTGATTGTGTAGTATTAGAGTGACTCTGTCCAACAGAAATGCGTTGTAAATCACATATGCAATTAAAAATTGCTAGTAAATTACAAGGAGTGAAAGTAATTTTAATAATATTTATATAATTAATATTTGATTGCATACTCAAAATTTTATTTTATTATGTAATCAATATAAAGTTATCAGTGAGATACTTTATATGCTGTATGAGGCTAGTGGTTACCAAGCTGGACAGTGCAGGTATGATATAAAGAATTAGTAAGGGTCAGTCAGGGAACAGTCATCACCAGTAATTCAAACAGTGAATGTTTAAAGAATTACTAATTAGTTAAACATCCTTAATCATTTGTCATTTGGGAATGGCAAATTAAGACAGTAGTGACAGATGCCACTGATCGAATGACTGAAATCCATAAAGCTGACATTATTAATTTCCTGATAAGTATGTGAAGCAACAGAGAAGTCACATTCATTACTAGTGGAAATGTAAAGTGATACTGCCACTTTGGAAGATAGTTTGGCAGTTTCAGAAGAAACTAAACAGTCTTTCTGAACATTCCATCAGTTGTACTCTTGAGTGTATTAACAACTGATTGTAAAATTATGCACATATGCCCAATATAAAATTATGTCCACACAAAGACTTATTTGTGAATGTTTGTAGCAGCTTCATTCATAATTGCTAATCATTAGTGAGCAAGATGTCCATCATTAGGTAAATGGATAACAAAATGTGGTGTATCCATACAGTCGAATATTGTTGAGCAATGGAAAGGAAATGACCTATTCAGCCATTAGAAGACATGGATAATTCTTAAAATACATATTGTTCAAGTGAAAGATGCCAGTCCGTAAAGGGTACTTACTGTATGATTCCTTTTTCATGAATATCTGGAGAAAACATGGTAAAGATTCTTTAAAACATTAAGTTGTGTCAAGGGGGGTGGGTTGAATGGATGAAGCACAGGTTTTCTTTTTGTTTTTTGCTGTACTGGAAATTAAATTCAGGGCCTCATCTATGCTATATTTTTTTATACATTGTCATTGAACCTTTCTTTTATTTATTTATTTGTGGTGCTAAGAATTGAACCCAGTGCCTCACACATGGTAGGCTAGCACTCTACCACTGAGCCACAACCCTAGCCTTCCCATCTATTTAAAGTTGTATTTTGAGACAGGATCATGATGAGGCAGGTCTCAATTTTGTGATTACAGTTGGGATTACAGGATTACACCCTTTGCTTGCTAGCACATGAGGTTTTTGAGGTGGTAGAACTCTTCACTGTGATACCATAATTGGGAATACAGAACACTGTGTATTTGTCAGAGCCCACAGAGCTTTATAGTACAGTGAATGAATTTTGTTATCTGTTGTATGCTACCCATGTATTTCCTCGTTCTGTCCACCTTAGGGCCTAGAAGTAAAGACACCTCGGTAAAAGAGCAAAACCCAGTGTCCCAGATCTTCATCTCTAATATCATTCTCTAGTAAAAGGAACCATGTCTTTTTGTAGTATTGGTTGATTCTAGGACTGGGGCAGGGAATATACAAGGTGAGCTTCAGATAGCTTGTAGGTCACTTAAGTAATCAAAGGTTAAAAAACAACATAAAAACCTAACACACGATGATAGGGAAATAACAAATGGACACAGAACCAACTGAAATTGCTCTTAATGACCAAAGCTTGAAAAAAATTTAAAAACAAAGAAAAATGATATGAGACTATATCCCAAAGTATAAACTAAATGCTCATGAGTCTATATTGATTTAGATGATCAAATAAATAAATGACGAAATATAAATAGATGAGTGTAGATATGGAAGAATGTAAAATAATTTATGGAAATTGACTCTTAAGGAGGTGGAGCTTAATTCCTTACCCCTTAAGTGTGAACTATGTTTAGTAACTTTATTCCAAAGGGTACAGTAAGATAAAGGGAGGAAAAGATACTTTGTGGTGGAGAAACCTAACAAAGACCACAACAGAAAACTGATTAACTTCAATATCAGCAGTGATATATTAATAGTTTATGTTATTTAATGTTGTTAATGTATCCTTAATATGAGATGATCAAAATGACACCTTACTTTTTCTGTCTTCTTCCCCCAAGTTTATAATCCTAGTCTAGTAATGATAAAAATGCTAGACAAATCCAAATGAAGGACCTTTAGGATACGACGTAATTGGTATGCCTTTTATTACTTCAGAACTGCTGAAGTAATCAAAAATCAAGAGACCCTAAGAAACTTTCCCAGATAAGAGGAGCTAAAGGAAAGACTTGATGAGTAATGTAATATGGTGTCTTCAGTGGCTTCTGGGGCAGAAAAAAGTCATTAGGCAAAAAATCAGAAGATGTGGATAAAGTATGGATTTTTGTTGGCATGTCAATATTGGTTTATTATTTGTACCAGATATACTATACAAATATAAGATGTTAATAATAGGAGTCACTAGATGTGAGATAAATGGCAATTGCCTGTGCTATCTTCATAATTTTTTTTGTGATTCCAACTGTCCTAGGAATAAAATTTATTTAGACACTAGTATATATTAACCCACCCACAACATTGCTTTTAGATCCATTAACTACTAAGAGAAAGGAAGAGAGTACTAATGAGGAGCACAATAATATCAAATATAGGGAGTAGGTATTGTAACCAGGAATAAAAGCCCTCCATTTTATCTTTTGTAGTGTTCCTCCAGTGCCCTCTATTTTTAAAACCTGATACTGCAGTAGATGTTAAAAAAGTAGTGTTTCCAGTGTTCAAATTCAGAATCACAAAACAAGTCAAATAAGGGTGGATTTGGAGACAAGGGTCATTAGATAATTGGATCAGGGGTATAGAGAAAATGAATTAAGTTACTCAAAACAAAATATTATGATTGAGATGAAAAAATGTGTGAGAAAGACCTGTGGGTAACACTGACAGGTAAAAAATACAGTACAGGGAAGGAAAAGGTATCTGAAAGATAGGGAAGAGAACCATGTCAGCCGTTAAGAGAGTTTTAAGATTCTGTTGCATTTAACAACATTGATGTCATTGATGTGTTTGAAGCACCAACCATGCAATTAATATAGATAGGAATGAATAAAATTTATAGAATTGGAAACAGTGACTGCAGACTGTTTTTCCATATTACCCTTGACTCTTGATGAGACATGGATAGGGTATAATTAGTATTAACTTAAGAAAAAATTGAGGGCAGGGGATAGTATGTTAATTTAAAAAATGTGAATTCATCAGGGCAAGAATATTTCGCCTTTCTTTATTGTTGTATTCCCAATACCTAAAATAGTTGAAGATATGTTCATTTTGTATTTGTTGTATGACTAAGAAACATTTGAGTACTTCAGTAACATGGAAGAGTTGAATAAGTGGTATTTCTTAGAAATATTTTATTGAACAAGATTTCTGAGGAAGTAGGAGACCATTGAGGATGGTATAAAGGAGGACATGTCAAGAGTAGGCATGGTTAAAACATAGCATTGATATTGTTTGACAAAAATTCTAATTAGTTTTTAAACTTTATTTCATATGGTATATGTATATATGTATGTTTTATTGTTTGCACTCTATTTTTATCATTGAAAACAACATGTGAAGCTTTTTTGGTTAGGAAGTTACCTGTTTTTGCACCTTTTAAACCACCAGTATTGGACAGTATGTTTAATTTTTCTCTTTGACATTTATTTGCTATTTTTTTCATTTTCCATTACGTGTGAAGATAAGTAATTTATGAAACAATAATTTCTTTTAGAATGAAGGCAAGTTTACATTAGTAGTGCTTATTAGCACCTTTCACAGAATCAAGCATAATTTGAGATCATTTTTTTATAAAGTGGAAAGTAAGCCTGCATTTAATGTCATTTTTCTTTATCTTTTTATTTAGTCTACAAATAAGAAACCTCGAAAATCTCCAGGAGAGAAAAGCAGAATTGAAGCTGGAGTGAGAGGAACAGGACGTGGAAGAGCTAATGGACACCCTCAACAGAATGGCGAAGGGGAGCCTGTCACATTATTTGAAGTGGTGAAACTGGGGAAAAGTGCAATGCAGGTAAATTTAAAGTGCTTTTGTTTGTTGTTTGTTTTTTGTTTCATGCATAAAGTGAGATAGCCAATAACCTACGTGGAATGTCTTAGTGTATGTATTGACACTTCATATGTTTTTTTTTTTTTTTTTTTCTGAGGATACTGGAGATTGAATTCAGGGTCTTATACTTGCTAAGCACACACTATTTCACTGAGCTATATCTTCAGCCCCTATACTTTTGATTATTGTGAAACTATAATTTTATTAAGGTTTTTGATTTGGTTTGGTTTGGAAGAGCATCAGGAAAGACATTTTGTGTAATAATAAGATGTACCTTGGATTGTGTGCAGTAAATTGACCAGTGTATAATAGGAGATGCCAAACAGGGTTTTTTTATTGCCTTGTTATAGTTTTTAAATTTGATTTTATTGCAGAATAATTGACAGAAGAAAGGGTGATCTTTTATAATCTTCTTACTTTTTTATCTCTTCTCATTTATTCAAGATATATTTTAAGTATTATGTAAGAGCATTATTTTATTAGCTTCTTAGTAATTCATTATAAGCATAAGCCATAATTATTTCACTATTCCTTGAGTATATCTTTATGCTTCACTTTTATAAAATTTATTATTCATTTTTGTATCTCTACATATCTTTTCGTTCTAAAGTAGCAGAAGTGAACTTATTTGCTTAAAGAGTAGTGTTTTTTTGTTTGTTTTGTTTTGTTTTGTTTTGTGGCAGTACTAGGGCTTAAATAGAATCTTGCATATGTTAGGCAAGCTCTTTACCACTGAGCTATATGCCTACTCCTTTTTATTTTATTTTGAGACAGTGTATTGCCAAGTTGCTGAGGCTGGCCTAGAATGTGGGATCCTCTAGCCTCAGTCTCATGAATAACAGGGATTATAGGCATGCACCACCATGCCCAGCTAAAGGGTTGTTGTTGTTGTCACTGTTGTTTAAAACAGTGTAATACAGAAATATCCTGTTTCTCTTCGAGGATTTAAAGTAATTTACCTTTCACTAGAAGTGTAGCAGAATGCCCATACTAGAATACTGTTGCTAACAGTGGAGTATTTTATATTTTAAAATTACTTGATAATGTGAAAAATTGGTAATTCACTATTTTAATTTGCATTTTTTTGGTCACCAGTGATTGACAATATGTTAAATCTATCTGATAATTGATCATTTTTATTTCATTTTTTCAGGAAGTGTGAAAATCATTTAGGTAACTTATGAAACAGTAATTACTTTTAGAACTAAGGCAGGTTTTCATTAGTATATTTTTTATTTTTAATCCGTATTTCATTCTAAGTTCATAAAGGACCTTAGTGTTTATTGCTTTTTTCTGTGTATCGTCAAATTGATGTGTATAAGGGTCTTGGAATTTGTATGCTGAGGAAAGATTGTGGAGTAGTGGTATGATTCTAAATGATAAATACTGAATTACCAGCTATCTAAAACAGATGACAATCTGTGAATTACATATATATAATTTAAAAAGTGATGAAATGATCTTTAGCCACTTTGATCTTTATCATACTTTAATAGAAAAATTGTTAACAAACTACAAAAATATTAGTTTTTGAGATTTACTTTACTTCCCACCTTTATGTAGAAACACAAGTAACAAATATGAAGGAAGTGATTTTATGTACAATTTTAATAATTTTATTTCAACATTTTACTTTCATTTTTTATGTGAAACTTAATTGTTCCAGATATTTATATGTTGTAATGATAATTTTAATGCATATTGAATTTAAGTTGAATGCCAACTTTTAATATGAATAAAATCTTATCATCTGTATATGGAGCAAAATATTGATCAATATAAATTTTTTTTCTCTTTATCCCCATGTTCTATTCTTCATCCAGATTACTTTTCCCTAAAAAAACTGTTTGATAACTATAATTCTTTTACTTAAAAATCTTTAGGTCATATTTTCTGAATGATGAGAATTAATAATAAGGATACTAGAGACTTCCATAATTTGGTTTTTAACCTACTTTTTCAAAAAGTTTTCCTGACTATTCATCTTTCGAAGTATGCTCTCTAAATCTTTAAAAAAAAAGCAACCCTTTTTCTGTGATTTATTATTAATATTATATTCTTCCTTACTAGGTACATTCACATTAGTCTAAAAACGTACGTAATTTAGTTTTTCACTCAATAAATTTCTGAAAGTCATTGCTGAGCACAAAGGGGATGCACATTTAAAAAAACTAATAAATGTCTTCCATTGACAGAGGCATAGTAGTTTCACTGTTTATTCTACCCTGACAAGGTAAAATAATATTAGTTGAATATTTAAAAGAGAAAATAAGCAGATATCAGTGTATTCAGAAATAAATTAAATATTTCTATGATTTGTATAGAAGAAAACTACAAACTGATGGTCAGGAATTTTCTTAGGATAGAGAAGCACATACTTATGTAAGAATTTGGTACTTGTTTGTTAAAATTGCATTATGAAGCCGGGCACAGTGGCATGTGCCTGTAATCCTAGCATTTGGGAGGCTGAGGCAGGAGGATCGCAGAGTTCAAAGCCAACCTCAGCAACTTATGGAGGCCTTAAGCAACTCAGTGAGACCCTGTCTCTAAATAAAATACAAAATAGGACTGGGGTTGTGGCTCAGTGGTGGAGTGTCACTGGGTTCAATCCTCAGTACCCAAAAATTGCATTATGAAGAACAGTGGAATAGACTCAGGCTTATTTCATGAAGCCACAACCTAACATTAGTCCCGTACCTGTAAAGGAAGCTGAAGAAAGCCACTGATAACTACTGTGAAGGCTTATATTTATGGTGACCATGTATTTCAAGTTGTCCTTGAGACTCTCTTTTTATGCTTATTGCCCATGCAGTTATTTATTAATATAGACTCCTTAAATACTCAAACAGGTCTTAGTTTGGATTATAATTTACGTTAAAATCCAATTTTTAAGAAATCGAAGGAAGAGAGAAGACATAGTCATCATAACCAGCCCTTGATTAAAATGACTACTAACTTGATGATGGGGTCTGTGAAAATTCCCATTGTTATTTTAGGAAAGGAAGATCTAAGCCTATGTTGTACAATCTGAATCTGCAGTGACAAGCTCAGTAGGAACAGGTAATCATAAAAACATTAGATAGAGGGCAGTGAATAATAAGAGAAATAAGAAAATACTAAAAGAATGAAAGAAGCAATTTTTTCGAATAAAAATTGGGAATAAATGAAACAAGAAGGGATAGATTTGAAAATTAGTCAGTCTTGAAAGTTGAAAATAAATTTTTGAATTATAAAATTTAAGAATTGGGCTGGGGATATAGCTCAGTTGGTAGAGTGCTTGCCTCGTAAGCACAAGGCCTTGGGTTCGATCCCCAACTCCTCAAAAAAAATAAATAAATAAATTCAAGATTAATTTTATTGAAGAAAAACACTGCATTAGATGCTTTCAAAGGGAGAAGTCAGGAATTAACTTCCATTAAGCACTCATTCAGAAAGTAGCCAGAAAAAGAAAAAAGTTAGAAAATATGAATGAACTGTTTTAGAAACTTTGGTATGGATTAGATGGTTCCAAAATAGGCCAGAGGAAGAGATCAGAGGGAATTAAAGAGACAACCATTTTTCAACAAATAGTTTTTTAAAAAACCTTCTAGATAGGGCTACAGCTGTGGCACTTGCCTAACACATGTGAGGCGCTGGGTTTGATTCTCAGCACCACATAAAAATAAATAAATAAAACAAAGGTACTGTGTCCTTTACAACTTAAACAAAAGAACAACAAAACGGAGAAACTTCTAGAAATATTTCTTTAGATCTAAAGTTTGTTCTAAGGAGTGAGCAAGAAAAGTGAAAAGAATCACATAGTATATTATGACCAACCAGAGAATATTGAGGAAATGTTAAGGGATTTCATTAAGGTTTGTCTGATTGTGTTCTCTGACTACAATGCAGTTAATGTTGAAATACACAATAAAGTAAGTTCTAATTATATTATACTTGAAAGTATAAAGAGGTACTTTTTAAATAACTTGAGAAGGAAATATATAGTGTTGAAATGTCAGCGTATCAGTGTTAAGTGACAGCAGTAGAAACTAGGAGAAGAAAAATGAAAAAGTAAGAAAAGAATAATGAAAGTACAAGTAAAAGTTAAAAAGAAAATGGTAGAGAAGGTCAACTGAATCCAAATATTTTAATACATTAAAATTTTAAGATAACTGAGGTTTTATTTTAGGAATGCAAAGATAGGCCAGGTGCAGTGATGCATGCTTGTAATCCCAATAACTCAGGAGTCTGAAACAGGAGGATTACAAGTTTGAGGCCAGCCTGAATGAGACCCTGTCTCAAAAAAATTAAAAAATTGAAAGGGATGTAGGTATAACTCAGTGGTAAAGCACTCCTAGGTTCAGTCTATAGTACTGGGAGAAGGGGGGAGGAATGCAAGAATGGTTTAATATTAGAAAATCTTTTGTACTATAATAGCAAATGATCATATTACAGGAGAAAAAACCTATACTTACCTGAATTGATGTACAGTGTTTAGAAAAATCATTTGATTAAGTAGATCTAACATTCATGGTAAACAAAACCTTTTGATGAATTGGGAATAAGATAGTACTTCTTAGCCTAGTGAAAATTATTTCCCCCAAATCTACAGTTCACATCATGTCATTAAAAAAAATTTTTTTTAGTTGTAGATGGACACAATACCTTAATTTTATTTATGTGGTGCTGAGGATCGAACCCAGTGCCCCACACATGTGAGGCAGACCCTTTACCACTGAGCCACAACCCCAGCCCCTACATCATGTCGTTTTTAACAGTGAAATGTAGATGTATTCCCAGGATCCAGCATTATCAGTACTCTTTATTACTTTACTGTGGAACCCCTAGCCAATAGATTAAATCAATAATAATTTAAAAAATGATAGTAATAATAATAAAGAAGAGTTGTAACAATTGAAACAAAGATGCAAACATATCTTTACTTTCAAAGGAAACAGTTGTCCATATTGTAATTTCAGGAGAAACTCCAGATTATGAGATTGTTCAGCTAGTTTCTGGTTAGAAACTAGCTGAACATTTAAAAAACTAGCTGAACATTTAAAAAACATTTAAAAAATCAATATACTTCTGTGTAGTAATATTAACCAATTAGAGCAAGTAATTAGAATCAGTAGTGTGTTCAGTTCAAGGTAGAAATAAAATTTAAAAAGCACTTAAGAAAAATGCTAAAATTCTGGCTAGAGTAGAATAAAATACTATTCATACCCATCCATCATGTTGAGTAATATAAAAAAGGTTTGACAATACCACCAGGCAATAAGACATGGAATAGCACCCAGTAGAAGTCCAAATCTGTTTAACTACTTTGGAGAAAATTTTGTTAATATCATGGTAAGTTGAATGATCTGTTGTTCAGGTTTCATTCATTCAATAAATATTTAATGAGTTCCTATACTGTGGTAGACTTACCTCCCTGTCTCCTTTTGCTCCCTTTCCCCCTTTGTTTCCCCATTCCCTCCTCTCCTTTCTACCCTTTACAGAAAATCAATTTTTAGAAGACTACTTTTTTTTTTTCTTTTTAACCTTTTTTGTGGTCCTGGGGATCAAACCCAGTGCCTCATGTATGCTGAGCAAGTGCTCTACCACTAAACCATATCCTCAGCCTTTGTAGAGAAATTTTTTTTTACATGTTTATAAAAGAGGTCTACATAAGGAATGTTTATTGCTTATTTGTAGTAGCCAAAAAATTAAAAGTGTAAATGTCTTTTTACAATGTGCCATATTCAGATATTCAAATTCTCTATAGCATTTGGAAGTAAAGTGGTGCTATAATTGGGAAGTAATGAAGGTTCAATTTTAACATTATGGTAGATTTCACAAATGCATTTTAGGGAAAAATGCAAGCTGTAGAATGATGCTTAACATATGATAGCACTTACTGAAGAGAACCACATGCAAAAGTATTTTAACATCATGTTTGAGATCAGGATTACTAATAGAAGATAGGATAAAACTGGACCTTGAAGGTATGTATAGTATGTATGTGTTACTTGTAACTGAAAAAGAAGCAAAAAACCAAAATAAACAAAGAAAAAATATGGTAACTGAATATTAAGAGTTGCTGAAGCTAGGTGTTTTATTACTTCCCCTATACCTTGTTTAGTTCATTATTTGAAATAAAAATAGATGTTTTTGAAATACCTCCCCAAAGGAGGGCTTATGTAGTTAGTATATTTGAAAAATGACCGTATTTCATCTCCTTTGAAAGAGATATGGAATGCGAAGGCTTTGATAAGTTTCATATTAAAGGGCCTAGTGGCATTACTTTATCCAGCATTCCACAGACTCTTAATTCCTACATATATTCCTATAAATATATGACCATTCTGTTTTTCAGTCTTTTCTCCCTGTCAAAATTATAATGAATAATTATGCTTCCTCTGTACTCAGAGGTTGTGCCAGATAGTTCTTAAGTACGCAGAAATTAAAAAAAAAAAAAAGTTCTGCCCTTATGGAACATAGCTTATGGAAAACATATTAAAAGTTGTTATTAATACTTTAATAGGAAAGATAAAAAACTAGTTGAGTTGAAAACACAGAGCATTCACTTAGGCCTGCCTAGAGGACAGAATTGTGGAAGTTTGTCAGAATATGTATGTATGTATGTATGTATGTATGTATGTATGTATGTATATTAGTATATTTTGGCATAATAAAAAGTCAAGGGAGTAACAAAACCACTTCCCAATAGAAAATAATGATTTGCCAGGAGAGAATAAGCCTGGGATCAAAGACACCAATTATAAAGCTTTTTAAATAGATCTAATTAATAAGTAATGAAGGTTCAATTTTATAATGTCAGTGAAGATGGAGAGAAAATGGCAGACTTTTTATAAATATTAAGGCTGAAATTATTCTAAAAATTAAGAAAGAGGAAGGAATCTGCAGTTATTCCTAGTTGTTTGACTTGGTGTATTCATTGAAAGTAAATTTGCATGTGTGTGGGCATTTGAGAATTGGTATGAGGTAGTTTGGCTCGGAAAGTTTGACTTTTAAACTTAAGACATTGTGTTAGTCAGCTTTTTTGATGCTGTGACTAAAAGACCTAACCAACATAATTGTAGAGGAGGAAACGTTTATTCGAGAGCTCACAGTTTCAGAGCTGAGTCCATTGCTCCTGACTTGAGGTGAAGCAGAACATCGTGTGGAAGGGTGTGGCAGAGGGAGACAGCTCATATCATGATCAGGAAGCAGAGAGACTCCACTCTCCAGATGCAAGTATATGTCCAAAGCCACACCCTAATTCCCATCACCTCCAGCCACACCCTACCATTTCAGTTACCACTCAGTTAATCCCTATCATGGGATTAAATTACTGATTGGGTTAAAACTTACAACCCATTCATTTCTTCTCCGAACCTTCTTTTATTGTCTCACACATGAGCTTTTGGGGGACACCTCACATCCAAGCCATAACAGCCACTAAATATATGTTGAATTTTGGAGCATTCAAAACTATTTATATAATTTAATTGGTATTTTTTGCTGTAGTTGTTATGAGTTAATAAACACTTGAACCTGTTAGTATTTGCAATTTGTACCCCTACATATCAACTTAAAAAGTTCTTTTGAGCAACAAATGTCCACTGAAACTTCTTCTTCCAGGGATTGAGTTAGGCAAAACAGGTAGATTATGAAGTAAACTTGCCTGATCCTTCATGGATGTTCCAGTTTTTATAGGAAGAAAAAAATCCATAGTGATCAAATGGTCTGTGAATTTATAATTACAAATTATTGGTTAAAGCTAAGCTAACTCCCTTTGATCTTATTGTACTGATAGTATCAGCTTATGTGAATAAGGAATTGGCGTTAGCTGATAAACGACATTTACCTAGTGAGTGAGTTAATTTGGTCTTCCGTTTGCCTTTGACAGCAAACTTTGAAGGTAAAGCTGACTTTGTCCATTTAAGTATGATTGGAAAAAGAGATGTCTTAAGAGGATGGTCTGTGAGTAAGCCATTCTCTCTTCCTTAAGGAGGTAATTTTGTTCTAGTGTCAAAGAAAAGTATGGACATTTATAGTGACATGGATTTCTTCTAGTCCCCAACTTAGAACTGTGTTAGCTATCAAATAGCAAATAGAAGGGAATTTGTGCCATGATTTCACTGGGCATGAGTTTACTGTGTCTACACTAAGGAAAATAAAAAGCAGCAGTAGGTGTATTTAAATCTTATTTGTTCTGTTGGAGCTGAGAGTTGTATAGGAACTGTTACTGGAGATGTTTCTATTTCTCAGCCATTATTATAATAGACAAAAATATTCATAATACCTTTTTTAATGTTCATTGATGGAAAGGCCTAAAAATTTCAAGTATGTAAGTGGCTGAAGAATGTCTAATAACTGTAATTATAAAAGAAACTACTGAGAATTTTGAGAGAACAAATATACTCTTGACTGAAATGAAATTTTATAACAAAGATGAGCCCAAAGACTTTGAAGAATGGAGTGAAGATGAGGAGTAAAACTTAGAGAACTAAGCAAATGTAAGTACTTGAATAGGATTAATAAATTTATGAGAGTATAATATAAGAATGTTTGTAGCTGTTAGTGATAAAATGTTAGGTACAAGATTTAAAATCATAAACGTTTAGATTCAGTTTAGCTGAGGATAAATGTGGGGAATTGAAAACAGCTATTTAAACAAGATAGAAGCTATTTCTCTCATATGTAAATGATCATAGGTGATCTTTTCCATGGGGATAGGTGGATTGTCAAAAAATTGAAATTGTTAATACCTTTATAATCATTGACATACAATCATAACTTCAGCAGCTGTACATTTTGATGTTTTTTAAAAATGGACTTTATAGAAGGAAGAAACTGCTAAGACAAGTAAGAGCAGTAGACTCTGGGTCCTTATTTTAAGCCCTCTGAATATCCTCCTGCCCTAATTCTCTTTGCTTTGGCCTGAATCAGAACCTAATATTCCTACTATTGATGAAAACTAGCTATATTACACCTTACTTGCATCATGAACAAATGTTTATGCTACAACTCGGAAAGGTGTTGGGAGGAAATACTGCTGGTCCTAGGCACTGGGCTCTTGAGACTGCTCCATTCTGGATCTGTTATTCCCTGCTAGAAACATGCATGAGTGGAAAGAGTAGATGAACTCTAGAGAGCATATCTTTGTGGATTTGGATTGCCTGTACAATTCCACCTACAGCAAAAAGGGTTTTTGAAAGCCCACTGGCACAAAGAGGTGTCATTTCATTGGTGGGTGAACCTAATGGCATTCACAATTTGGAAAAGGAAGACCTGAGCCTATGACATAATGCCCTTGCCCCAAAACGTTACTGCCAGGATGTTGTGTCTTTAAATAGTTCAGGGATGTTGAGAAGTCAGAGGCTCTTTTGTGGTGAGTACTGCCTATATTCCAAGTACTCAGTGATTATGTACTATGAGTACCCCACTATCTATATCAAATGGTAGCAGAATACCTCTCAAAAGACCCCTGATAAGGTCGACATTGCTAACTCTGCCAATATTGATAGGAGAGCTAGGGTTGAATCACTCTTCTAGACTGGTAGCAATCTCAATATGCACTTGTATGGAGACCCCCACCTGGTAATCTCAAAGCGAATCAGAAATCAAAAACTATCCAACCCAAACCATTATGAAACATTTGTCAGTTACCTTCAGTGTTGTCATTCTGGTGGTCCTGTGGTCATTGTTGCTGCCATTGTGATCACCATAAGGAAGAAATTGGGAGGGCACCAAAAGGCAGAGATCACAGAATAGGAGAGTTGATAATATAACCAGGCATAGGTCTGTAGTAGGGAGGGTAAGCAAGTGTTCAGAATCAGATCAGGTTGATACTTGATTATTGGCTCAAGGCAAGTACTACTGTAACTGTCAACACAAATTTCTCTTCCTTTCCTTCCATCACTCCAGTTAAGTAGTTTGGATCCAGGGCTATTTCTATTTGTAGTTTCATTTCCCAGTCTTTCTGGAAGAGCTGTTTCTAATAGTTCTTCTCTTTGGTCAGTAGCCAAGAAATCTAACTCTGGAATTAAGTGAAGCCAGGCACAGGAGATCTCCATGGAATCATGTTTTTGATTATGTAAGGTAACTATATGCTGACATTGCATATTGATGTTCATTTCAAAGCAATGGAATGAATACCTTTGAAGGCTTAAATGATGAACAGTGCTTCTCTTTTTAGGTTTAAGTTATCTTTGTTAGCACTGTCTAGTTAGAAATGAAAGGCATCTTCATCCTGCATTATCTACTTTATTGTGGTCGTCTTGTTAAGAAATTTGGCTTTATTTGGACTTTTCATAATGACTCCATTTATTGTGTGTGAATCCACCAATGGCTTCTTACTTAAAAAGGAAATATTTGTTCTTACACACATTTCATTTTTTGTTTTAGGGATTTTGTTTATTTTTTCAGAAGAGACTCCAGCTCAACCTCAATGCTATTGATAATTTGTGATGTTTATTATGTAAAAATGGTTGTACCTATTTTATCTTTGTTAAATTTTTATGACTCTGTATAAGAAGTCTAATGAAATTTAAACATGAAGAAAGTATAAAGCAAAGAATGGAGTTTGAATTTGGATCAGATTATGCAAAAAAAAAAACATAAAGGCTCACACAATTTTGGGGAGTTCTGATAAGAGGTTGCATCACATGTAATGATTGGAACTTCCCAAATACTAATTGGATAAATGAAATGATTACATCAATAATTTGTATTATCAAATGAAGGCATGTGTCTTGGAGTTAATTCCATTTTTAGAAATGTTGTAATATTATAGACCCTGGCTTCCCCCAGTTGATCTTTTTTGTTTGTTTGTTTGTTTTTTGGGACTAGGGATTGAACCCAGGGGCACTCCACCACTGAGCCACATCCCCAGCCCTATTTTGTATTTTTATATTTAGAGACGGGGTCTCACTGAGTTGCTTAGGACCTCATTAAGTTGCTGAGGCTGGCTTTGAACTCGGCGATCCTCCTGCCTCAGCCTCGCAGGTGCTGGGATTATAGGCCTGCACCACCGCGCCCGGCCTTGATCATATTTTTGTTTAACAAGTACTGTTGATTCTCTTTAGAAATTCAGCTTGGTTACCTTTAAATTTCTTTACTTTTAGATTCCATAGTCATCTCTTAGTTGTCTTAAACTGATATTTGGAACTGGCCTAGGATATTTCACATTGTTTGGTACCATGTCACTATCATTTAAACCCAACTCCTAGATTATTTCAGAATAAAAGAAAATAAGTTCTAAGTATAAACTGCATTTCTCCCAGTTATTTGTTTTTTAAACAGCATTTGACTAATTTTTTTCTGTTTCTCAAAGATATATGTATAATTACGTATATCTATTTTTTTTTCGTAGTACTTGCCTTTTTTTTTTAATATGAACCAGGGATTGAACTCAGGGGCACTCGGTCACCAAGCCCCATCCCCAGCCCTATTTTGTATTTTACTTAGAGACAGGGTCTCACTGAATTGCTTAGGGCCTCGCTAAGTTGCTGAGGCTAGCTTTGAACTCGTGATCTTCCTGCCTCAGCCTCCCGAGTCACTGGGATTACAGGCGTACGCCCCCACACCCGGCTCATATCTATTGATTTTATTAACCCTGGTAGACAAATGAATAGGCAAAGGAAATTATTTTTTGCTTTTTGTTGGACAATGTGTTAAAAATAGTTTATGCGAGAAGATGTTAGCAGAGAACTATTTGTCACATTTATGATTCTTCCTTGGATTTAACTAATCTTTTTCTCTTGCTTTGACCAAATAATATGTGACTAAATATAGACAAAAAAATTTTTTTTAACACTTGAGTTTTGATTTCCCCTTACTTTCTTAGAGTGCAATGTATAGTATATACAGAATGTTTTCAGGCAGATGTTTGAAACTATTTATTTCATTTCATAGCTATTTGAAAATTCTCAAGTGATAGGTTAATAATAAGTGTGAGTTTATGCTTTTTTACATAATTAGGAAGTCTCTTTGAAATTAACTTTGTGGATATTTTAACTTGTCTCAATTTTAGTAGCTACATGTATAGTAAAACTGCATGCTATTAAAAATAATTAAATCAGTAGCTTATCACAAGAGATGATTTCTCATTCATGTAAACATCCAATACCAGAGTTAGTGGTAGGTATCTTTTCTTCATGGGATGATTTAGGTATCTAAGCTGCTGCAGTTTTTGTTACTTTTACCTGTAGATCCCACATGTTGTTAATATTCATTTGATGGAAGGCGAGATTTGACAAAGAAACATCACCTACTTCTTGGAAGTCTTTGGTCCCTCTATTTTCATTCTATTTGATGGGAACTTACTAAGTGAGCTGAGTAAAGTAGTGGCTAGGCATTTACTGGTACATGCTATGAAAGGGAGAATATACAATTGTCATACCACAGTTACCTTTAGGTAATTAGAGAAAAAGCATGCAGTAAAATTTTGCTTTTGTTTAATTTCCACAAAACACAGAGTAAATTATAAAGGCTTCTGATTAATGATAGGGCCAGAGCATTTACTTAGAGGTAGTTTTAAAGGAAGTTAGAAACTCTAATTAGGAATTTTGTTTGCCTGTATTCAATTACATTTAAAGGTATCTACCATTTTTCTTCAGGTTAACTTTTAAAAACACATATTTCTGACTTGATGATGTCAAGCCTTTGCCTTTAAATTAACTGGGTTTTAGGTACTATTAATTCTTTTTATGATTTCCCCAAGCCATCTTCCAAAGTCATATAATCCCTATGTGTATTACTCTGTATGCAGATAATCGAGGGCAGATCAAGTAAGAGATGATTGTTGTTTTTGTGCTTGATTACTGTATGTGTGGATATGTACATAAAAGATTTTGTATATAATGTTTTGTTTCATTGAGTAATTTTTAGGAAAAATGATCTTTATGTATATACTTATGTATTGATATTATTATGGACCTTTAAATATATGAAATGATGATTTTTACTACTTCAAATTAAGAAGAAGGATCCTAACATTTTAATGCTTCCACCCTTGTTTTTACTATCAGTTAAGAATTGAAATACAGAAAATATCACATGAGTAAAGCTATATTCAGGTAAAAGTGAGATTTAAGATTTTTTTCTTCAGTAAATTTAAATTGAGTGTGCTTATGCATTTTTTTACTCTCTGCAGATGCTTTGATGATAGACAAAGCAGAATTCTTCCAGAAAACAAACCCACAATTTGTTTTCAAACCGCTAAAGCAAATTGAATGTATGTTAATATAATTCCTTACTGTTTTAGAGGTGTTAGTTCAAAGCCTTCAGAATAGGGAGACTAAAGAAGACCAAGTGCAGGGTTCCTCCCCACCCCCTCTTTTTTTTTTTTTTTTTTTTTTGTGGTGCTGGGGATTGAACCCAGGGCCTTTTGCTTGCCAAGCACTCTACTAGCTGAGCTATATCCCCAGTCCCTCTTCCTTCCATTGTTTGTTTTTTCCTCTGTTCCAGAGGTGCTTAACCACTGAGCAACATCCCCAGCCCTTTTAAAAAAGTTTTTTATTTTGAGACAGGGTCTCTTGGTTGCTCACTGCTGAGGCTGACTTTGAACCTGTGATCCTCCTGCCTCAGCCTCCCAAGTCCCTGGGATTACAGATGTGCTCCACCATACCTGGCTAGGATTTCTTAACCTGGTGTCAGTGCTAGAATTCTTGGAGAACATGAACATAGATGGAGACAATGGTACAAAATTTGGAATTGATTTTAAAGATATTAAGTAGAGAGAAAGCTGATCCTAGTGTTTTTATTGTTCAACAAAAAGGATAAGAATGTGAATTGTGATTGGTGCCAGGACTTCTTTCAGTAGTTGTAGTTCTTTGAGAACTATTGGCAGGATTTTTGTTTTTTCCTTTTTTAAAGATGTTTTTGAGAGTCCCAAATTTCTTGAAACAAGGCAAAGTCAAATTTGGAACCCATATTCTAAAAAAGTATTTATAGATGTCATGCTGTTTGAAGCATTGTTGGACTACCATGAGAATGTCTCCTATCTAAAAACACGAAGTACCATCTGAATAAACATATTCAGGACAAATAAGTGCCCCCTTATTCCACATTAAAACTTCAGCCTTCACCCATCACTCCAGCATGCCTGCCTTGATAGTCTTTGCTAGTTTTTCTCTATGAAATCTCTTATCTTCCAACATTGAACTTGATTATACTTAAATCCTTTTTCCTGTTCATCTTAAACAAACCTGAGCATTATCAGTTTATAATTTTATCTGCATTTTAACTAGAATTATAAAACTAGAGATATGAGAACTAGAGATAATAGCAGGGTTACTTTGTATGATACGACTCACATATAATATTTATAGCCTAACATTATGTATTTGCTGATGTTAAGTTTATGACTTCAGATTAACTTGAATGTATTGGATATTTTTAATTCCCTTTATTATTTTCCTTAAATCATCTTCTGTGGAATAATATTGTATAGTTTAGGTATTTTGGTCTTAGAAAACATTAAAGGAAAATATTCTATGCTTTTAGAGGTTTTTTTTACCCCTTTATGACAGCAGCTTATCCATTAATAAAAAGATAGGTATATTTTCACTGCACTGATCTGGCATTCTTTTTGATATCATACCTACCTGTATATCTTAGATTGGTCTGCTGCAACATCATTTTCTGATCATGCAGAGCTAGCTGTTTCACACTGTTTTCCATACTACATACAATAGCAAATTGTTATTCACTTTTTAAATACTGGTATGATTCTTAAAAAGTTGTTATTTTAAAATTCTTTTAGAATTATTTGGTTCACAAAACATTTTTGGTATTTAAACTCTTTATATAATTCCAGAAGGAATTGTTCAATACTGTATTAAAAAGAAGGAGAAAAAATGACTAGGATAAGTTAAGCTGCTGCTTTTTTGCAACATGAGCAGAAATTGGAGGTAGCCTTCCATTTGTTATTGAAGCCAACCACAATGCAAGGCAGTTGAGAGTACTGGCAGGAGTTAGAAATGATATACTCTGGGATTTAGTGTATACTTTACCTGGCTTAATTATTGATGGCACCCTCTTCATCCTATAAAATTGTCCTAGTTTATATAATAAATTGTAATGACACCCACTAAGTAGGTGAGATAAAACAAGATACAGGAAGACTTTATAAAACTAAAGTTCTTGATGAGGATGGAGAGACACTTAATTGTAGATAAAAGTGGTAAAGGATAAATGGACAGGGGCATGAGATTATACCAGGTAGTGTGGAAATATATGATTTCAAAGATGTAATGATTCCTAGATGTGTACAATGTAGATGTAGGTTTGAAGTAAAAATATTGATGATTTTAAGATCTACAAAAGTAAAAGATTGTGGATCTATAGATGCAGGATGTAGCTTTAATAATACCAGAATGCCTCAGGTTGATGACTCTAATTAGAATAGAGAATTCTGAGTACCAGTAAACAAGGCTCCCATGATTGGGAGTGGAAGAAAGAGTGACTTAAGAGGCTGATGTTCATAAGAAGGAAGAGTCATGACAGGAATGCAAGCTACCTGTCAAGGGTCTTAAAGATTGATCAGAGTTTTGAATACTAATAGAAACAGGATAACTTGGATATAATAGACAGTAGCTAGGAGACAACAGTTATCACAAAATACGTTTTTCCACATTTAGGAAATTAGAAAAATAGTATTTTGGGCTGGGGATACAGCTCAGTTGGTAGAGTGCTTGCCTGGCATGCACAAAGACCTGGGTTCAATCTGCAGTAAACCCTCCCTCCCCCCCACACACATGCACACACAAAGTATTTTGAGGTCATTGGGAGAATAGCTAAGTTTAAGTTAAGGCCAAGGAGATTTTGTGATCTGTTTGAACATGTAGAGGCATTTTATAGTGAATTGTTTTCAGTTCAGATGTTTTTAGTATAAATATTTGAGAAGGAGTATCAGTGAAAGAATGAATTAAGAAAAGGGACTGGGTGGTATTATAGAGTACAAGAATGAAATAGGATAATTGTTTTTAGTGTTTGTAGATGATACAAAATACCAAAGTCATCTTAAGAGACTTATTGGCTTGGGGAATCAGAATAAATTTGCCGTAAAATCAGCAGTCATGAAGGCATTTTTAGCTCCTTTTTTTTTTTTAACACTGCATTATAATTTTATTTGATTTTACTTTTTTTGAACATTTGATTTTTGTGTGTGTGTGTGTTTTTTTTTTAAATTTATTTATTTTGATTCATTGTACACAAATGGAGTACAGCTGTTGTTTCTCTGATTGTACATAAAGTAGAGTCACACCATCTGTGCATTCATACATGTACACAGGGCAATGATGGCTGTCTCATTCTGTTGTTATTATTATTACCCCCCACCCCGACCCCACCCCTCCCTTCCCTCTATGCTATCTATCCTTCCTCCATTCTTGCCACCCTTCCCTCCCCCGCATTATGCATCATAATTCACTTATCAGAGAGATCATTCCGCCTTTGGGTTTTTGGGATTGGCTAATCTCACTTACCATGACAGTCGCTAACATCATCCATTTACCTGCAGATGCCATTATTTTATTCTTTTTTATGGCTGAGTAATAGTCCATTGTGTATATATACCACAGTTTCTTTATCTATTCATCTATTGAAGGGCACATTTTTAGCTTCGATTGACTTACATGTGATTCCCAATATCCTATAGTGGGAAAAATCTTGGATTGTTAGGAAACAAAGAGAAAACTGTCATTTTTTAGCTGAGCTGATCTCGGGCAAGTCCTGAACATCTTACACCCGAGTATCCTTATCAGTAATTGATGATTACTGATTGTGAGATTAGGATTAGGATTGTGAATCAAGTGAGGCTGATTTATCTTGGCATATTCTTGTACAAATTTATCTTAATTGTATTTGATAAAATTCAGAAGATTTATGATAAATTCAGCTCAATTTTAGTGGGTTTAATGTACTTCTGATCCTGTAGATGTTATTTTTTAAATTTGTAGGCATAGTATTGAGTTATAGAATACATCATGTTAAAATTAGGTTAAAACTGGAAAAAAGTTATAAGGCGAAATATTCAGAGTAGTCGTTTTTAAATTTTGTCAAGTATATGTAATATCCCTTACTCTTAATTAATCATATTCTTTTAATATGTGTTTTAGAAAATTAACCTAAGGAATTATAATAAGATGCTCGGGTTAATCAAAATAACACACTTGGATATTCTTTTTTTTTTTCTTTTAAATATCATTATTAGTCTCATTTGTATGTAGCTTTCTTTCGATATCATTTTTTTTTTTTTTCCAAATTGAACATGGGAAGTTTTTCCGCTGAGCTACATACGTATTCACCCCTTTAAAAAAAAAAAGTTTGTTTTTGAGACAGGGTCTCACTGCATTGCTTAGGGCTTCGCTAATTTCCTGAATGTGGCCTTGAACTTGTGATGATCCTGCTTGCCTCAGCCTCCCAAGTCAATGGAATTAAAGGCTTGTGCCACCACACCTAGTGATACAATTTTATCTTCTAATTAATGAGACTATATGAAGAGGATTGCCTATTGAGAATTGTTCAACAAATTCTGTAATACCAATCTATGTAAAAATTTAGTAATGAATATTTCTTTGCTTTTTGTTTGCATTTACTATTATTGGCAACCATTTGCTCATCCTTCAGATTACTTTTTGAGATTTGCTGGTTTGTGAAATACAAACATATTGGAATTACTAATTTATATAATCCAAACTTGAATTCTGACATTATAACACTAGCAACTAGGAGAGGGCCTGTTTTCATTCCTTTTTCCATTATCAGCTCCCACTGGTAGGTCTCTGATAAAACAGGTGGTTAAAATTAATTAATTCATATTGAAAAGCATGTGTTCAGTGTGAGACAAACTCCCTGTACTCTGCTTTAAATATGGTGAGCCTGTCCCAGTCAAGTATATGAATGTCCCATTACGGTGTGATAGATACACTCATTATAGTTTATATTCCTCTTTTTCTCTCCCCTCTAAAAAATTTTTTTAAGTGTTTTTGTTTCAGGAACTAAGTCAAGCACTTTTTATGTCTACCACCTTTGATAGTAAAATATGTATTAGTACTAAGTGGATTTGCGAAGGAGACATAACAAATAATTTCCTATTGTGTGTGTAATTTAAAGAACAGTATTTATTGCTTTTCAATTTAGACTATATACTTTTTTCACCCAAGTAGAATTTTTATTCTTTTAAAATTATTCTTATTGATGCATGATATTTATGCATAATAGTGGGATTCATTTGGATATGATCATATGTGCATGGAATATAACTATCCCCAGTACTTTGTATTTACCACCTTCCCTCCCTCCCATGCTATCCTCACTCCCTTTCCTCTACTCTGCTGGTCTCCCTTCTGTTCATTTACTGGTTTCTTAATTGGTGCTTTATAGATTTACACAAAGGTAAAATTCCCTGTGGTATATTCCTGTATGTGCATAACTTAATTTGGTCATTTTCATTCTACATTTCCTCCCCTTTCCTGTCCCTCCTCCCTCCTCCTTTAACAGCTTCCTTTATTCCCCTGATCTCCCTTCTGTTTTCATGGGAACTCCCTCACTCCCTTTAAACTTACCTTGTTCTAGCTTTTGCATATGAGAGGAAACCTTCAGGCCTTGACTTCCTGAGTCTGGCTTATGTCATTTAGCATGACCTTCTCCAGTTCCATTCATTTACCATCAGATGACAATTTCATTCTATATGGTTGAGTAGAAGAACTCCATTGTTCTATATGTATAAATATGTCACATTTGCTCCATCCATTCATCTTTTGACAGGCACCTGGGCTGGTTCCATAACTTGGCTATTGTGAATTGGGCCACTGCGAACATTGGTGAGCCTGTGTCACTGTAGTATGCTGATTTAGTCCTTTAGGACATATACCAGGGAGTGGGATAGCTGGGTCATGTGGTGGTTCTATTCCTAGTCTTTTGAGGAACCTCCATACTGCTTCCCAGAGTGGTTGTACTAATTTGAACCAACACCAACAATGTATGAATGTTCCTTTTCACCACACCCCTACCAGCATTTGCTATTATTACTGTATTCTTGATAATTGCTATTCTGACTGGTGTGAGATGAAATCTCATTGTAGCTTTGATTTGAATTCTCTTAATTGTTAGGTATGTTGAACATTTTTTCGTGCATTTGTTGGCCATTTGTATTTCTTCTTTTGAGAAATGTCTCCTTAGGTCTTTTGCCCCTTTATTGAATGGATCATTTGTTTTATTGATGTTAAATGTTTTGAGTTCTTTATATATTCTGGATGTTAATCCCCCATTGGAGGAGCTGCTGGCAGAGATCCTCTCCCATTCTGTAATCTCTTTCTTCACAGTTGTAATTGTTTTGTTTGCTGTGCTCAGGCTTTTACATTTGATGCTGTCTCACTTACTGGTTCTGGGTTTTATTTCTTGAGCTGTAGTGGTCTTGTTAAGGAAGTGAGTGCCTGCACCAGTGTGGTGGAGTGTTGAGCCTGTTCTCCTCAGTTTCATGTTTTTGGTTTAATTACTAGGTCTTTGATCCACTTGGAGTTGACTTTTGTACAGGGTGCGAAATAGGAATCTAGTTTCATTCTTCTACATATGGATACCCAGTTTTCCCAGCACCATTTGTTTAAAAGACTATTTTTATTTTTCTTAAAATATCATCAGTTTAATTTTTACAAGTTAGAATTTCATACATCAGAAATTCTAAACATTTCTGAAGTTTAGAGTGACCACAAATCCAAACAGTAGTCCTCAGAGGCTTCAACTGGCTAAATGACATTTCACTGGGAACAATGGTGGAAATGCTCTGAGGTCACAGCCCCTGGCCCACCTGCCAGTGACCTTCCCTCCTGATTGCACAGCCTTGAGTGAGGGAGCAAGCCCCAACCACACAGCCAGAGACACCTGCAATGAGGTCATCTCTCCATTATCAGCAACTCTGGGCACATGGGGAATGACTTCTGGCCTCACTGCTCTCTACTTCCTTAGACTCTAGGCACAGCAACCAAGGCAGCTGGGCATTAAAAAAGTGTCAACCACACCAGATGTGTTGTCCACTGAACACCAGCAACTGAAAGCCTTGAACCACCCAGCATGTATAGGGACTGAATATATGCCTCAGGTGTTTCTTATTATATAAGTGGCAGTGAATGTGGTTGGGATGGTCCTCATCTAAATGTAGGCAGTCATTTCCTGGCTGGTTCTGTGTGGGTCTCCTTAAATAGATCACGGTCTGGAAGCTTCCTGAAGTGAAAGGGTAGAAAATTCCAGTCACCATTGACACTAGGTGAGGTACAGGAGGTATAGGAACAAGTAGTGCGCTGTGACTGCCACACCTAGATAACAGATGACCTCCACAGCCAGCAAACCATCGTTGAATGAAGACTATTCACAGAAAGAGCATGAGAGTGGTAGGAAGTGGGAGTGTATGTTGAATGCACAGACCAACCCCATGAGCAGGGAAAGCAAACTAACAAGCTCATGAACTGCGTTTCTGTTCCCTACTTTGTTGTTTTAAACCAAAACTTCATTTTCATTTAGATATTAGGTTTTATTAGAATAATTAAATTGCAAAGTAGGAAAATAAATACAAGCACAGTTCTGCAAAGTGCTGGGAGTCTTCCCTGCTAGGAATACCTGTGGGCCTCCAGTCTCACCAACACCTGCACATACTTCATGGCCTGTTTCATTAAAATGCAATTGCAAAAATGCAAAACAGAAGAACAAAATTAAGTTTTGTACGAGCCTCTGGGTCAACAATGACCCAAGGACTAGTCGTTCATTGGCCCCAGCACCCGAGATGGTATTACAATCCATGAGAACAGGCCGCCTTCTTCATCAACAGTCAGCATCGCAGGATGGTTCACAAGATGTGAGAACCAGTGTTGGCTTTCACTCATATCATCTGAATCTTCTCATAAAGTAGTACTTGTTTAATGTAGTATCTGGCAGAGGCTTCGAGGGAATCACATGAAATCAGTGTTTGCCGAGAGCTCTTCTCATGGCCACACACAAACTCTGCCATGGGTGCTCAGGCTATGTCTTTGGCCCCTGACCATCCTCCTGGAGACTCGGTGGAGAGTTACCATCTGCTATCTTTTCTTTATATTTCTGATACCTTGTCGAATATCCAGTGACTCTCTGAGGATTTGTCTTCATGTCCTCTCTTCTATTCCTTTGGTATTCATCTTTTTTCCCTTTTTTTTTATGCCAGTACCGTGTTGTTTTGTTACTATGGCTCTATAATTTGAGAAGCAAATAAATATGATGCCTCCAACCTCACTCAGGATTGCTTTGGCTATTCTTGTTCTTTTATTCTTTCAAATGAATTTTAGTATTTTCGTCTAGTTGAACAATGTCATTGGTATTTTAATGGGGAGTGCATTAAATCTGTAGATTGCTTTTGAAAATATGGCCATTTTAATGATATTAATCATTCCTATGGAGAATTAGTACATAATTGATAGTTACTTTTACCTCTGATGTATTAATTACAATATGCACATAGTAGTAGTTTCTATCTTGTATGACCTTTTTTTTCTTTCTTTGGTATTTTATAATTCTTATTGTTAGAGTTCTTTCATCTCTTGAGTAAAATTTATTCTTATGTTTTTTTTTTAATTCAATGGCATGATTTCTTGATTTCTTTTTTACAGGAGTAGAGGAAACCTAATGATTTTTGTGTGTTCATCTCGTATCCTGCTACTTTTGAGTGTTTTTTATCAGATCCAAAAGTCTTCTGGAGATTTTTGGGTCTTCTTGTTTTAGAATCAGGTCATCAGTCATCAGAGATAATTTGACTATTTCTTTTCCTATTTTCCTTCTGTTGCCTGGTTGCTCTGGTTAGTGTTTCAACAACTATATTGAATAGGAGTGGTCAGTGTAAATATCCTTTCCTTGTTCTTGATTTTAGAGGAAATGCTTTCAACTTTTCTCCATTTAATATGATATTGGCTTTGGATTTGTTGCATATAGCCTTTATGATATTGAGGTATGTTTCTTTTATCCCTGGTTTCTCCTGTGTTTCTAACATGAATGGGTGCTGAATTTTTTCAAATCCTTTTTTTCTGCATCTGTTGAGATGATATATCTGTCCTTGATTCTATTTATGGTATGAATTGCGTTTTTTTATTTATGTATATTGAACCAACCTTGCATCCCTGGAACTAATCTAGCTGTTTTATGTTGTGTACTCAGTGTGGTTTTGAATGTGGTTTACTAATATTTTAGTAATGATTTTTGCATATAGATTCATTGAGGATATTGGCCTTTAGTTTTCTTTCCTTGATGTGTCTTTTTCTGTTTTTGTATCAGGATAACACTGGTTTCATAGAGTGAGTTAGGGATTGATTCCTACCTTTCTATTTCTCAGAGTAATTTGAGGAAATTGGTGTTAATGCTTCTTAAAGACCTGGTAAAACTCAGTCAAGAATCCATCTGGTCTTGGGGTTTCCTTTCTTGGAAGGGTTTTAATTACTGCTTCGTGTCACAGCTTGATAATGGTCTGCTTAGGTTTTCTATTTCCTGATGGTTTAATTTGGATAGATTACATATTTCTAGAAATTTATCAATATCTTGGTTTTCCTGTTTATTGAAATATGAATTTTCAAAATAGTCTAATGATTGTCTGGATATCAAAGTGTTGGTATCTCCTTTGTCCTCTCTAATTTTGTTGATGTGGATCTTTTCTTTTGATAGTTTGACTAAGGGTTTATCAGTTTTGCTTATTTTTTGAAAGAATCTGCTCTTGGTTTCATTGATAATGAATCAATGTATTGTATTTTTTTATTCTTAATTTAATTTATGTTAGCTCTGATCTCAATTATTTTCTTCTAATGGCTTTAAAATTTGTGCGTTCCTGCTTTTCTAGGGCCTGGAGATGTAGCATTAAAATGTGTTTTTGAGGTCTTTCTGTTTTGTTTTGTTTTTGTTTTTTTTAAGATTAGCAATGAATGCTATAAACTTTCTTCTTAATCCTGCCTTCATGGTGTCCCAGAGAGTTTGGTGTGTTGTATTGCTGTTCTCATTTGATTCTAGTATTTTTGTTGTTGTTGTTGTTGTCTCATTTTTTCATTGATCCAGTCCTTATTTAAGAGAGTTTTGTTTCTTTTGTTGTTTTCTGACTTCCATTTATTATGATATTATGTCATAAGATATATATATATGTGCATATATATATATGTATATATATATGTATATATATATATATTTTTTTTTTTTTTTTGTATGTACCAAGACTTGCTTTGTGTCCTAAAATAAGACCCATTTTGGGAAAGATTGCATAAAATGCTAAGAAGAAATTGTAGTCAGCTTTTGTTGGGTGAAATATTATATTGATGATTGTTAGGTCCATTTGACTTATAGTATTATTTATTTCTGAAGTGTCTTTATTGAGTTTATATCTGTGTTTTAGTCAGTTTTTTCACTGCTGAAACTAAATGTCCTGACCAGAACAATTGTAAAGGAGGAGAAGTTTATTTGAGGGCTCAGGGTTTCAAAGGTCTTAGTTCATAGCTGGTTCCATTCTTTGGGGCTTGAGGTAAGGCACAACATCGTGGCAGAAGAGCATGGCAGAGGAAGCAGCTCACATAATGATCAGGAAGCAGAGAGAAAGAGACTCTCCTCTCTAGATATAAATATATACACCAAAGCTACACGCTATCCCCACCTCCTCCAGCCACACCCTGCCACGTCAGTTACAACTCAGTTACTCTATCAGGGGATTAATTCACTGTTTAGGTTAAGACCCTCACAACCCAATCATTTCTCCTTTGAACCATCTTGTGTGCCTCACATGTGATACCTCACATCCAAACCTTAACTGTCTGGATGATCTGTTTTTGGAGAGTTGTATTGAAATCACCAAGTATTATTGTATTGTGGTTGTAAATTCATGAAGTGTTTGTTTCATGTAATAAGGTACATCTACATTTGAAGTAGAAATATTTATAATTGTTTTATCTTCTTGTTGGGTTTTTCCCTTTAACAGTATGTGTTTGATTTCCTTGTTTTTTATGATTAATTTGTCCTTAAAATCTTTGTCAGATATAGCCTCTCCTGGTTGGTTTTTTTAAACTCCCATTTGTAGAGAATATTTTTTCCATCCTTTTGCTTCCAGTTGGTGATATCTTTGCCTCTAATAAAGTAAGTGTCTTGGCAATAGCATATGGTTAATGTGCTTGTTTTGTTGTTTTTTCCTTATGGTGTTGGGGATGGAACCCAGGGCCTTGTGCATGCAAGGCAAGCACTCTCCCACTAAGCCACATCCCCAGCACTGAGTTTTTATGTTTTATTCCATTCTGTGAGTCAGTGTTTTTTAATTGTATAGTTTAGACTATGTACATCAGAGTTACTATGGTAAAATTCTTTCCAATCTTTTTCTTTTGTGTTATTTTTTAATTCATTCTCGTATTTCATTTGCTTAATGCTCTTCTGGAGACTATACATTTGAAAGTTCTGGGGTTTGTTTTTGATTTCTCTTTGCATAATATTTCTCTAAGTATTTTCTGTGTGTCGGTTTAATGATCATGGATTTTTAAATTTTATTCTTATCATGGAAAGCTTTTATTTTTCCTGTGATTTTAAGTGATAGCTTTGCTAGATACTCAACCTTTGTTGGCAGTTGTTTTTGGATTGATTATCTCATTCCACACTGTCCTGTGTTTTAAGTTTCTGAGTTAAGAAATCTGAAGCAAGTCTTAACTGGTCTACCTGTCACTGTCATCCGATGTTTTTCTTTGCATGTTTTAATATTCTATTCTTATTCTCTGTATTAGGCATTTTGATTATAACACAGCTTGGAAAGATTAATTTTTGATCTTGGCTATTTTAGTGTTCTGTATGCCACCAGTATGTGGATGTCCATCTCATTCCTAGGGATGGGAAAATCTTCTAGTATTATTTCACTGCTAAGGTTCTTAATGCCATTAACTTGTATATTAATACTCTTTTCTATCCCAGTGACTGTGAAGGTTTGTTTCTTAAATCTTGTTCCCAAGTTCTTACATATTTTGATCATGTTACTTTCCTTATCTTACCTACGTTTCTCTTGAATGTTCCAACTTAAATACCTTGTCTTCAAGGCTTGAGGTGCTGTTTTCTTGGCAATCCAGTCTGTTGGTGGTATTTTTCAAGTTAATTTTTTTAATTCAACTTCATTTTGTCTTTGATTTCCAGAAGTTCTGTTTGGTGTGTCTTTAGAATCTATTTTTTTTTTTATTTAAATGATCATTCACTTCTTATAATTGCTCTCTGAATTTCATTCCTTAATTCATTTCTCACATCTTTTAGCTCATTTATTGCTTTAACAATCAATTTTTAAAAGCTTTTCTTCGGAATTTCATTCCCTTCTATGGTTGTGTATCCTTTGTTTGGGGATTGTAAGTTTTCTGGGGAGACTTTTTTCCTGTTTCCTTATGTTTGCAGAGGTCTTGTATATGCACTTCTATTGAGATAGATTCTTCTTCCTCTCCTGTGGATATCCTATGGAATGTAGTTGTCTGTTTTGTTGGTGTCTCTAAGCTTCAATACATAAGCTCAGTACAATTCAATTGTTTGTTACATCTGCCAGTATCTCCCAGTTTGGTGCTGTAGAACTGCTAAATTCCTTCTAATAGAGCTGCTGTAATACTGTGGGGTTTACATCCTTCTTTTTGGAGTAGTTGTTGCTACTTGGGACTTAGTGTTTGGTTTGGCGTTTTTGTCTCCCCTATTCTCTGTGTTAATATTGTTGAAGTCTAATCAGATTGGTTTGTGTATGAAGGAAGATGTGCTGTCCCTTTCCTGAATTGTGGGTATATTTCAGCCTCAGAGTCTCTACTCTGTGAGCCTATAGTATACCAGGCGCTTCCCCGCTCTTTTCAAAGATAGGAGAAACAAGCAAAAGCAATAATCATAGTAATCAGTATACAAATTAGATAAATGTATGTTGCCTACTGTGGCATGTGCCCTTTTAATTATCCCAAAAAGAGGAATGGAATGATTAGCATTTAATAACAGCAACAACTGGAAGCTCCCAGGCGAGTGGAATGTAAGCTCGCAGGTGGGGTGGCCAAACAGGAGCTGAATTAAGCTTTATTGAAGTTTGGCTCTCCCGCAGAATTTCCAAGGTGAAAGTTGGGGTGGAGAGCCAGAGAAGATCGCATGTGGCCCCGGCTACCCAGGGTCTTTATAGGCCAGAATAGGCTGAGGGTCCTGCCCTGCAACAGGTGGACCAGATGGACTTCAGGGTCAGTGAGGCTTATTTGTCTGCATCTGATTGGTTGCCCTGGCATGCTGCTTTGCTCTTTGTACTATTCTTGTTTCCTTCCATTCAGCCGCCCAACAACAACAAATAATCATTAACCAGATCTCGCATTAAAGTAAACAGTAGGTGTGAACTGTGTTCTCCCAAGTGTGAAAAACTTCAACAATGTGAATGATGGGGCAATAATTGTATATGTAAAACTCAGGAAAGGGTCGGTGGGGCTCCCAAAGGCAGCAGCGGGTGAAAAGGAGTGCACTCGCCAGAGTCAGACAAAAGTGGTAGCTTGATTTTATTGGAATGTGTGCCCCGGGGGAAATCTCCAGGCCCCCCCCCCCTGGGGGGGGTGAAAGTCGGGGGTAGAAGAGCCAGGAGAAATCACACATGGCTTTGGCTGCTCAGGGTTTTTATACAGAGGAAGGGGGTCAAGAGGTTCTGCCCAGGAAAAGGTGGACCCAAGGTGGACGTCAGGGTCATCAGGTGTGCCTCATTGGTCACTTCTGGCACAGTGTGTTGCTAGGTGACCTTGCTCCCTCCCCCTGCAGCCACCCAATATGACCTACCAGTATAAATTAAATTATTGTTAAAGACGATATAATTATAGTTCATTAAGAGGGAAGACATTGGGGACAATATAAACAAAAGTTTAAAATACTCAAAAGACAAACAGGTACAGCCGGAGAGGGGTATCAATGATGGCTGTAAAGAAGGAGGAATAAAAAGGAACTGAAAGAAAGAAGTAACAAGAGAAAGAGAGAAGCAGCAAACTTGGCTGTTGAAAGGGGAAGAAAGGAGAGTAGTAATCAGAGAGAGAAAAACAAAAGCCAGAACTAAAAGTCAAACGAAAACACATAAAGAACTTTACTCCTGTAAGGTCAAAAAAAGGTGAAATGACCTGTTTTGAGGACGGAAAAGTAGAAAAATTATAAAGGAAGAAGGAAAAAAGCGTGATTAAAAATGAATAGAAAAAATGAGAGTGAATGTCCATGAGTCACTCAACACAACTAGAACGTACACCCCCACAAGAACATGCACTTTGACACATGCTCAATTGAAAAAGGAAGAAAAAGAATTTTTTCTGTTCCTTTACAAATTCAGTCTTCTTGTGTTGCCCCTCCCCTCCACAGTAGGCCAGAGCCATGCCTTAATGACTGCATTCCAGATGTATTGTTTCCTGTCCTTTATTCAAAGCACCTGAATTTCTGTCTCTGTGCTTCCTATGTTTAGGTGAATTCCTTCTGTCGCCCTTCTTGCTGGGGAGCAATATTTGTGCTGCTTGAATCCCTAGTTACAGAACATTTGGAAATTGCACCCTTCCTCTACTCTGCCATCTTTTACCTCTAGTTAGTGATAGTAATTTTAAATGTCAGTTTGATATTGTCACCTCAGCCTTTCTATAAGTTACCAAGTATTTATTGATTTGTATGTTTTTTATAAACAGAATTTTATATATGATTTTTAAAAATCAAATGATATTTTGATCAACATAGCAATCCCCTGTCCTGTCGTTTTCACCCCTAGTCCTTCTGCTTGGAGGAGTTCTTTCATTTCTTTAAACCATCCAGCCTGGCGAGGCGGCGCACACCTGTAATCCCAGCGACTTGGGAGGCTGAGGCAGGAGGATCGCGAGTTCAAAGCCAGCCTCAGCCACTTAGCAAGGCCCTAAGCAACTCAGTGAGACCCTGTCTCTTAATAAAATACAAAACAGGGCTGGGGATGTGGCTCAGTGGTGGAGTTGCCCCTGAGTTCAATCCCTGGTTCCAAAAAAGAAGCCATCCCCCAGTATTAGATGATTATTTACTGCTTTTTTGGGAGGTAGGTGGCGGGCAAGGTGGTAGTGCTTGGAACCCAGGACCTCATATATGCTGAGTACACACCCTAACTTACTGCTCTTTTTGACAGCATTGTGCTATGTTTTTGGTGAACAGAAAGTATATCTAATGCTTTTGTAAAACATAGACAGTACAGAGGGTAGGATACCCCCTACTTTAAAGTCAAGTGTTTGTGGCCATCTTCAGTAAAATTACTGGGCATTCAGTGATTTGGAACATATCCTAAAAATATGCAGTATTTTGTGGAATATAAAGACAATAAGTATTTCTATATCTCTGGAGTATTGTAGAGGACAGAGGAATTTATTGTGGAGACAAGTCCTTCTGAGCCTCATCTACTGATATTCATCCTTTTGTGTTGTCCTCTTGAGTGTGTTAAAAAGCCTGTTACTTGCTTTTTTTCCCGGGGGCAGGGGGATACCAGGGATTGAACTCAGGGGCACTTGACCATGGAGCCACATGGCACATCCCCAGACATATTTCATATTTTATTTAGAGACAAGGTCTCATTGAGTTGCTTAGCATCTCGCTTTTGCTGAGGTTGGCTTTGAACTCAAAATCCTCCTGCCTCAGCCTCCTGACCTGCTGGAATTACAGGCATGCACTACCTCACCAGGTTCTGTTACTTGCTTTTAAACAACATAATACAGCAAAGATGATAGGGCAATTCTGTGATCACATTATGTTGTGAAAGATTGTCTTGCTAACCTACTTTCTGTAAGGGTTCTCCTTGCTGGCTTGACAATGTGACCATGTTGGAGAAGTGTATATCACAAAAGAACCACGGATGATTTCTTGGCCCTGAGGGGCCCTCCTTTAGCCATCAATAGGCAGAATATAAGCAACTTCAATTCTGTAACAGTAGAGAAATGAATTCTGCCTTTGACTTAAGTGAACTTATAAATTGATTCTTCCATTTGAGCATCCAGCTGAGAATGCTGAAAATGCAGTGCAGCAAACAACAACTCTGTCCCACCCCCACCCTGTGATGCTGGAATTGAACCCAGGGCCCAGGATGGGCAAGTGCTCTACCACTGAGCTAAACCTCCAACTCTTCAGAGAGAACCTTGTCTGCAGCCTTGCAGAAGATTCAACTGAGCTGTGCCAGACTCTTGAACTTGCAGAAATTGTAAGATAGTAGGTAACCTGTACGCTTACCTATATTGTGGCAGAGAACAGGAAAATTGACATGGTGCTAAAGCAGCACTGTGAAGGCATTTTTTCTTTTTAATTCATTCTACATTAAAAAAAAAAAAAACTTACATTGAGTGATTTCTCCGAATTGAAGTAAAAGGTCTGTGATAAGACTTTGCAGTTGCCCCAGGGATGTAGTATTCTCGTTTATTTTCTTGGTAGGAAAAGGAATTGTCATCACATTCCCTTTAGCAATTCTTTTCATAATGACCTTTTCCCGTGGGTCAGTAAAGCTGATATGGGAATTGTGCCAATTGCCAAGTATGTCTTTGGTAATTACATGTTCAGAACTGAGGAAATAACCACAGAAGGAGTATGTAGTTTGGGGTCCAAGTTCATTGGACTTGAATTAAAACCCAGCTACTCGAAGCCCCTAATTTAACTGGTTGATCATAATTGCAGTTTGAATCTCCAGAAATTTCAGTTCAGACAGTGTCTATTAATACATGAAAGGTCCTGATGTTTGTTTTTTAATAATGAATAGTACCTCTAATTAATGGCTGTAAATTCTTTTGAGGAAGGATTTGAGGAAGATATGTGGCATGTAATTGCACCGGTTGTGCCAGGGTCCTCCTTCAAGGTACCTGGTCTCACTCATAGAAGAGTCTATGAATTGACCTAGTTGTGGAAACTATGAGAGGTTGTAACTCTTCACTGTGTCTCCTAAATCAGGATTCTAGCTATCAGAACTAGAATTTCCCTTGTTATTTAATATATACAGTACTCTACTAGACTTTTCGCCTATTTTGCTACTGAGGGCATTGGTAGTTATCTGTTGCTTTGTAGACTAACATTCTAATTATCAGTATATGTGTATTGCCCTTTACAGATTATACATCCACTTTGTTTTTGATGGTTAAGTGTGGCAACTTGGAGTGTTTTACCTTGGGATTCCATTATCTACGTTGAAATATAGAAGCTCTTTTTAATGACCATACCCCATATAGTCATACATGGTTTACAAAAAAAGTAGAGTAACCATACAGCAATATAAAGATGTATATGTACTTTATTCCTTCACTAATAACAGTTTTCTTTGCTTTTTGGACCTTCTTGTAGAGCATAATAGAGAACTAGGGATGTACATATGCAGTTTGTACATGATACATCCAATCTTCTGGGTTTGTAAGATATTTCTTCCTGGTTTATCAATGTGTACTTGTCCTCCTGGAACATGCTGATTTGACCTCAATTATGAATCAAGTGTCTGCAAGAGCTGGGTTACATCTGCCTATGAAAAGAGGATTTTCAAGCCAAGAAAGACCCATCTTCTTAGACACTGGAAAGGAAGCTACTCCATTGGTAGGAGAGACTTGAAATCACTTGAGAGTGAGCGAGAGTTGTTCAAAATCATTAATTTCATCTGAGACTAAACAAAATTCTCTGTTACCTGTTTTGGGATCCCATTCTTTGCCAGTTCAGGTCATAATTTTCCAGAAGAAAGAAGATTGGTGAGACTGAATCAACCACTCAATTGAAATTTTAGGGTTTGGGGATTTAGCTCGGTGGCAGAACACTTGCCTGGCATGTACAAGGCCCTGAGTTCAGTCCTTGGCCCTGGAGGAAAAAAATTTTTTAGCTTGATTTTTCAGCAGTTTTTCCATAACTAAGGAGGAAAAGATTCTTCATGGAAGTTCTTTGATTCTCAGATTGTGATTTAAGCTGAGATTTAATGGAATTGAGCTTGTCATTTGCTCTCTGTAAATTCTGTAATGTACTTAATAGGAGCTATGTTACACTGTTGCCCTAACAGTCATTATTACTGCTACAATATTCAAATACAGCAATCACAAAACTCCTAAGGTATGTGCTTGAGTTGACATTTCATTATAACCAACCACAGGGGACAACTTTTGAAGTTACTGTTCCTGGAGATTATACCACATCCGGTTTTCCCTGACAAGGAGCTTAGCCCTATCTTTAACCCCAAGGGTATGACTAGGCTACTCGAATCTCATTTCTAACTGTTTTATTTCCTGGAAATAATTATTTATCAGTTTGACTTCAGTAAGGAGCCAGTCATTTGAGTTGGTAAAACTTAATATAAATAATCACTAAATCATAGAGGAATAACTATATATAAAATATGAGGATAATTCAAAAAGGCATTATAAGGTTGAAGCACATTTCTCAAGGAAAGTCAAGCTTGAAAGGGGGAGGCCCTGCTCCCTCATGCTGAATTTCCAGTTCTGTTGGAAAATGTAGAATTGCAGTCCCTTGGATGGTAGAATTCACTGGGTTGCCTTGCCTGAAACTGGGTAGCAGTTGCTGGGTAACAGGAAACAACACTCTGGTGGTAATCTTGTTGAATACAGTAGACCGTTGTAGAGAGATGGGACCACTTGCTACCATCATGAGACCTGGAAGATACCAGTGTCTGTGTTCAGAGGACTGTATCAAAAAGGTAACCATCAGTCCCATACTGGGCAGAAGGTCAATGAAGGACTGCATACTCTTGGCATGAGGCTGAGGTAGACCAATATAGTATTTCCTTATCTACATTCATCACCAAGACCATGTAGGAAGAGCAAAAAATTAAAACTCAGCATATCAGAACAGGAAGAGAAAACTCTTTCCTTCTATAGTATACTTCCAGAAATTACACTGATAAAATTTACATAGCTCTTAATTTGAAGGGAACATGCTTACAGAGTTTAGTCCATTAAAACAGAACTGATACTGAAGGATAAATCTGGAAATGGAAAGCAGTATATTGATAATAAATTCAGAGACTTTCCTTATGTTTGGTGTTTCTTGGCTATTTGTTTATCTTAAGAGGTATTGATTGCTTAATGTGAGGAGAGAGCCTACAAAGTGGGAGAAAATGTATACCACATGCACATCAGATAGAGCACTAATCTCCAGGATATATAAAGAACTTAAAAAATCCAATCAATGAATGGGCTAAGGAAATGAGCAGACACTTCACAGAAGATATACTATTGATCACCAAATATATGAAAAAGTGTTCAACATCTCTAATAACTGGAGAAATGCAAATCAAATCAAAAGTACTCTAAATATCATCTCACTCCAGTCAGAATGGTGATGATCAAAAATGCAAGCAACTGTAAGTGTTGGTGAGGATTGGGGGAAAAGGTACTTTCATACATTGCTGGTGGGGCTGCAAATTAGTGCAATCACTCTGGAAAGCAATATGGAGAGTCCTTAGAAAACTTGGAATGGAACCACCATTTGACTCAGCTGTCCCACTTCTCTGTCTATATGCAAAAGACTTAAAATTAGCATACTGTAGTGAGGCAGCCACATCAATGTTTACAGCAAGTCAATTCACAATGCTATGGAATCAACCTAGATGCCCTTCAGTAGATGAATGGACAGAGAAACTGTGGTATATATACACAATGGAATGTTAATCAGCCTTAAAGGAGAATAAAATTATGGCATTTGCAGGAAAATGGATAGAGTTGGAGAATATCATGGTAAACGAAATGAGCCAATTCCAAAAAACCAAAGACCAAATTGTTTTCTCCGATATGTGGAGGCTGATCCATAAAGTGGGGAGATGGGGCAAGGGAAGAATGGAGGAACTTTGGATTGGGCAGAGGAGAATGAGGGGGAAGGGGAGAGGACATGAGAGTGGGAAAGATGGTGGAATGAGATTGACATCTTTACCCTAGGTACATGTATGATTGCACGAATGATATAACTACCTCATGTACAACCAGAGAAATGAAAAGTTGTGCTCCATTTGTGTACAATGAATTGAAATGCATTCTACTGTCATGTATAACTAATTAGAATAATTTTTTTAAAAAGGTGTTGATTGCTGATTGGATGCTTTGTAAGAATAGAGTTCATATATTTTATGTTTAGAGTGTATAATTTTCCCATTAATTCTGTTTATGTTCAAATTAAAATCTTTCATTGATCAGGTGGATATTCCTTTTAAAAATAATCTATTCTTTCTTTGTTCTTTTTTTCTACCTCACGAATAGCTATACATGTTAGATCTGCTACATGCATCTGCCAAGTCTTTCACTCTTTTATTCATGAATTCTTTGTATTTTTGTTCTATGTGTTGGGATTCCCCCACCCACTCACTCAATTTTCATGCCATTAAATTCATTCTTAGAGATTATTCTTTCATTTCAGGGAATATTTAAATTGGAAATTCTCTTCTTCTTTTTTTTTAACTTCTAATTGTCCTTTCTATGCTTTAATTTCCTCATCAGTTTTATATACAATTGATTTACTTTTTCTTTTCTTGTTTGCTGAGTTTTTTAGGCACATTGTTTTGTTTTGATTCCTTTAAGGAGTCATGTGGTCAAATAGTGCCTTTCAGTTGACCCAAATTTGTTGATAGTAGCTTGCTATTTCATAAGAATAATAAAAATGGGAAAAACTAGAATTAGTATCAAATGAAAGTATGAAATATCATGGTCATGGGGCATTCTATTTATTGTTTTGAAAATTGGTATGAAATTATAAACTGTGATTCTAAGGTGAAATGAAAATATGTTTCATCATATGAAGAACCACATCATTTATCTAAGCTTAAAAACAAATTTCTCTTGAGTGTAAGCAATAATATAAAAGGGCAACGTTAAGATCACTTTGGTTAGAAACTGCAGTAGTACAAATGAAAAGGAAAAGCATTTTTATCTATAGGAGCAAATGTTGGAAGAGCTATATTAAAATATATATAATATATGTAAAACAGTAAAAACAGACAAAACCAGACTTGCTTGTTTGTCTGTCTGTGTCCTCCCCCCTCCCCCGCCCTCCTGCTGGGGATCAAATCCAGGGCTTCTGTCATGTAAGGCAACAGTGCTACTTTCTAGCTGCACCCCCAAACAAAAGTGTCATGAAGTAATAAAAACATTTGCCACTATGTAGCACTTATATTATGTGGGTTCACACAAAAAATGTGTGTGATATTGCTGGGGGGAAATCACCTATAAATTTATTGTACACTGATTCTCAGTTTAGAATAGGATAGGTCTTTAAGATTAGTGTGATTAGGTTCTTTTTTTTAATGACCCCTGGAAGCATGGTCTGGCTCTGTAGCCCAGACTGACTTTTATCTCCTCAGCTCAGGCAGTATTCTAGTCTCAGCCTCCCAAGTAGCTTGGACTACAGGTGCTTGCTTGCCTGGCCCAGATTGGAGTTTACAAGCGACTGTATTTTCTTTGCCATCTGCTTGTCTTTCCACAAAGCAAGTGAATCTACTCGTAAGCAATAATATAGAATACTAAGTTCTCTGTGCCTTTGTGTGCTTAACCAAGGTTCTGTCAAATGGCTACTGAAAAATATATTTACCTAACAGTTTTAAGAATATCAACTTAGTGCACTGCATAGGTAACCAACTTGAATTGATCTCTAAGCCTTATAAGGAGCTTAAAGGCGAGATTTTAAAATTCATTTTTAACATTGATTCTTCTGTTTCATATATGTAGTTTTTTTTCTTCAAAGCTTTTTGTTGTTGTTTTCTCTTGATTTTCTTTCTTAATTTAAAAATATTATTTTTATAACTGCCTCAGATTCTTCATGGAGAAAAACAACATTAATTTCTGTACTGTCCCCTAGTATAGTAAGGTAGAAATCAAGATTCTAACAAATGTCATGATTTTTGTCATTTATAATCTCTGATTCAGAGTCTTCTGATGATCTTCTTGTTTAGGATCTGTGGCTGATGAGCTCTCAGAGATTTTCTTTGTAGTAAAGTCTTAGAATAAAACTGTGTGTGTTAAATCTGAGAATATATGCAGATTATCAGTGTCACAGTTTGAATTTTTCATACCTTTCCCATTCTGGCTGTGTGTATGAATTTGTTTTAAAATTAGTATCACACACATTTCTCTTTTCACTTAATGTCACAAATAACCTTCTTTATCCTTAATGCTAAATATAGATTCAGCTCATTTGTATTACTATTTACATTTCATCCTAATGTGTGAAATATTAGTTTTATGAAACATTCCTTTATATATATTTAAATTGATTAGTTTTTTTTGCTAAACAAAAATATCCATGCAGGAAAGTATTTTCTCTATGTGGAAGGAAGGCTGCCACAAGTATTGGTAGGTAGAGGGGCTGACTTTGCAGAGATAACAAAAATCTACCAAAATTTAATTTTCCTTTTTGATAATAGAGAATTTTCATCAAGGCAAATGAGAGACTCCATTTCTCTACTTCCCTAATATCCAAATATGGCTACTTAAGTTTTTGTCAATGACGTAGGCTTGAAAGTGATACTTTCAAATCTGACTCAAAAACTTACCATGAGATGCTTTTTTAAAAATGATTTTTATCTTCCATTAACTGGATATTGGTACTTCGAGGCTACTTACTGAGGATTGTAGAACCTTTGTCATGTTAGGTCCCAGAGTAATTTTGTGTTTGTAATTTGTGATTTAGATATTCTAAAGTTATAGGCTTCTCTGAAAATCTAGGGCTATAATATCCAAAATGTTTTTTAAATTATGCTATATACCTTTCCTACCCCACAAATAAGGGGAGTCCATATTGGAATATTACGTTTCTTAAGATGGAAGCTTAGACCATTGATTTAGATCTTTTTTAATAAGTATGGAATCTGTAAATTAGAAGTATGTGTATATGTATTTACGTAGTACTGGAATTGATTTGGCCTTGTATATGATAGGCAAGCGCAGTACCATTGAGACACATTTCCAGTCCAATTATAAATAACTATTTAAAGGTCTAAGTTTCTTCTTCAGAAGCACTGCTTTAGCTGTATTTTGCAAATTTTAGATATTTTCATTATCCTTAGTTTAAAATATTTTCTAATTACCAAGTATTTGGGGGTATTTTGTTATTCCCTCTAACTTGAATCTGTTATGCCTGGAGAACATGTTCTTTGTTATTTCAAGCCCTTACTACTTAAAAGATTGTATTTATAATCTGTTTTTGTGAATTGTATGTGTTTGATGTATATTCTATAATCTTTGGTGTTACGTTTTATTCCTGTCAGTGTGATCACATTTATTTGTAATTTTATTCAAAACTATATGCTTATTGTTTTGGTCTGTTTGCGTCTTTCTTCAGCTACTAAGAGTGGTGTAGTAAAAATCTCACTATGGTTATGAGTTTGTCTATTTTTGTTGGGGAGGGATACCAGGGATTGAACTCGGGCCACTGAGCCACATCCCCAACCAACTCTATTTTTTATTTTATTTAGAGACAAGGTCTCACTGAGTTGTTAGCATCTTGCTTTTGCTGAGGCTGGCTTTGAACTGAAGATTCTTTTGCCTTAGCCTCCATTGCCACTGGGATTACAGGCGTACACCACCACGCCTGGCATGAATTTGTCTATTCTTTTGTTGTATGTGTTTTGAGGCTTGATATTTGGTGTATGCAAATTAGCATAAAAATTATCATTCTGTTATTATGGAATATGTCTGATAATATTCCTTGTCTTTGTTTCTGTTTTGTCTGGTATAGTGTAGCCATATTTTTACTCTCACTATTTGCATGGTATACATATTGTTACCCTAATATTATAACCTACCTGTACTTTTATAGTTAAAGAGTATCTCTTCTAAATATGTGGTTGAGTCTTTTTTTTTTTTTTTAACAGCAGTGTTCTTTATAATGACAACATTAGTGAACTACTTAAAATCAATATGTTATATCAGGCTCAAATTCAGGACCTGGAAAGAGACATAATTGAACTTTAATAGTTCTCAGACTCTTAGTAAAGAAGAAAGGTTTTAGGGGAGTGGTGCTGTTGTAATACAGCCTAAAGAAGCAGAATGTTGATAAAAATCTTAAACTAGGTGACTTCCAAGGAGTAATCACTGGATGTATGAGGCTAATATAATTCTTCCTCCTCTATAAGTTACTTGTCCTATAACATGTCTGCATAGTGGTTGGGTCTTGCTATCCAGTCTAACAGTCTTTTCTTTCAAGAAGAGTATTTAGTCCATTTGCTTGGTTTTTACTTGTATTTTTCTGTAGTGTTTTTCTTTTGTTTTATTAAAGTTTATTTTGCCTTTATTTGAAAGATTTAATATGGGTAGGGGCTTGATAAAAAATTCTGGATGCACAGATTTTTTTTCTTCCTTTCAGTATTTTAATTTTTTTCTTCCTTTCAGCATTTTATCAGTGAGCTTGCATTATTTTCGATATGATATATACCATCCTTCTTGCCAGTTGTTCCCACATATATATCCTCTGTCTGCTTTAAGGTTTTCTTCCTCTTTCCTGAAGATTTCTAGTAGTTTGATTATGAGGTGTGTTTATGATATTCTTTTTCTTTTTCTCTCTTTTTAAACTTTTACCCCAGCCAAGGTCCTCTATGACAGGCTGCATTATCTACCCTACCCACCTATGTGCATAGTTGGTAATACTTCTTATAGTCTGTAGTCTCTGTCTCCCCATGGCTTCCTTCTTTCTCTGAGTTCTTAGATTCTTTTGTCCCCACACTTTCCGTGAGGTTTTATATTTAATTTAACTAATTAATGTATTTGCAGTACTGGAAATTGAACTCAGAGGGACCCCCAGCCCTTCTGATTTTGAGACAAGGTCTTGCTAAGTTGCCCAGCTTGGCCTTAAACTTGAGATCCATCTGTCTCAGTCTTCTGAATAAGTTGATTACAAGAGTGCAACCACTGTGCCTGGCTTATTTATTTATTTTTTTGGTACTGGGGATTGAACCCAGGGGCACTCCACCACTGATCCACATCCCCAGCCCTATTTTGTATTTTATTTAGAGACACAGTCTCACTGAGTTGTTTAGGGCCTCACTAAGTTGCTGAGACTGACTTTGAACTCGCAATCCTCCTGCCTTAACCTCCCAAGCTACTGGGATTACAGGTGTGTGCCACTGCACCTGACTGTGCCTGGCTTTTGAGAGCTTTTAAATAGTATATATGTTTTTAACTTCTGGATGAATAACCAATTATGTTAACATAATTTATTAATAAATTGACATTTTGCTTCTAAAATTGAAATACCTTCTGTGTCATAGCCTATGTTCTATATATATCTGAAACTATTTCTGTACTTCATTCTTTCTATGTTACTTATCTGCTATTTCTGATTTGTTTTGTATGTAGTATCTTTGTAGTAAGTTTTAGTGTTTCCACTGCAAGTTCCAGCACACTAGTTTTTCTCAGAATGTTTTGAGCTCTTCATATATGACTTCATATATGACACAAAAGATTAAACATATCAAACTATTTTTTGGTAATAACTGTCAGAATAATAGTCACCGTTTGGACTGGAAATGATTTCCTACTGGAAGGGATCATGAAGGAACATGTTTTAATTCTATCTTTATCTTTTTTATTGCATAGCTGTATTTGTCAAAATTTATTAAGTTGTAATTTAAGATTTATGCATGTTACTGTATACAAGTATACTTCAGTACACAAATACATTTTTAAAAATGTTTGTTTTTATTTATTTACTCTGATTCCCATCCCCAACTCCCACCCAAGAATATCCCAAACACTTCTGCCAACTAGGATGCCAAGTAGAGTTTCATAAATTTGCCTCAAAAATTAAGAAGACTTAATACTTTGAAATAGCACTAAATCTTTTTGTTGTTTTTAAATTCAGAACATGATATTATGTCATTTTTTATATCCTGTAATTTTTATTTTATTTTATATGTTCTATTTAGTTATACATGACTGCAGAATGCATTTTGATTCATTGTACACAAATGGGGTACAATTTTTCATTTCTCTGGATATACACAATGTAGAGGCACACCATTTATGTAATCATACATATACACAGAGTAATGATGTTTTTCACATTTCACCACCACCCCCCCCATTTCCCTCTACACAATCCAACATTCATCCACTCTTTGATCCCCCCCCTCCCCTGTTATGTATCAGAAAACAGCCTTTGGTTTCAGGAGATTAGCTTATTTCACGTAGCATGATATTCTCCAACTCCATCCATTTACCTGCAAATGCAATAATTTTATTCCACTTTATGGCTGAGTAATATTCCAATTGTGTATATACCAGTTTCTTTATCCATTTATCTATTGACGGGCATCTACATTGGTTCTACAGTCTTGCTATTGTGAATTGAGCTGCTATAAGCATTGATGTGGCTGCCTCACTGTAGTATGGTGATTTTAAGTCTTTTGGGTATAAACTGAGGAGTGGGGATAGCTGGGTAAAATTGTGGTTCAATTCCAAGTTTTCTGAAGAATCTCTGTACTGCTTTCCAGAGTGACTATACCAATTTGCAATCCCACTAACAATATATGAAATGTACCTTTTCCCCCACATCCTTGCCAACACCTATGGTTGCTTGTATTCTTAATAAAAGCCATTCTAATTGCAATGACATAAAATCTTAGTTTTGATTTGCATTTCTCTAATTACTAGAAATGTTGAACATTTTTTCATATATCTGTTGATCGCTTGTATATCTTCCTTTGTGAAGTGTCTGTTCAGTTCCTTAGCGCATTTATTTGACTGGGTTCTTTGTATTTTTGGTGTAAATTTTTTGAGTTATTTATAAATTCTGGAGATCAGTGCTCATATCTGAAGTGGATGTGGTATATATTCAGTAATTTTTAAAAACATTTTCCTTATTAGGTTTATACTTACCTTGAATTTATTCTTGGCATTTTTATTTGTGAATAAGCCTTTCTTCCATTTTTGTTGTCTAACTATAGCAATGTTCAAGCCTTATTTTTTTCATTTTTTTAAATCAATGATCTTGTCAGTTTTTTCTGTTAATTTGTTGAATCACTGTAGTAGAGCCTTAAGTTTTCTTATTTGTAGCAAGAGAGACTTGTTTTTATTATTAATTTACTAATATTTGCATTAACTAAAAGGTTCAAACCTGCATTGAATGGCTAGCAAGGTATCCTTGCTTTGTTGCTTGTTTAGTTTGAAGTGTCTTAAGTATTTCAATAACAAATGGTTTTTAGTCTATTTTCTCTGAGTAGATTCCATCTTACTCCGGTTTTTGTAGAAATATTTTTATTACTATTGTCTTAATTTTATCAGACACTTTTGAGATCTAATGATTCAACCATTTCATTTTTGTTATTTGTTGACAAATTTGATCATTTGAGTTCCAAATATTGAACCTTCCTTTTATTTCTGAAAAAATTCATTTTGGTACATATGTTCTGCACTATTATTTAGTAGGTTTTCTGATACTCAGAAAGCTTACATCTGTAAGGAGTGAAGTTGTCTTAATTTTGAGGTTGTTTTTATAATATAGTTTCCATATAATTATGTTTGCTTGACTTGAAGGGATTGGTAAAATCAGGTTTGTTTTGTGGTGTATTGTGAATGACTCTTTGAGATCTAGTAATGTACATTTTATTGACCTCTAAAAAAAGAGTGATCATTGCTTTTATTTGGCTACAGAGAAGTAGTGTCAGGTAAGTAGTTTTCTTATTCAAATAGACCCACAAACACAAACTTTTTTGAAAATTTATTTGCTATGATATCAAAATTTTTTGAAGTTTTCATTTTTTATATTTTTTTTCCACAGTCTGTGGTGGACGACTGGATTGAATCATATAAACAAGACAGGGACATCGCACTTCTGGATTTAATCAACTTTTTTATCCAGTGTTCAGGATGTCGAGGTACAGAATATTAAATAAACAATGTACATTGAGCCTGTCAGCCCAGCAGTGTGACTTTTTATTTCACCTGCACTAGTCAAATATAATTTATTCTAGATTTGTGTACTGATCTTTTTCTGATAGAGAAAATGATTGGTACATTATTTAAGAATATTCATTTTTGTTCTAGTTCCATTTTGCTTCTATAAAACAACACATTTATGAAATTTTTTTTAAAACTTTGGGGAGGAAATATGAAATTCATGCAGTAGCTTTTTGAATTGATATTTTAGACCATAACGTTTTGCTGTTTTTACTCATTTTTGTACATAAGCTTCATGTTGGAAGGTGTGGTAATTGCTGACATTCACTATTTTGTGTATGTGCAAATATTTTGTCTGTCATTGTATAGATAAATAGTTGAAGCTATTGTGATTTGCTGAAAACAATGAGTATCATAATTGGTGTCTTAAGTTTACAGTTTGTCAGAAATCCATTAGACAATTTAACTTAAAGTCATATTTTGTTTTTGTCATTTAAACAGGTAATTAATTACTAGATATATATCTCATGTAGAATAGGTAGAGCTTAGATTAAGAATATAATTTTTAAAGGAGTCTTTATTGTGAGGAATAATGAAGAAAATATATGACTAGTTCAATGGAGTGTTATGATAAGAGTAATAAAACTAGATACTATTTAATGACTGTTTAGATATGCCAAACTCTGTGGTTTTCTAAACTACATTAGCTCATTTAATCTGTGTTAACAGTCCTGTCAGGCAGTTGTGATCTTTATTTTTATAGATCAGAATCTGAGATTAAAGGTTTTAGGTAAGTTTATCTGGACTCATACAGTTAGAACCACAATCAAAATTCAGAGTCAGGCAGTTTCATCTGTTGTCTATGTCCCTAATCCACAGGACCATGAGAATAATAGGGAGGAGCTGCTGATCCAGCTGGTCTATACTTGTATGTATAAATGTAGGGAGATGATAAAAAACAACAAGACAACACATCCCAGAGGAAATAGACCCTAAAATGAATAAAGGACATTTGAAGAAAAAGGCAAAAAGTTACAGTGTGCAAAAAGACTTTCAGACACGAAAGCATAGTTGACTCCAAGACTGAACCTTAGAGCCTAGAGACTGGCAGGGAGTAGGAAGAGATTAAGCTACTTAAAAGTAAGCAAGTTTATTCTTTTTACTCTGGTAAAATAGGTGGAGCAACCACAGATAATGTTCTTTACATATATTCTCTCTTCCATTCCAGGAGTTCTGGGTTTTAATGTTTTTTTTTTGTTTGTTTTGTTTTTTGTTTTTGCGGTGCTGGGGATTGAACCCAGGGCCTTGTGCTTGTGAGGCAAGCACTCTACCAACTGAGCTATGTCCCCAGCCCTGGGTTTTAATTTTTAAACTAGTTATTTAGTCTTTAAAATTTTACCTCTGGGCCTGGGGTTGTGGCTGAGTGGTAGAGCACTTGCTAATGTGAGGCATTGGGTTCGATCCTCAGCACCACATAAAAATAAACAAGCATAGGCATTGTTTCCATCTATAACTGTAAAAAAAAACTTTACTTCTGCATGGCCCTAAAAATAATTTTTAAGTTATATGATAAAGAATCTTTACACTTTTTGTCTTCTAATTCATCTCCACACAGTAGATGGCTCCTAACTAGATTATTGCATGTCCTCCCATCTATTTTTTTCTCTCACTATCTCATTTCCATGACTATAGGTTGAAATGCATATTATTTCTCCATACCTATTATATAAAATACATTGGTGTATAGAGAGCTTTCATGTTCCCTTTTAGAAGAAAAACAGCAGTTTCACATTCTATTTTGTTGTATGTGCAGTAATTTAACTATTCTATTAACAGATCACTGCATTATGTGTATTTTTTGTTATTATAAACAGTACTATATCAAATTTTTCAGTTTAATGATTTAAAAATGGTATCAATGTGATTTTGTTTAAATGATGTGAAATTTGTATAACAACCATTTTAAAGTATTAAGTTTGGTAATATTTAATACTTTGATAATATTTTGCAGCTGTCTTAGTGTGGATGGCTATAACAAATTATCATAGATTGGTTATCTTATAAACAGTATTTATTTTTGGAAGTTGAAGGTAGGAGTGCCAGCATGGTCAGGTCCTTGTTAGGGTTCTCTTCCAGGCAGCACATTGCTGACTTCATATTGTATGCATGATAAAAAGAGGGTGAAAGACCTCTCTAACCTTTCATAAAGTCACTAACTCTCATAATCTAATTACTCCCATAGTCCCTACCTCCTAATAACACTGCACAGGGGCTTAAGACTTTAGCATAAGAATTTTGGGGAGGACACATAAAGATTTTGTGTGTGTGATAATTTTTACTTACCTTGTATTTTCGAGAATTAGACATGTTGTAGTATGTATCAGTAGTTCATTCCTTTCATGACTGAATAATATTCCTTTGTATGTATTATATCACAAATTGTTTACCAGTTCATCTGTCATTGAACATTTGGGTTTTTCTGTTATCTCATGATGCTATTGTGAATACTGAAACCAAAAGCATTCATGAGAAAATCTTTGTGGTATAGCTACACAGTGGGATTTTGTGGCACTGTAAACAAAATGAGGATTATCTCTGCTAACATGAGTTAATACATTTTAAGGGCAAAGTACAAAAGAAAATCTGAAGTATAAGCTTTTTTTTTTTCTAAGAAGGGGAAATTGGGATATATACATGTATTTGTTCATATGACTGAAAAGAAATGTAGAAAGAATAAACCAGAGATTAATGAGATTGATAACCTATAGGGAGGGGTGTAGGGAGAAAGAGAGTGGGAGGGAGAGAGAAAATGAGAATGAGCTGGACAATATAGAGGAAATTGGGGTAGGGGATACTTAATTTGAAAATACTTTTTTTTTTTTTTTTTTTTTTGGTACTGAGGATTGAACCCAGCAGTGATTAACCACTGAGCAACATCCTGAGTCCTTTTTATTATTTTATTTTGAGACAGGGTCTTGCTAATTTGCTTAGGGCCTCAGCCTCCTGAGCCACTGAAATTATAGGTATGCGTCACCATGCCTAGCTGAAAATATTTTTTGCATGGTCCTGACTTTTGGTGCTATCTCAAAATTTTACATATTCAACAAAAAGAAAATGGAAATCAAGAAAGTAAAGGTATAAGTCCTAAACTGAATGCAAACAAAATAAATGAGTTATACCATTCCATGCAATAAATAAACTACCCTAAAAAGAGAAATGAAAGTTTTTAAGAAGCAGGCACAATACAGTGAAGGTCAGCAAACAAAGGGCAAATGAACTATATTTCTAATATGTTGAGGTAAGATTTGTGTTATATGGGCCTTTTTTGTTGCAGATTAAATTTCCAAAATGCAGGTTCTTGTTTTATTGTATCAGCTCATTTCCCCCTAAGGTTGCATAAGAACCAATAACTAATCAATGTTTTAAAAAATTGTCTTGATAGAAGAGGGACTATCAATGGGAAGGGTTTGGGAGGAAGGGTAGAAGGGGAATTGGATGTGATCAATGTATGATATGTACATGTCTGGAAATATCACAGTGAAACCTATTAGTTTGTACAATTTATACAGTAATAAATAAAATTGGCTTGAAATAGCAAGGGCATAGAGGGGCTTTTTTTTTTTTTTTTTTTTAATCATTAGCTTCAGGGTAGAAGGGATACTACAACCAATGACAAGACAAATGGAACATCCTACCATGACTGAATAACATGTGCAGTCCCTCCTTCATTTTCTTCAGTATCATTATTTTCTTATCTTGGATCTTGAACTCTAGGGTACAGTATTGGTTTCTCACTTTAGTTATCTTAGTGAGTTATCTCAGCTGAGTTATCTCAGCACTACTAATTGCCTTCCTAACTGCCCATGCATTTGTAGTCTCTTCACCAAAGTCTCTTCATTTAGAGTGATTTCTGTTTGCTGTTGGAGCCTTCAATCAAAATGGGCCAACTTACTCAGTAATAGGATATGTTGAGTATCAGTGAATAGGGAATGATGGCAAAGGAAAAGTTTAAAAACTGTTACCTTGTGTTGCATTCTGAAGTTGTATAACTACGTGTTTATAAAAGAAATTATGAGAACACTAAGAAGACTTATCATAGAACTATAGAATATATTAATATGATTATGCTTGAAAAATAAATGTTATCCCTGTTCAAAAGTATTATCCTTATTAAATACACAATATTGATGCAGGCATGCATATATTTTGATATATACCAATACATAACTGATTTAAAAAGTGTATCAGGGTATTGATAAATATTTTCATTGAAAAATGTGTTTTTATATCAAGTATATGCTTGAGAATTGATGATTAGAAATAACCTTTTTTATTTGGTTATAACAAGTAATATTTCTGTTTTGCAGTGCTTATTTTGACTTCCAAATGCCTAAGGGCCTCTGAGGAGTGCAGGATTGCCAGAGAATTAAACCTAGGAGCAGTTAATCAGTTTCCTGAACATTCCTAACTTATAGGCCCTTTAGTGTCTCAGTAATTTTTTTGTGGCACCCCTAGACCAAAAGAAATACAGTAGTTCCTTTTATGAAATAGTTATATCCAAACTATGTATATCCTCACAACTTAATAGCTGCTGTTCAGAAAAGTGATGTGTATAATTGAGATAAAATAAAAGTTATGTTACTTTCATATGACCATAATTAATAATGTATGTGTACACTTGGACATTGTATAAGTCCCCAAACTTTGGATTCACTCGCATTTTTGGTTCCATTTTGGTTTTCTGGCAGTACTTGTGAAAACTAGGTTCCCTAAAAATCGGATATTATCAGAAGGAGGTTAATTAGGTTCCATTTAATGACAGTAGTAATGGGCTACATAACACATTTCTAATTCTGATTTTCTTTCCTTATTTCATGTCCCTACTGCAATACCTATGATTGATTATTTCCTCCCAAATAACTTGGAGTGGTATCCTTGTCTCAGTGTGTACCTGTACCTGTGACTTAGAAACTAACAAGTGTTTATTATGGGTTTATTATGTATTAATCAGTATTCTTGTTAGAATTAATGAATTCTTATCTCTAAACATGTACAGGACATATAGATGGTTCAGTATCAGTTTTTAAAATTCTTTTAAATTGTGACATTTTACATATAAAGAATATGTAAGTATAGATTATATAATTTAACATGTTATGAATTCCATTATTACCAGTACTCAGGTCAAAGAAAAGAATATTGCTAGGACTTCAAAGAACCTTCCCCTTTCTGTTGTGTGACCCTCCCCATCACAACTGTTTCCATTTCCCACAGAGATAAGTGCTACCTTGATATTTTATGAGAACTATTTCTTTGCTTTTCTTTAGATTTTTACAATTAGTGGTTCTGTCCTTAAATAAAATAGTTTCGCCTACTTTCCTCTTTGGGTAGTTGACTAGTACTTTTTTGTTTTACTTTTTCTGCTAAATCCTTATGTTTATGGAGATTCTTGTATGTTTCCTGTACTATTATTATTTATGTACATTGATGTGACAAAGACAACTCTTTGTTGTGATGGTTCCTCCTGTGTATTGTAGAACATTTAGCCATATCTTTGATCTGTAACCATTAGTTATCAATAACACATTTTTCTCCCTGAGTTTTGACAATCAAAAATGTAGAGGTTGCTAAATGTCCCTTCAGAGGCAAATTGCCTATTTTGAGACCTCTTATAAAGTATCCATTTTATAAGTAAACCAGTTTACTTTTACTTCTACCCTTGAAAGAAATTGGATTGTTTCTAGGTTTTGGATAATATAAACAATATTACTGTAAACTGTCTTTCATACATGTTAATTTGGTGTTCCTGTACAAGATAATCTAGTTTGTGTACTCAGGAGTCAAAGTGGTGGGCTGAAAAAATACAACTTCTATATAATGGCCTGACTTTATTGAAGTGGTTGTAGTTACTTTTAATGCTCTAACCAGTCAATGTCACTGAAATCAGATGGCTTCATATCTTTGCTCAAACATAGTATTGACAGTATTTTTAGATTGTCTTGTGAGGTAGGTTCTGAAGTGTCACATTGTGGTTTTAATTTTCATTTCCTCACTTTCTTTTGTGTTTGTATACTATTTCACATATCAATTAGCCATTTTACTCTTGCAATGTTGGTCTTTTTCTTTGTTGGTTTGTAAGATTTTTCTGTTAATAGTAGTCCCTTGTTGAAAACACACACACACACACACACACACACACACACACACATCCCACACACAATCTTTTCCCACTTTGCAGTTGTTTTTTCCTACCTTTGTCATAATTTGATATATTATCCCTTGAGGGAAGTGATTTCCATCTGTTTTGTTGTTATATCTCTAGTACCTTTAAATATTTGTTGAATGAATGAACGAGCCTAAAATTCTTAATTTTAAAATGTAATGAAATTTGTTAGTCTTTTCCTTTATATGCATTTTGTGCCTTATGTAAGAAATTCTCTTTTGTTTGTTTTCCTTCATCTTTTTGCAGTACTAGAGATTGAGTCCAAGGGCATTCTACCACTTTTATATTCCCTAGTCCTTTTTACTGTTTTTAATATGATAGTATCACTAAGTTGTCAAGGCTAGTATTGAACTTGTGATCCTCCTGCTTCAGCTTCCCAGGTTGCTAGGCATATAGGCATGGATCTCCACATACGGCTTGTTTAAGAAATTTTTTATACCATAGTCATGAAAATGTTTTCCTTTTTTATAAATATGAAAAACTTCTAGTTTATATGAAGTTTACTTATATACAGTTTAACCTTTAAAATTTAGGTCTTTATTCCATTTGGAGTTGAAGTGTGAAAAATCCATCTGGATTTTTAAGTGTGAAAAGTCTTTTGTTTTTTTTGTATTTGTACAATGATGACATTAGCATATACTAAGTATTTACTTACAGGAAAGTCTTCTGGGTTCTCTATAATAATTGTTAGATTAAACAAAAATCCTTGACTAGAATATTCTTGGTGTGCATGTGAGTTTGTGTGTTTTGTAATTATCTCTATCAATACACTTGTTGGAATTTAAATAGATTTATATGTTGAATTTGTGTATCAGGGTTTCTCAGCTTGGATAGACACTATTGACATTTGGAACTGGATAATTCTTTGTTTTGTGGAGTATTTCTCCATCATAGACTATTTGGCCAGTGTCCCTGACCTCTACCCACTAAATGCCAGTGGAAGCGGGTGTGGTGGCGCACGCCTGTAATCCCAGCGACTCAGGAGGCTGAGGCAGGAGGATCTCGAGTTCAAAACCAGCCTCAGCAACTTAGTGAGGCCCTAAGCAACTCAGTGAGACCCTGTTTCTAAATAAAATACAAAATAGGGCTGGGGATGTGGCTCAGTGGCCGAGTGCCCGAGTTCAATCCCTGGTTCAAAAGAAAAAAAAAAATGCCAGTGGAAAGTCTTCCATACCATCATTGTTCATATCAAAGTCATTGGCAGGTGGAAGGGCAAAGATTAATGATATTTTTATACATCCGTGGGTATGAATTTACATTTTTATAAATTCAAATTTTGTAATTCATAGTCATTTTATTTCTCCATCTATTTAGGTTTATTTTCTTTCACTATAGGTTTTGGGGTGTGAAAAGGTTTTATACATCTGTTATTAAATTTATTTTGGGACTTTCACCATTTAAAAATATTCATTATTAGTCTTTTTTTCAAAATAGACTTTAATTTTTAGAGCTGTTTTAGACTTAAATAAAAGTAAGGAGAAAGTACGGAGAGTTCTCATATATCCTACCCCCATTTCCTGTTATTAAAATCCTGCAATTACTAAGGTAGTTGATGAAATAATATCAATACATTATAATCAACTAAAGTTCATAGCTTACATTAGAATTCATTCTGTGCTGTAATATTCTGAGTTTTCACAAATTCGTCATATTCTATATGTGCTCTTATAGTATCATACAGGATAGTTTCACTGCCCTAAAAATATCCTATGCTCTTACAGATCTCTCATTCTTCCACCAAATTTTAAAAATTATCACTTGGTTTGATTTGTTAATATATTGTTCAGGATTTAGTGTGTGTACACTTATTGTTTGTTCATTTGTTTGAGGTACTGGGGATTGAACTCAATGCCTTTTGCTTGCTTGGCAAGCACTCTACCAGTGAGCTACATCCCAGACTCTTTTTAGATATTTTTAAATTCTGGATCTAGATAGGGTCCCCTGAGTTGCCCAGGCTGGCCTCAAACTTCTGATCCTCTTGCCTTGGCTTTCCAAGTATCTGAGATTGTGGGCATGGACCACCAATCCTGGATATATCTATATTTATCAGTGAGATTGCCTGTACTTTTCCCTTTTTATTATTTCCGTTTTTATTATCAGGGCTTTGTTATCTTGACAAATTAATTGTAAAAATATCCTATTTTAAAATACTGTTTTATTTTCTTTTACTGATTTAGCACTATTTAGTGTTTTATTATTTTGACAAGGCATATTTCTCTGGGTAATTTCTCCATTTTATGTCTTATTTTATGAAGTTGTTTATAATATTCCTTTATATTTTAGATGTATTTATAGCTACTTGTGATGTCCTTGTTCACAAGTTTAATTTAAAATATTTTCTAATTTCCAGTTATATTTTTTATTCAACTATTTAAAAGCATTTTTAAAAATTTCCAAACATGAACGTTTTCTGGTTAACCTCTGTTGTGGATTTATGGATTGATTTTTCTCCCTTCCTTCCTCCCTCCCTACCCACTCCCTTTTTTTCTTCTTTCTTTTTCCTTTTTATTATTTCCGTTTTTTTTTTTATTTTTTTTTAATGCTGGAGAAAATGGTCTGTGTAATTTCTTTTTCTTTCTTTCTTTTTTTTTTTTTTCCCCTGTATGGCTATTGAACCCAGGGGCCACTAGGCACATCCTCTGCCTTTTAAATTTTTTATATTAAGCCAGGATCTCAGTAAGTTGCCGAGATTGTCATTGAACTTGAGATTCTCTCGTTGCAGCTTCTCTAGTCAAGTTGCTGGGATTACATAGTTATTTTAAGAGGTGTCATCAACTTTTGGCAAATGTTTATGTGCCCCTGAAAGCCCTGGGTATTATGCATTTTTTAAGTTTTAGGTTGTCCAGTGTTAAGGTGGCTTAATTTTTTTAAAATTTTTTATCCCAATTTATTGTTTGCTACTTTTGACAATTACTGCATATGTATTAAAATTTCACATCATGATTTTAGATATATATATTTGTCCTTGATTTTATTTGAATTTTAATGAGGCCTACTACTTTTCTTGTTTTTCTGGCCCACTCTTTCTATTCTTGTTCTTTTCTTCATGTACCCTTACCTTTTAGGTGCCTCTTATGAACAACATAAAACTGAATTGTGTTCTTTACATTCTGATTGAAAAGTCTTAACATGATATCTACCATCTTACCTGATTTTTAAGTATATGATCCAGTATTGTTAATTGTAGTGCTCAATTGTATAGTACGTTTCTATCTTTATTCTTTTCTGTATGTCAGATGTATCTGAGATCACTTCTGCCTAAAAACAGCATTTAGAGTCTTTTGAGGTTCTGCTAGTGAAAGACTCTATAGAACTTCTGAATTTTATTTGTTATATTTATTTCTTAAAATACACTTTGATGTTTTTATTCAGCATACAGAGGACATTGTGTCTTGTAGAGAATTCAGAATAAACATTTTTCATGTTCTTAATACTACTTTTTCTAAACTTGAGGGTCTTTGTTTCTCTTCTGATTTTTCCCCATTTTGTGTTCTAACTCTAGAATATATTTCTTTGGATTTATGTCTTCTTCTTTTCCAAAATTTCTTAATTATTATCTCTTTAAATATTACCTTTTCCCATTTTTTTAGTTCTCCTCTTCTTCAGGAATTTTATTTAAACTTTGCATGTAGTTGTCTAAGTATGTTTTCATATTTTCAAATTTCTGTGCATCCCCCACATCCTCCATTTTTCTTATTTTCTATTCATCTGTGCCAGTCTCTTAAGCTTTCTTATTTCAATTGATGTATTGTCTATTTCTGTAAATTATAGCTACTTGGTTCCTTGCAAAGAGAGAGAATTCCATAGAATTTTGTCTTTGCATATACTCAATCTTATATTTTCCTTTTAAACATTCTTTTATAATTTTTATCTGATAATTAGAATATTTTAAGCCTTTGTGAGCTGCGGTCTTGCTTTTGTTTGTTCTTTTGCATCTTTGTTTCTTTTTCTTGGTATGTTTTCTCTACTTTTTATTTCAAGCTTTTTTTTTTCTGTCATTTATTTGAAACCTAGGATAAAGGTATATTTCTCTAAAAAGGGTGCTGCCCCAGGATACTACCAGGTAGGGCCATTTGCAGTTAAATAGAGTTCTGGGGTTTTCTGAATCAGAATATATCAATTTCAGATATTTGTGAGACCATCAGTTTTTTATTATAAATTCTCAGATAATGTTTGTCTCCTTTTATGCATTATTATAAACGGTGTTCTCTAAAATGTCATATTTACTGGTTGTTTAGCCTATACCTGAGGATATAATACTTTGATGTCCCTTTTTATGAGTTGTTTTTCTTTGACCCTTTCCATCAGAATTCCCATCTCAAGAATGCAGGCAGAGCAAGTGTCATCAGAGAAAAAGTGATTTTGATAATTCTTCCGTCTTTTGAATTTGTGCTTTTAATTATTTTTATCCTAAAAGTTTCCTAATGCTGTGTAAGTTTACAGATGCCTTTCAAAATTTGTGTTGTGTGTGTAGATTCTTAGCATTTCAGGAATAAGATTTATATGAATAATATTATTTGTAATATGATTACCATAATCGGAACTTATATATATTATCCATTGAAAGTAGTTTCTTCCTTTGGATGATGGTGTGAGAGAGTGTATGTGTAAACTGTAAGTCATAGCTTTGAACTTTTCATTTTTTATTGAAATGAGTGATTTTGAAACTTGCACATTTTTTGGCATCATTTGCATAGTTTTCTTTTTTGTAATTTTATTCATGGACTTTGATTTTTTTTGGACTACTTGAAAGCATCAGTTGATATTAATGTAGATACCTATATAAACTTTAAGGAAATGCAACAGAACTCCCCACCCCTTAAGTGTGGCTATCCATAGTATCTTTTTTTTTTTGGAAATGGGTATTGAACTCAGGGGCACTCAGCCACTGAGCCACATCCCCAGCGCCCTATTTTGTATTTTATTTAGCGACAGGGTCTCACTGAGTTGCTTAGGGCCTCACTCAGTTGCTGAGGCTGGCTTTGAACTTGAGATCCTCCTGCCTCAGCCTCCCGAGTCGCTGGGATTACAGGCATGCGCCACTGCGCCCGGCCATAGTATCTTTCTAAAGAGTACAGTAAGGAAGAAAGGAAGAGAAGTGTAACTGTATAGTAAGGAAAATTGACAAACACTACCTCAACTGCATGATCAAGATTAATAATCAGAAGTGTTAATAGTCATGGTGATTGCATACACCTTTGATTTGATATGATAAGAACCCTACTTTCTCCTTTTGGTCATCCATTCCCCCAAAATGCAACAGATACAAACAAACAACCGAAAAACATAAACCCTATCTAACAATGAGTACAATATCAAGTAATGCCAAAGGAGGACATTGTGTAAAATATATAACCTCTTTTTTAAAATTTTTTTTTCTCAGTTGTAGATGGACATGCTACCTTTATTTAATTTATTTTTTTATGTGGTGCTGAGGATTAAACCCAGTGTGTAACATGTGGTAGGCAAGTGCTCTACCACTGAGCCACAACCCTATCCCCCCGTTTTTGTTTTTTTTTTTGCTTCAGTTTTTTTTTTTAATTCTTTTTTTGGGTGTGTATTTATTTGTTCATTTATTTATTTAATATGTGGTACTGAGAATCAAACCCAGTGCCTTACATAGACCAGGCAAGTGCTCTACCACTGAGCCACAATTCGAGCCCATAACCTCTTATTTTTAAAACTTTTGTATCATCAAAAAACAAGTAGTGTATGAAGTAAAAATCAGAAATGAAAGAGGAGACATTAAAATGGATACCCCAGAAACAGAAACCATCATAAGAGATTACTGTAGACCATCATACACCTAGTTTTCCCAAGAATTGGATACCCTAGAAGAAATGAATAAAATCCTTGAAATGTGTCATCTACCAGATGTGAGTTATGAAGAAACAGAAAATTTGGACAGACCTACAGGAAGTGGAAAGATTCAATAATAAACAAAGAAAAGCCCAGCACCAAATGGCTGCACTGCTGAATTCTACCAAATATGCAAAGACTAATTAATACCAATTCTTCTCATTTTCCTCTAAAGAATTGAAGAGGCTGAAATGCTTTCAAACTGATCTTTATGAAGGCAGCATTAACCTAATACCAAAGCCAGACAAAGATACACTAAAGTTTTAGTTTTAGAAAACTAAATGCCAGTATCTCTGATGACTATGCAAAGTAATTCTCAACAAAAGACTTAACAAACCAAATTTAGCAATATATTAAAATAGCTGTACACTATGGACATGTAGAATTTATCTGTGGGATACAAAGATGATTCAGCATATGAAAATTAGTTATTTGGTACATCTCAGTAACAGAAGATAAAAATCACATCATCTCAATAAATGAAGGAAAAATGATAAAATTCAGCATACCATTAGGAATACCCACTATTCCATACTTCTACATAGTACTGGAAAACCTGGCCAGAGCAGTTAGGCATGAAAAAGAAATAAAAGGCATCTAGGTCAGAAAAGAGGAAGTAAAATTTTTCCTGATTACAAATGACATGAGTTGTCATGGAAGGAAACTATAGTGACTGTACAGAAAAATGTTAGAGCTAATAAATGAAATTGCCAAATTAGCCCGATACAAAATCACCGTGTAGGAATTAGTTGCATTTCTACACACTAATAATGAACTGTTGGAAAAGGAGATTAGGAAAGCAGTCCCATTTGTAGTAGCAGCAAAAAGAATAAAGAACTTAGCAGTGAATCCAGGAAGTGAAAGACTTATTCCCTGAAAATTATCAAACATTGATGTGGGAAATTAAGACACAAAATAAATGTAAAGGTATCCTGTATTTATATATTGGAGAAAACAAAGATGCTCTGTATTTATGTATTAGTAGACTTAATATTGTTAAAATATCTGAACTTCCCAAAGTGATCCACAGATTCGATGCAAATCCTATCAAAATCCCAGTGGCTTTTTTTATAGAAATGGAATAAACAAGTAATAGAATCATAAAAGACATTGATTAGCCAAACTGATCTTGAGAAAGAAGAACAAATCTGTAGATACTACCCTTCCCAATTTCATTGTATGTTACAGGAGCTGAGGGTTTAACGTAGGGGTAGAGTACATCCCAGCATGAAGCCTTGGGTTTAATTTTTACACATCCTACTCAATACGAATGAACAAACAAATGCAAAGCCACACTGTATAAGTCAGAATGGTTTTGGCATGAAGGACAGAATAGACTAGAAATAAATCCACACATATATAGTGATATAATATTTAACAAGAGTGTCAAGAAATGGTACTGGGAATATTGGATATCCTCATGCAAACAAATGAAATTGGAACCTTACTCTTATATATAAAAATTGACCAAAAACAGATTAAATGCTTAAATGTAGGACACAAGACCAAAACTAGATGAAAACAGGAAAATCTTCATGACATCATTCTTGGCAGTGAAACCATAGACTAAAAAGCTTGTACAGCAAAGGCAGCATCAATAGAGTGTGGGATGGAAGCTAATATTTGCAAACTATATCATATTAGGGGCTAATATTTCAAAGTGTGTAAGGAACTCCTTTATCTTAGTAGCAGAAAAACTAATAACCCAATTACAAAAGGGGCAAAGGACTCAAATAGTAATTTCTATAAAGAAGACCACACAGTTTTCACAGAAATATGAAAAGATGCTCAACATCACTATTGACTAGGGAAATGTAAATTAAAATCACAGTGAAATATCATTCTCACATCTGTTAGGCTAAATATTACCAATAAAACAAAAGACAACTAAGTACACACATGTGATCCCAGCTACTTGGGAGACTGAGACTTGAAGAATGCAAGCTTGAGATCTGTTTTGGCAACTTAGTGAAATCCTGTCTCAAAAAATAAAATGGGCTGGGTATAATTTAGTGGTAGAGGGCTGTTGGGTTCAATCCCTAGTACCACAAAAATGAAAAAAGAAAAGACAAGTATTGGTAAGGATGTGGATAAATTAGAACCCTACATATTGATGGGAGTAAAAATGGAAAAAAGAATAGAAATTCCTTTAAAATTTAAAAATGCAATATCTTAAAGCCCTGTCTATATCCCCAAGTTCATTGCAATATTATTCACTATAACTAGGATGTGCATAGCAACAAGTGTCCATTGAAGGATGAATTAATAATGAAAGAGTAGTAAATGCAAACAATAGAATATTATTAAGCCTTAAAAAAGAAGGAAATCCTGCAACATGTGACAGCAGGGCGATGGATAACATTATGCTAAGTGAAATAATATGGTCATAGGAGGACAAGTACTGCATGATTCCAATTATATGAGGTATTTAACTCATAGAAGCAGAGAGCAGAAGGATGATTGCCAAGGACAGGGGTAAAGAGGAAATGAGTAGTTGGTTGCTTAACAGTGTATATAAAGGTTCAGGAATGCAAAATGAGTAACTTTTTAAAGATCTGTTGTACAACTTTGTGCCTATAGTTAACACGATTGTACACTTAAAAATTTGTTGGATTTTTAGTAAAAATAAAAGTTTTCAAGTCAGAGAAAGTATCAGAGTATGTAGGAGCTTCTACAGTATAAGTAGACTTGACAAATACCACCTTTTGTGGTACTTTGGATGGGAATGAACAGAATAGAAAAATAACATTAGGTAAAAACTAAGGAAATACAAATAAAGTACAAATTTTAGTTCTTACTGGTGTTACCAATAGAAAGGGCACCTGGATGTGGTGTATATGGGAACTCGACTCTCTTTGTTACTTTTCTTTAAGCCTAAAACTATTATAAAATAGGAAGTACATTTTTTTTAAAAAAATACTATGAGAAGTTGGTTGTTGAAGGAAAATTCCCTGAGATTAAAATATTAATAAACCCAGCAGTTAATGTTTTTCTTGTTAATCACATACATCAAAGCTTGACAAAGTAGAAAAAAGATACTCTAGGTAAAAGATGAGTTAAGAAAATCTTAGTGCCACATGAAAGAAAATCATGTGAGAAACTTTTTGAAAGTATTTTTGATGTAATTTGGGACCTCTGTTGATAGAGCCTTAAAAATGTCTTTTAGGTGCAGATGGACACAATAATTTCTTTCATTCATTCATTCACTCATTCATTCATTCATTCATATGTGGTGCTGAGGTTTGAACCCAGTGCCTCACTTGTGCTAGGCAAGTGCTCTACCACTGAGCTACAACTCCAGCCCTTTTGACAGAGCTTTGAGGCACAGGTTGAAGGAACAGTACTTGGTCATTTGTTTGCAATGGGGAGGAGGGGGCTACCAAAATATCTTAATCTCAAATATTTAAAATCGTAAATTGTGTAACAAGTCAAATATACAGTGTTATCTAATAAATAGGATACATTGACAAATAAAGATATTTGTTTTATAATTAATTCATTCTCTTTAACATTAAAGGCAAATCTCTTTGTGTCTTTTTTCTTCCCCCTTAGAAATGAAAACTGACTTTCCCTTTATCTCATCATTTTACTCATGGTCTCATTTATTAGAAGGAAAAGTTCAGCCTTTTCTTTATTTTCTACTCTTTATGTTTCCATACCATGCTGTGAATGGTATCAGCCTTCTGTATTTTTTCTGGGGTCGGGGTTAGGGGGTTACTGGGCATTGAACTCAGGGATACTTGACCACGGAGCCACATGTCACATCCCCAGCCCTATTTCATATTTTATTTAGAGATAGGGTCTCACTGCATTGCTTAGCATCTCACTTTTGCTGAGGCTGACTTTGAACTCTCAATCCTCCTGCCTCAGCCTCTGGAGCTGCTGGGATTACAGGAGGGTGCCGCTGAGCCCAGCAGTATTGGCCTTCTCTGGAACCATTCTTTATTGTAACCATTTCATTTCTCCCATCAGTTCTGTGCAACTAAAATTCTTTGGTTGATATTTCTCCTTTAATGCCTATTTATTGCCTTTCTGAATTCTCAAATTCCTTGAAGAATTTTAAGAAAGGTCCCCAAATTTGGGGCCTTTCTCTGAAAAATGTAAATAAATATTTTCATACAGTTTCAAAAGATCAGTTGATACTTAGGAATCTGTGTACCCTGCCTGTCTTTAATCATATTAGTATTAGTAATAGAGCTGAGTTGGCAGACATTTTAAAAAATAAATATTTTCTTCACTATCATTTTTTCTGATCCTTGTCTTACATGAACAGCATTAGTATTGAAGATGAGGATATTCAATAATAAGTATTTGAAGGTTTGGTGAAAATACTTCAGAGATTGTTGAAAGGAATAGATCTAGGACAGTGCTTAGTTTGAGCCATGAACTATATTAGCATGGCTCAACCAAGTTCCACAATTTGGTATCCTTATATTTACTAAAGTTATCTGTTCTTGGTGTGGGTGGAATGATCCTATCAGTCTTGAAAGACTAGTAAATACATATTATATGCCAGTAAGTGATTTCTCTTTTTTGAGTGTTTTTTTTGTTTTGTTTTGTTTTGTTTTTTTATCTTTTACAAAAGAAGAAATGTATTAATTTTTTTACAGGGATTGTTACAAAGTGCACGCTGCCATCTAGAGACAGACTTATCACTGGAGATGTAACCACAATAGTTTCTATTTTTAAGGCATTCTAACGAATTTGCAAGTTTCAAAATGTGTCTTTATAATAACTTGAGATAATCCCCCAATTTTTCCATGTACTACCCAGAGAGATCACATATATCTCAAGATATTTATGATTGAAATTTTCATTAAAAGGCAGTCAAGTGTTATGTCCTTTTCTCTAACTTTCTCCCAGTACTCCTCATATCTTAAAGATTTATATAGATACTGAAATACTGGGTCACTGAAGTCGTACATTTCATGTAAGTAGTTGTTTCTTTTAGTGATTCCTAAATTTTAGTAGTTTGGGCATTTCTGATTTATTCTGGCAATTCATCCATATTTATTTATAATATTTTTGCATTTTATTTGGATTTATAGTCTGTTCTTTATGAAACTAGTTAAAGTAAAAATTAAGCAAAAAAGGTGACTACAAAAAGCTGTCCTCCCATATTCTTAGATTATCTTTGGTAATTTACCACATTGGATTTCACTAATGAAAACTGTATTTTTTTTTAAAGTTTTAAAATAAAAAGTTGATTCATACATGGAATAGGTATTTGAAACATATCTACTATTCAGAAGGCTCTTTGCTCAGTGTGCTAGGCAATGTTAGTGTGCTTCAACCACACCCAGGTTTCAGTCATTTTGAGTGAGCTATAATGTTTTATCATAAAAGCCATAAACCTAAGAGGTTGTAATTTCGATATTTGGAACAAGTAGTTTTGCTGAGTTATGTTCTGCCTGCTTTTACTTGTACTGGTACCCACTTCCACTTCTGTATCTAGTTAGGATTCAAAGACTAGCCTTACAGAATAGGAAGAGGGGGCTGGGGATATAGCTCGGTTAGTAGAGTGCCTGCCTCGCAAGCACAAGGCCCTGGGTTCAATCCCCAGCACTGCAAAAAAAAAAAAAAAGAAAGAAAGAAAGAAACAGAATAGGGAGAGGGAGAATTAAAAGTGAGTAAGGAGGATAGAGTAAGACAGTTCTCTGTGCCTTGTTGTTCATTTGTTTGGGAGGTGTATTTTGCTGGTTCCTTCTTAACTTTTCTGAAAGTTACTTTTTCATTCACTTAAATTATCCCTGTGGTAGATTATAGGTGCTTGGACAAGGTAGTTAGTGTTACTGGACTGATCTCTATTCTGGAGGCTATCAGTCTGGATGTAGAAAAACTATTGGGAATGACTTTTTTCCTGGTCCTGGGATTTATAAATCAATAAAGAAATATAAAATAACACAGAAATAGAGAGGTCTCATTCTTCAAACAGTATTAACCTGAAAAAGTTCATATACAGCAATTTGGCTTCTAGTAGAGCTCATATTAGGAACTAGAGCTTTTAACTTGATTCCAAAATTGGCAGAATAATTTATCAAAAAATAAATAGCCTCTTGTTTCTTGGCCTTTTGGTTATAATCAAAGGTGAAAATGAATGACCAAAGTAGTGGAACCTAATATTAACTGAGCATCTTGTATACTGTAGGCATGATGTAAAGCACATTTAATTGTCTTATCCTTGTTTCTTTAACAAATTTTTTAAAATTTAAATTTAAAATTTTTTAAATTTGTTAAAATTTTTAAAATTTGCCTCCTATATGTTAAGTATTATTCTAGGCATTAGGAATTACAGTAGTCTCTTTGTTCTTCAGTGGTACCATCATCACTTTAAAGATTTAAAATCTCAGGTTGAGGATTTAGCTTAGTGGTGGAGTACTAGCCTTGTATTCAAGAGGTCCTAGGTTGGATCCCTGGTGCCTGCCCTCCCACCAGCACCACACACACAACATATGACTTGAGTGCAGAGATTCTGTTTAGAATAAACAGCAAGAAATTTAAAATGGAAAAAAAAAAAAGAATAGAAATCTGAGTTTTCCTGGAGATCAGGAGATTTTTCTATTGTGCCATGTCATAGTAACTGGTAGAACAGAGAATTAAACCTTACTTTGTATAATTCCAAAGACTCTAAACCACTCTAAGATGACTTCTTGAGGGTTCTGCTCTGTGTTGTGATAACTGCATCCATAATTGCAGTCTCTTTTTATTATCCATAATTGATAATTATGCATGTTTTCCAGTCCTATTTTCATATTGCTTTCAATTTTATCTTTTGTGTCCTGTGGTAGCATAACATATAAGTAAACACACAATTTGTGTTTCTGGCAAACTTGTGTTAAACATTCTTACCCCTGCCCTGTAATGAGTACATGTTGATAGTGACTACACAAATGCCCCATTGGCGAAGTTTTTGTTTTTCCTCTTTGGTACTGGGGATTGAACTCAGGGAAGCTTTATCACTCAGCTATATCCCCAGCCTTTTTATTTTGTACTTTAAGACAGGGTCTTGCTCAGTTGCTTAGGACCTCACTGAGTTGCTGAGGTTGACTTCAAACTTGTGATCCCCTACTTCAGCCTCCTGAGTTGCTGGGGTTACAGGTGTACACCACTGTGTCTACTACCCATATGCAAGGTTTAAGAACTGTCTGTTATTCAGATTCATTTTTAACATTTTTTTGAAATGGCTTTATGCATTATTTTGTTTGAATAATATAGTCATATAGTTCAGTTTTCTTAAATGCAAAGGATATGCAGTGGGATGTCGTTCTTCATCCCTGAACCTCACTACACTTTTAAGTTTCTCCGGCAACCAATTTTGGGAGCTAGTTGTGTATCTTTTCAGAAATTTTTTGATGCATGCACAAAATATATATTAATATCTCTCTTTAATGTGTGTGACTGTATCCTACAGATCTTTCCAAATTAGTTAAGCTCCATGAATTCCATTGCCTTTGATAGTCAATAAAGAGTAGTGGTTAGTAATAGCCAGTCTGCCTGCACATAAACTTCAGATGAGCTACTGAGAAACAACTTTTGCCAAGTTGCTAAACTTTTACATGCCTGAGTTTTCTCATCTGTAAAGTTGGAAAAATAATACAGTTCTTCATGGGATTGTTGTAAAGGTTAAATGTGTTAGCATGAAGTGCTTTTTAGGAGGGAGTAAGCCCCAAATGTTAGTTGGTGCTACTACCACCATCATTATTATCTCTATAATCATTTCTTTTAATAATCAGATATTTATGAACATTTGAGTTTTCATTTTTTTTTCCTACTACAAATAGTTCTCAAGGAATAACCTTGTACATTTTTTATCTTACACATGTTTATGGATGCTTTGCCATAAACATAATCTCAGGACCAGAGAGTATGTTAATTGTGAGGCCCGTGGTGGCACACACTTGTAATCCCAGTGGCCCTTGAGACTGAGGCAGGAAAATCAAAAGCAGAGCCAGCCTCAGCAAAAGCAAGGTGCTAAGCAACTCATTGAGACCTTGTCTCTAAATAAAATAGGGCTGGGGATGTGGCTCAGTGGTCTAGTGCCCCTGAGTTCAATCCCTAGTACCCCTCCCCCCAAAGAAAAACTGTATAAATGTTGAAATTTTGATAGACATTTCCAAAATTGCATACCACAGAGGTTGTACCAAGTTATGCTTTCACCAGCAGTTTAACAAAATTTAAATTCTTAAGTACTTAATAGTAGCTTTCTGTTGTTTACTGCTAATTCTGGGATTGTTAGAAAAGTCAGTTTCACAATTCTTCCTTTATTGGAAATATTATCTTGTCAAGACTGCCTATTCAAACAGCCTTTTATGTTTTTATGTAAATTGTATGTTGGTAATTAATTTTTTCAGCATTCTTATAGATAACTTATTAATGTTTAAGAGAATAGACTGTGATCTCTATTCTTTCCCATTCTTTGTTATCAAATATTTTTCTTTGAATGTATATAATTACACATCTTTGTCTTTATCCATAATCTTATGATAAACTTCTATTAGAAAATATGTACCTTTGAGAACCAAAAATGTAAAAGGGAAGTGAGATTAGCTCTTTGAGTACTAATCCTGAGTTACAACACATTTTTTCCTTTTTTTTTTTTTTTTTTTTTTAACCTTCTCAAAGAAAGCTTAATAGTAAGAGGGAAGAATAAAAGATGTTAGCTGTTTTTCATCTGACTGAAGGAATGAAAAGATTAATAAGTGGTGGTCTCTGCCATACGTTTCTCTTACAGATGTTTACAGAATACAGTGGAGGAGTATGATGCTATAGAAATCAATATAATGAACAATGCTTTAAATAGAAAAGTGTACTACTATGAAAGCAGGACTATTTGGTATATCAACTAAGAGATGACTGATGTTAGGAAACAGTTTTAGTAGAGTCACAGGATCCAGCTGGAAAAGAATGAATAGTTTGAAAGTAAGTAGACTTATCTTTGGAATAGTCATTGTAGCAGCACAAGGATTTTACTCGGTATCCAGTTTTTGTTTATTTTCAAAATTATGTTTTTTATTAGTAATGTTTATTTGTATATGAATAGTCACCTTTAAAGATGTTAAGCTTGAGGTTGTCTTTTCACGGTGCTTTTGAAACTAGTTACCATTTTTGTTCCTTCTTATTTCCTTATGTTAAATTAATGCAGGAGGATAGTCCTCCCTTTATGAACATAATAACTAGTTTATTCAAAAATGTAGTTAAGACTCCACTACATATAATGACTGCCATAACAGTCATGAAAATAAGAGTTGAGCATTATTAACAATTGAATTCTTAGCAGTAACATTTATGAGTTATTACTGAAATCATAGAATTAGCATTGTCCTTTTTTCTTAGTATTTAAAAAAAAACCCAGGATATTACTTACATACATTAAAATTTACACATTTTAAGTGTATAGATTAATGACTTTTGACATTAATTTCTTTTTATTACTTACTACTAGTACCCCCTAATTTAATTTTCTGTTGAATATCTATGCTTATATTTTCTTTGGTGGAAGAGACTTAATTTGATTAAATTTGCAATGACTTGTCATTTACAAATCCTTCTTTTCATCAGTGTGTTTGCATTTCTCAAGAATAGATACCTAGGAGTATAATTCCTGAACCATTTATGAAAATATCCTTGAAATTATGGCATTACTGTTACCCTTTTCACCGGGTGTGGTGGCACACACCTATAATCTCAGTGATTCAGGAGAGTAAGGCAGGAGGGTTGCAATTCAGCCTTGGCAACTTAGTGAGGCCCTAAGTAACTTGGTGAGACCCTGTGTCAAAATAAAAAATAAAAGGAGCTGAAGATGTAGCTTATTGGCAAAGTACCCTGGTTATTTATTCCCCAGTACCAAAAAATAAAATAAAATGTTGAATGATTTTTAAAAGAGTATTAACCCTTTATTATCTTTGTTTTTTTGATTTAAGAATTTGTGAACAGCATAGGTAGGGAGAATCTGCTTCACCTATCTCTTTAAGAAGTTATAGTCAAGTTGTTGGGCAGGGCTGCAGTTACTTAATGCTTGTCTAGGGTAGGATCCTCTATCTTATTCATGTGGCTTTGGGCTTCTGTATACTGCCTGAGTATTTTCATAACATGACTTTCCCCAGAGTTCTAAAAAAGAAAAAGGAGTGATAGCATACTGCTTTTATGATCTAGGTTCCAATCAAGCACAGTCACTGCCTCTTTGTTCTGTTTGTTAGATAAGGGTCACTAAATTCAGCCCATAGTTAGTAGAAGAGTACCTTAGGTCTTGAATAACAAAAGGTGGGATTATTGGCCAGGTCATCATCTTGGAGGTGGACTACCAATGGCATCAAAATAAGAATTGTCAGGGCTGGGGATATAGCTCAGTTGACAGAGTGCTTGCCTTGCAAGCACAAGGCCCTGGGTTCAATCCCCAGCACTGCAAAAAAAAAAAAAAAAAAAAAAAAAAAATTGTCAGGAAAATTCTGAAAGGTGAACCTTTGAGAAAATGAAATATTTTTATGTAGGTTTTGGAACTTTGAAACAAATTAGTGCCTTGTTTTTCACATGCCAGGGAAAAATGAGTGGAAAAAACAAAATGTTTACTATGCATCTCTTTTTTTGTGGGGGAGGGAGGTAGTGTGCTGAAGAATAAACCTGGATACATTTTACCACTAAGCTACATTCCCAAACCTTTTCATTTTCTATTTTGAGATAGGGTCTTACTAATTTGCTGTGACTGTTCTGAAATCTGTGATCTTCTTGCCTGAACGTCCTAAATTTCTTGGATTACAGGCGTGTGCCCCACATTCAGCACTGTGTATCTTAATAAAAAAAATTAGCAGCAAATACATTTTGTATACAGTGGTTTCTTCATTTTTAGGGTACACTACATAAGCAGTGTATGTAAATTATACTCAATCTCTGATAAAAATCTACTGACATTATTACATGTATTTTTAGATTAATGAAGAAATACTACTTGTTACACTGACTTAAAGAATTGCATTTTTTTCCCCTTGGAGACTATAGAAGAAAATTCCTGCTTACTCACAAAAGTGACATAAAAAAACTTTTTGTACTTTTTTTGAAAAGCAGTCATGGAAAGTCATTGAAAAGTCAGACTCCTAAATAGTTGAAAACTAAAGAGTTCATTCTTTTGCTTTTCTACAAATTGTTATACAGCACAAATCTACATTTAAATGAGCAGAGTGTCATAATAGAAATTTATTTGAAATATTTACTTTTGAATGGGACATGTTTTTCTTCAAATATAAACTGTTGTCTCACTGTAGTTTGGGTTCAAGATCCTTCAACTTGATTTCCATATGGTTCCAGAATTGTTTTTGCCATTACTTTGATTCTAAAAATTTTCGAAAGAGATTTTTGAAGTTACTTATTATAACTTAGTATTCTTTTTAAGAAATTGTAATTAGTTATGTGTGCTAATTGTACCAATTAATGGGTTTCATTGTGACATTTTCATATATGTGTATATCATGCTTGGATCATATCCACAGCCCTACGGTAGGACTTGTCTTGCTCTCCTGCCTCTTCCTTCTCCCTCTTGTCTCATTCTCCTCCTCTAATAGCTTCTTCCTTCTTCAGGGTCAACTTTTTAAAAATTAGTTTTCTCATATAAAAGAACACTTGTGGTACTTTTATTTGTGTCTGCCTTATTTTGCTTAGCATGATTGTTCTCTATTTTCATACATTTTCCTACAAATAATATGATTTCATTCTTTTTTTGGCTGAATAATTCTCCATTGTGTATGTATACCATATTTTTTTAAAAAATCCATTCATCTGTTGAGAAGCACCTAGTCTGACTCAGTATATTGACTACTATGAATATTGCCACAGTAAACATGGATATGCATGCTGTCATCTGTAGGCTGATTTCATTTTTTCAGGTATGTACAGAGGAGGATTTTAGCTGGGTGATATGGTGATTCTATTTTTCTTTTTTTTTTTTTTTAAGAATATTAATACTGTTTTCCCTATGATTTTACTAATTTGCATGGCTATCAATAGTGTATAAGGGTTCTCTTTACATTTTCACCAGCATTCTGACCCAGAGACTGGGGGATGGGGAGGTATAAATTCAAGGCAGTTTTTTTTACAGTTCCTTGTTGTCTAACAGTACTGAGCATTTTTTTCATGTTTATTGTTCACTTGTATTTGACAAGTGTCTGTTCAGATCATTTATCAGTTTATTGATTGGATTACTTCTGTTAACTTTGGGTTCTTTATTCTGAATGCTAATCCTCTGTTAGATGAATAGTGGTCAAAGATTTTCTTCCGTTCTGTTAAGTTGTCTTTTTACTCCATTGTTTCCTTGGCCATGCAGAAGCTTTTTAATTTGATACAATTCCACTTGTCACTTCTTGATTTTATTTCCTGAGCTATTGGAATTCTATTCAGGAGGTCATTTCCTGTGCAAATATCTTGAAGGGTTTTCCCCTTTCAGACTTCCATGTCTTCCATTAAAGTTTTTGATCCATGTTGAGTTGATTTCGGTACTAGTCATGTATTTGTTGACCATTTGTATTTCTTATTTTGAGAAGTGTCTGTTCAGTTTTTGCCCATTTATAGATTGGGTTATTTGGTTTTTTGTTGTTAAATTTGTTACTGGGAGAGATGAGTATCCAGTGTTAGTCTTTTACATGTAGATACCCAGTTTTCCTAGGACCATTACTTGAAGAGGCTCTTTCTTCCCCTCCAATATGTATTTTGGCACTTTGTCAAGAATCAGATGGCTAGAGATATGTAGGTTTATTTCTAGGTCCTTTATTCTATTCCACTGGTTTATGCCAGTTGTTTTAATTTCAAGACTATGCTGTTTTTGTTATTGCAGCTATGTAATATATTTTGAAATCTAGTATTGTGATGCTTTCAGCATTGCCCATTTTGATAAGGATTGATTTTTCTAGTTCTATGAAGAATGTTCTTGGTATTTTGGTGAAAATTGCATTGAATCTTTAGATTGATTTTAGTAATGGCTATTTTAACAATACTTAATTCTCCCAGTCCATATATACAGGTTTTTCCATCTTCTAGGGTTAGCCTCATTTGTTTTTCTTTCTGAGAGTATTATAAATGGGATTGTCCTGATTTCTTACTCAGTGAATTCATTATTGGTGTATAGAAAAGATATTGATTTTTGTAAGTTGATTTTCTGTCTTAATACTTTGCTGAATATTTTTATAAATTCTGAGAGTCTTTTGGTGACGTTTTTAGGATATTCTTAGAATTACATTATGCAAACAGATAATTTGGCTTCCTCCTTTTCTATTTATATTCCTTTTATTTTTGTCTTTTGTCTGATTTAAAGTGGTGAGAGTGGATACCCTTTTTTGGGTCCTGATTTTAAAGGAAATGCTTTCAGTTTTTCCCCATTCCATATAGATGTTGGCTATGGGTTTGGGTCAGTATAGCATTTTATGTTGAAGTATGATCCTTCTATACCTAATTTATTCAGGAGTTTTTATTCTAAAGGGATGTTGAATTTTATCAAAGGTCTTTGCTACATCGATTGAGATGATTATGCAGATTTTATCTTTGATTCTATTTATGTTCTGTATTATGTTTATTGATTTGTATATGTTGAACCATACTTGCATTCCTGAAGTAAAACCAACTTGATCATGGTGTATGACCTTTTTAATGTATTGCTGAATTCTATTTGCAAGTGATTTTATATAGCATATTTTCATCTGTGTTCATCAGGGATATTGGCTTATAGTTTTTTGTTGTGTGCTTATCAGGTTTCAGCATCAGGGTAACACTACCACATAAAATGAGTTTGGAAGGGTTTCTTCCCTTTTTTATGGAATAGTTTGAGCAGCATTAGTATTAATTCTTTAAAAATCTAGTAAAATACAGCAATAAATCTGGTCTGGTCCTTGGCTTTTCTTTGTTGAGAGACTTCAATCTCATTGCTTGTTTCTGATCTACTGAATTTTTAATATATTCTCCGTGTTCAATTTTGAATGTTATATTATTTAGAAACTTATCTTTCTAGATTTTACAGTTTAATAACAATTTTAAATAATATTTCCTAGTGATCAGTATTGGCTTCAGTGATGTAATTTGTTTTATAACTTGTTCTGTGGTAATTTCTCCTTTTTTACTTTTAATTTTATTTATTTGGGTCTTTTTTCTCTTTCCTTTGTTTATTTTGCTAAGAATTTTCCAATTTTGTTTATCTTTCATAGAATCAACTCTTTATTCATTGATCCTTTGTATTGTTTTTTTAGCCTCTGTTTCATTTATTTCTGCCCTGATCTTCATCACTTCTTTCCTTCTACAAGTTTTGGAGTGTCTCCCCCTCCCACCTTGTTTTTCTGAGACCTTGAGATGCATCATTAGATTATTAGAGGTTTTCCTTTTGTGACCCACTATTCATTCAAAGTGTATTCTGTCTCCACTTGTTGTATAATTCCTATAGTTTCTCTTGCTCTGTGTTTCAGTTTCATTCCGTTATTATCTGATAGAATGCATGAAAATATTTCAATTCCCCTGTCTCAGTGTGGTACTGAGAATCAAATCTAGGAATATTCTACCTCTGAGCTGCATCCCCAGACCTTTTTGTTTTATTTTGAGTCAGTTTCTGTATGTGTTGCCCAGGTAGCCCTCAAACGTCCAGTCCTCCTGCCACAGTCTACCAAGTAGCTGGTACTACACATCACTGCTCCCAACTTCAGATTTGTTAAGACTTATTCTGTGGGCTAAAATGGAATGTACTTTGGGAAAAAACCTTTCATGTTTTGATGAAAAGAATGTGTATTCTGGTGGTATTGGGTGGATTATCTTGTAGATGTCTGTAATTCCATTTTATCTATAATATAATTTAACTCTGGTGTTTCTTTTTTTCTTCTTCTTTTTTTGTCTCCGTTGATTAGCTGTCTTTTGGTCAGAGTAGGCTATTAAAATCACTTACTGTTATTCTTGGAACCTCTCTCCCATTTTGGGCAGTAGTGTTTTTGTATATAAAATCAGATGCTCTTATGTTCAGTGCATATAGATTTACAACCATTATATCTTCCTAATTAATGGATTATTCTCTTTATTAATGTGAAATGACCTTCTTTGTCATGTCAAGTTTGGCTGTATGTCTGTTTCGTCAGATATAAATACAACTACTCCTGTTGGCTTTTACATCCATCTTCTTAGAACATCATTTTCCATCCTTTCACTTTGAGTGAGGTTAGTCTTTGCTAGTGAGGTTATTTTTTACAAGCATCATATTACTGGGTTTATTTTAAAAACCAGACATCCCATCCAGTCTGCATCTTTTTATTATAGAATTAAGATCATCAACATTCAGCATTATTGTTTAAAGGTATATACTAGTTCCCATGATTTTGTTGTTGTTCCTTGGATTGTTTTGAAGACTCTGTTTATTTGTTTTTCCCTTACTCATCTTAGTCATTTGATGCTTTATTGTATTAATAACGTTTGATTCTGTCCTATTTCTTATTTGCTATCTTCCAGTGAGATTTATTCTTGACTGTGTTCTCATGATTGTGTTTATCTTACTTTTCTGGATTTAGGATTCCTTTAAGTGTCTTCTGTGATGCTGGTATGGTTGTCAGGAATTCCTTTAGTTTGTCCTTTTCTTGGAATGTCTTTATTTTTCCTTTGATTCTGAGGGAAAACTTTGCTGGATATAGTAGTCTAGTCTGCAGTTATTTTCTTCTCAGGATTAAAATGCATAATTCCATGCCTTCCTGGCCTTTAGAGTTTTTGCTGTGAAAGTTGTTATTCTATTGTATCTGGCTTTTATATGTGATTTAGCATTTTTCTCTTGCAGCTTTTAATATTCTTTCTTTGTTGCATACTTTTGGCAGTTTAACTGAATTTGTCATGCAGAGGTTTTATGTTTTTCTGGTCATGTCTGTTTGGGGTTCTAAATACTTTCTGTAGCTGGATATCTATCTTTCCCAATATTTAGGGATTTTTCTTGCTATCATTAACTAAGTAAGTTTTGTATACTTTTGCACTGTTGCTCATGTCCAGTCTCTTCTGATATGTTTGTTTGATCTTTTGATGATGTCCCATAAATCTTGTATGTTCTGTTTATTTTTTTTTCTTTCTTTCTTTATTGCTGTTGGAATGTGATACTTCATAAACCTTGTCTTCAAGCCCTGATAATATTTTTCCACTTCATCTAAGCTGTTGGTGAGGCTATCCACTGAGATTTTTGACTTACTGAACTTTTCATTTCTAAGATTTCTGTTTGGTTCTTTTCCAGAATCTATCTATCTATCTATCTCTCTCTCTCTCTCTCTCTCTCTCTCTCTTTATTGTAGGGCTCTTTCATATCTTATACTGTCTTCCTTAATTTACTCAGCTATTTATTTTATCATCTTTGAATTAGTTGATTCTTTTTAAAACAATTTTTTTTAAAAGTTGATTCTTTGACGTTTCATCCCCTTTGTTTTCTTTGGAATCAGTTTCTAGATTGTTTTGAGCTTTTTGAGGAATCATGTTGCATTGTTTTCATATTCCTTCATTTCTCTGTTAAGATTTGTGCATCTGTTATTAAGAATGTCTCTTCCATCATGAAGTGATGATCTTTCAGTGAGACGAATTTTTTGGATGATGTGCCCTGGAGTATCAGTTTGCTGCAGATTTGTTGTGGCATGTTGCATTTAGCTCCAAATGGACTTGGTAATAGAGTTCTTTGTGACTTCTCAGACTGTGATTAGTGGCTTTTGCCACAGTTGTACTCAGAAACTCAGGGACTTGCTTTCTTTGTAGGTCTTAGGAGAGTAGGGTCTCTCTAGTAGTTCATGCAGGTGTGTTGTTGACAGTGGAGTATTCAAGATGCCCACTCAGTGATTACTCCACAATGTGTAGTCTGAAAGGTTCCATGAGAGTGACTTAAGGAAAGGAATGTCTTTTATAGATGTGGTATCAAAAACAGTGTGTTATCTCTGTGCTGTTGTTGTGGGACTGAATGTCCAGGAGAGGGACTTCAGATCCCTGTGTAACCCTGCCTGCTTTGGGCCAGGTCATTTTCAGTTGTCAGCTGAGGACATTTTTCTGGTACATTCTTTTGCTATGGTTTGAATGGGACTAGCTTTTCCCTAGAATAGGCTGTGGTTTCTCTGAACAGTCGCAGGGGTATAGGTCAGTAACAAAATACCTGCCATGAATTGAGTTGCCAAACATGAATTCTCAGAATGACTTAGAAGAAAACAAATAGCAGTAAGAACAACATAAAAACAACTCAGGTGTAGAAATACAAAAAAAAAAAAAAAAAAAAAAACCAAGTAAAAGAAACAATGACTACAACAAGAACAATGGAAAAGTGTAAAAATAATACAGAATTGACTAAAATGTTAAAAATTGATAAAGGTAAAATTAATAAAAAGATAACAAGAGTAAAGAAAGAGAAACAGGGATGAAAAAACAAAGAAAATTTTCAAACAAGAGAAATACGTAAATCCAATTAAGACTTATAATAAAGTAGCTATAAGAAAAATGAGAAATAAAAATACTTATAGAAGTTAGAATACAATGGGTGAGGGGAAGTAAAAGTTCCTCCTAGCCTGTACTTGAATTGAAGATGCTTTTTTCCAGAGCTTATTCTGTTGGAATCTGCCTGGTATTGTGTAGGTAGTGTGTGTGTCTCCCCCACCCCCCCACCCCAAACCTATTGTTTCCTGTCAGCTCACATTAAACAAGTTGGGTAGTTTTCAAGCTGTGCTTTGTTTCTTAACCAGACAGATTCAGTGAATGTTGTCTGTACCACTATTGTGTTCTCTCTAGAAGTTTTTTGCATGTGCTCCCAGGTGCTTGGTGAATGCTGGAGCCTCCACAAGCCCTTCTTGCTTTTAGCAGTTTTGTTGCAGTATAGATTATATGCAGAACTCTAAACGTGAGGCCAAATATGAAAGATATTCTGTGTAACCTTTTTAAAAAATATTTTTTAGTTGTAGATGGGCACAATATCTTTATTTTATTTATTTTTTCGTGGTGCTGAGGATTGAACCCAGTGCCTCACACCAGCCAGGCAAGCATTTCACCACTGAGCCACAATCCCAGCCTTGTTCTGTATAACCTTATTGGCTTTTGCAGCGTTGTAGTCAATAAAAATTGTGTGTAATTAATATGAGTGGTTAATCATTTAAAAATCTAATTTTAATTCTTTTAATTGTATAATGTTTTTGAATGGCAGTTTACTTATCCAGAGTACCATGAAACAACAGCTAACAAAATAGGAATATATACAATAAATACGATAAAATAAATGTATTATGTTTTTGACTGTGGGAATCTATTTCAGATTGACAAGATAATTCATAATCCAAAGAGGGTTAACTTTGATTGACTGATATTGTTAAGTCAATTTTGTTTAATTTGGGTGATTATAGGAATGTCTGCCAGAGACAGCTTTTATTTGTGTTAATTAATATTATTTGTGGTCTCAAGTTTAATTCAGATTTCCTCTTTAATTACAAAAAAATCTTTGCAAAATTTAGCTTGTATTGTAATGAGTAAATTATCTTCAAGATTTTTTGTCATTAAAAAGATAAAGTCACAATACAAAATTCCCCCCCCCCTTTTTTTTGTTTTGGAAGTGTGTGTTTGGAACAAAATCTTTTAAAATATTTTTTTCTTCTTCCCTTATTTCCAACTTCAACTTTATTATCTTTACTCTTGAATATAAGGAATATGTTATTAATACTTGATAAATTAATATTAATAAATTCAACATCCTATAAATGAAGGACTTAGCTATGCACCAAGTAACTAAAATGTGCTTGAATATGGTTCTGATTAAAAAGATAAGGCAGGTATCTGTTTTACAGTAGCAGTTTTCCAATTAGTAAATTAAATTTAATGTGCCAATATAGTTGTTTGGTTTGGTTTTTGAGGTACTGGAAATTTAACCCTAGGATAATCTACACCTGAGCTACATCTCTAGACGTTTTTAAAATGCATTAATTTCATTCATTTTCTCATTTATTTGTTTATTTATTGTAATGGGTCTTGAACCCAGGGGTGCTATACTTTGGAGCTATGTCCCCAACCCTTTTTATTTTTATAGTTTTAGTTTAAGACAGGCTCTAAGTTGCCTAGCCTTGCCATCCTTCTGCCTCAGCCTCCTCATTCGCTGTGATTTACAAGTGTGTGCTACTGAGCCCAGACTGTTTTTTTTTTTTTTTTTTAAATGCTTTGAGACAGGATTTTACTAAGCTGACCAGACTGTCCTTGAACTTGTGATTCTCCTGCCCAACCTTCAGGGTAGCTGAAATTGCAGACATTCACCACTCTTACTGGTCCATTACTCTAAATGAAGGCCACACTTTCGTGACTTCTAGTAACTATTCTATTGTTATGTGCTTTTCTAACAAAAATACAGTGCATTTTAGAGACACTTCTCTCTTTTTCTTCATTCATTTTCTTTTTTTTTAATGCATAAAACAATAGGATTTATTCAAGTGAGAAGAAATAGAGACAGACCTAAAAGGTGAGAGGGGACCCGATAGGAGTTGTTACCTTCTTTTCTTTCTTTTTCTTTTTCTTTTTTTTTTAATTTAATTTTTTGATTCATTGAACACAAATGGAGTACAGCAATTGTTTTTCTGGTTGTACACAAAGTAGAGTCACCCCATCTGTGCATTCATACATGTACACAGGGCAATGATGTCTGTCACACATACTGTTATTATTCTTACCGCCCAACCTCAACCCCACCCCTCCCTTCCCTCTATGCTCTCTATCCTTTCTCCCTTCTTGCCATCATTCCACCCCCCTTCTTTTCTTAAATGTGATTTTAGTTGGAGTTGATAATTACTGACAAGCAGTCTGTCAGAGATTATAATTATTTTCTGATTAATTCTTAGAGTCTTAATTTTGTGATTTTTTAAACTTGAATATTTCACATTTATACTGAAGAAATAGTGATATTTAATTATTTGGCCAAGATTTTCTGTATCCCAGATTTATTTTGAATTATATTTCAGCTTTTTAAAATTATGTTAATTTTTAATGCAAGTTTTCAACTAAGCTACTTCTTTTTTTCCTTATGAGTATCGGTGGTAAAGTTTACATAATCATAGTTGAGATAAAAATAAACTAACAAATATAGAAGTATTAAGGGGAATAAGATGAAAATTTTTTCTTTGTTGATAATTATGTAGAACTTAGGAACTTTTTATGTTCACAGGTGTGAGTGTTATTATATCAGTGGACATTTTAATTTACTAAAGAACATTCTGATAAAAAAGAATATCAGAGACAGGGACTAGGATTGTGGCTCAGTGGTAGAGCTCTTGCCTTGCATGTGTGAGGCACTGTTTTCAATTCTCATCACCACATAAAATGAATAAAATAAAATAAAGGTTTTGTGTCCAACTACAACTAAAAGAAAAATTTTCAAAAAAGAATATCAGAAACGGCCACAAGATAAATATATTCTCTATACTTGGAGATTGTTAAGACAAGGACAGCTAGCTGTGTATCACCAGTGTAAGTGTAAATTAATCTTTAGAGCTCTCTTATAGTATAAACTTAATGTTTTATGTCTTTGTTGTCTCCTTCCCCAACACTCTTTCTCTATACTTATCGTCTAGTTCATTAGATATTCAGATTTTAAAGAAATGTCTAAAGAAGTTTGAAGATCCTACGTAAGAGGTTCCTTTAGAATATAAGGTATAAGAATTTGAGGAAGAAAGAGAAAGCCTATAAGATTTTATAATTTTTTAAACAATGGTCAGATTCAATTTTATGTTTAGCACGAGATAGATAAAGAATAACTGTAAAATCTGTTGTTTCACAGGTACTGTGAGAATAGAGATGTTTCGAAATATGCAGAATGCAGAAATCATCAGAAAAATGACTGAAGAATTTGATGAGGTATAGCATTCCAATATTTATGCAGATTGCTTTCTTATGCTTTTAAATGGTTGATATGTTGATGTTCATTATTTCAAGTTTTGTTTTGATTTGGTGGTTAGTATAAGAGAAGATATACTATTACTTATTTATATTAAATATCAGTCCATGCTACTAATTACAAAACTAATAGCTTTGGGGAGTTGATTACATCCTTTGGAGTTAGCATTAAATAATATCTGATGATTGATAAGGATAAGAAAATTAATGGTATGAAGAAGAAGTTGATTCTTGACATTTATTCTTGAAAACTTTCTCAAATTCCCAAATTTATAAATGCATCTCCAACACTCCTCTTCTGTGGAATGCTAGTCCCATTAAATGCTTTAGAGGGAAAAAGGTTTGGAGGTCAAAGTCTCCAACAGTGCCAGTCTGGGAAACAAGCCTTTAAAACATAGACCTTTGCCAGGCGTGGTGGCGCATGCCTGTAATCCCAGCACTTTGGAGGCTGAGGCAGGAGGATTGCGAGTTCAAAGCCAGCCTCAGCAATTTAGCGAGGCCCTGAGCAACTCAGTGAGACCCTGTCTCTAATAAAAAAAATACAAAATAGGGCTGGGGATGTGGCTCAGTGCCCCTGAATTCAATCTTGGTTCCAAAAAAAAAAAAAAAAAACATAGACCTTTAGGAGACATTGCAGATGCAAACTGTAGCAAATGTTAAGATTCTTAGAAATCCTTAATTGAAAGGGTATGTCCTAGATTCTGTTTGGATTGTGTTGGAATATAAGGCATATCAACTAATATGAAGTTAACTATGTTAGCCTTCTAAAACTAACAAACCTGGATTTTGAGATATTACTGTTGGGCTTCTTTTCACCAAAAAATAAACTGGTTATTTCAAGAGCTTATATGTGCCAAACCAGAAGGTAACAAAACCAGGTTAAGGTGTGATTGGGAGGTTGCTTCATCAGCTGCCAGAATGATTTTACCATGCTAGACTTGTATCAAAGGTGATTCAAATCACAAAATATATTATGTACCTTGGACCTTGAAGATATTAACACTTGATGGAAAGATTATCCCAAGTTTGAGATAATAGTTGCCAATCTTTGTTGCATAGTAGCATCATCTAGGGATCTTTAAAAAATACTGATACCTGGCTCTCTCCTACATCCCCAGATACTCTGATTAATTTGTAAAGTGTGTGACTGGGTATGGGGATTTTTAAAATTTACCAGGTGATTCTAATGATACACCAAAGTTCGGAATTACTGGTGTAAGGTAAATAAAAAGAAGAAAGCCAAGAATTAAGTCATTGAAACTCTTCACGTGTGAGAACAGATAGAGGGGGGAAACAAATGAATATATTGTAAAAATGCATGATAACAAGAAATTGTTACTTTTGTTTATTTATTTGTGATACTAGGCATTGAACCCAGGAACACTTTACCACTGAGCTATATCCTCAGCCCTTTTTATTTTTCAATTTTGAGGTGGGATCTTGCTATATTGCCAAGGCTGTCCTTAAACTTGTGATTCTCCTACATTATCCTCCCATAAATTTCTAGGATGACAGACCTGCACCACCATATTCAGCTCAAGAAAAATCATTACTTTTGTACTAAAATTTTAAACAACTAAAAGACAACAAGAAATTCTTGGAAATAAAGGTCATGATTTGCCAATATGGTCAGATATTCAGGATATGTTAAAAGATATAATCTGTTACCAAAGTGATAATGAATTACACAGCAAATGAAATTATTCAAAAAGCATTTATTTCATGTTTCTAAATAATTTTCTCTAATAGTGATAGTGATAGATTAGATAGATCTAATAGAGATAGTGATATAATCAAAGGTGACTTTTTAAAATCAACATTTAAATCTTTTTCCTGTTTGATTGTACAAGTAACAGTTTGGTTACAATAGGAATGCGTTCGTTTAGAACAGAATTGTTTATAAGGTATCTTCTAAGACTTATTTTATCTTCAGTCACTTCAGGAAAATATCACTCATTTTGCTACTGTGTACATACCCAAGAACTTGGGTTTAAATACTTGTATATTACTAGATATATCATATTCGATTGGTTTTTTGCCTTCAAAATACTTTTTGGTCATTTATTCCCTGGGGGTTAAGCATTGTAATTTTGATAAACTTTTGAAAGATCTGATAAGAAGAACTGTTGAATTCTAAGAAACTTTAACAGTCACTTGCAAAAGAGTAGTCATTAAAATATTACTGAAAACAAATATAGCAAAGTGAGGTAAAAGTCAGATGAGTTAGATCAAATATAGATTGATTTTAAAGAAGGTGATCTAAAAGTATGTTACTGCCTGAGAAGTACACTAATGTTCCTATTCTTTATTACAAATAGATAATAATGTTTTCATTAAGCCCTACATACTTAACACATAGCCAGAAGTGTTAAATAATTCCATCAGCCTAATTTAGAAATAAATTAATTCCCAGAGCATTCTATGGCTTTTCAGTCAATAGATACATATACTTGGTTCTTGTTGGTATCAGTGTTTGGGAGCTAAGGCAAAACTAACATTTCTTCCTCAGATTATTAGAATCATATCTCTATATATAAACTTTTAGCTATGTTTTCCACGCTCAGCTGACTTAGTTTTCATATATATGACTTGTACATAAGGAAACCTTTCATTCCTTTTATAAATTGTAATATTATTGTGGTGATTTTCTATAACGATTACTGGTTATCCTGCAGCTTTTTTCTCATTTGTAATCATATATACTTCCCTAAATTTCTTCATTTATGCTATGTATAGAACTTTTGTCTTTTTATTCATATGAACAGCTATTTAATCAAGGAATTAAATGTTTAATAAACATAAAAGTGGTTAAATAGCACATAAACCTAAAAAATATAAAAGAAGTGCTTCAGAACGTAGAAAGAAGGTCAAATTATTGCCATTCTCAAGTACAGACTTTTCAATTTTTTCATTTGTGCATTCCATCATGCAAGCATTTTTTAGCCCTAAACACCTAATACTGAAAATTTGGGATAATGTCAATTTGGCATGCAAAGTTCCTCTCTTCTCTTTGCCCTCTTTCCCACATTCAAAGAGTAGCTCGATTTCTTATGGGAAGTGTGTTTAAGTAACTGGTAATTATTACACATTTTCTTTTTTAGTTCTGATCTGTGTCTAATTTTAAGTATCTGGTAAATTAAGATAAACAAATGAAAGTATTTTTTTCCTTCCACCCTTGGTAAGTAGATGACCAAAAGTATGTAGTCCTCATGTGTTGTATTAAGGTATAGTTCACAGCATATATATATGTGTATGTATATATAGAGAGCGAGAGAGGAAGAGAGAGTGTGTTATACATAGAATTAAATGTTCCTATTATTGTATTAACATTATTCACATAAAATAATCTTTGAAAGGCAAAGAAGACAAAAGGGATATTTTATTTACCTTTTAAATTAAATATTTTATTTAAATGCCATAATTACATGTGTTTCAAAATATTACAATCTAATATCTCAAGATTAATATCCATTTATACGAAGCTCTAATATTGGTATTGAATCTACATGCCTTATGATGTGACCTTTTCAAGGTTAGCTTCTTATTAGATCTCATTAGCTCATCATGGCTTTAACTTTTATAGTGATACTAGAACAACTGGTAGAAGTATCAGTGCAATGACATTTCTTTCTTTTTTTTTTTTTTTTTTTGGTGGGGCTGGGGATTGAACCCAGGGCCTGGTGCTTGTGAGGCAAACACTCTACCAACTGAGCCATATCCCAGCCCGACATTTCTTATTATTCACTGTTGATTACACATATTTAGGTTTTAGTTTCTGTTTTTTTTCTGTGCTTAGTACTTTTCTATTTTGGGAGGAATTAAAGAGTATAAACTATTAAATCATTGAACTTACATATGTAATTTGCAGTAAGTGAATATACTACTAAGTAGTGCCATTTCTGCTGGCCACCCTCTTCAGTATTGAACTCATATTACTCTTTCCCTTGGGAATACCTGAAATATCATTTGTGTTCACCACAATGATCTGAAACTAAGACCCAATTAGGGAATACCCAGCACTAATATATTGACATGTTTAATAGTTAAGAAATATGCAACACCCAGGTGAGACCCCAAAGGATGATTTAATTGTATAAGCTGTGCAGTCTTCACAGAGTATCCCTAAAACTAGATTTTTATTTGTTTTATTATTTTTTGCAGTACTGGGAATTGGACCCAGGGCCTCACACATGCCAGGCAAGCACCCTAACACTGAGCTACATCCCCAGCCCTGAATCTAGATTTTTAAAGATGAATAGCAAGTTCACCTGAAAAGCTTGGAAGGAGTTTAAAGAGAAGAGGGAGTTCCGAATGTTTGAGAGGAAACAGAGACTGGGGAAAATGAAGTTGAATCAAATCATCAGTAGGCTTGTATACCAGACTGAGGAGATTGGCTTTGGTGCTGATAAATTAAACCATGCTAAAAACATTGTCATTCTCCTAAGAATACTAGACAGTGTTATAGATAGGTACTGAAGAGTCGAAGATAGGAAAGAGACGTGGTTTGAAAATTATAAAAATTTTGTGGCATTGACTTTTAAGTACTGTTTCTTAATTGGTATAACTTTGTATAGGCCAAATGAAATCAGTTAAAATTCATCAGAATTTTATATTATCTCCCCCTTATTTTAGAAATATAAAGTTTTGCCAGAATCTAAAGAGTTAGCTCAGGCTTAATTGTAAAGTTCTAATGTTAAAAAGCAATTTCTCTTTAATTGCATGATGGCAATCAGCTAAAGTAATCATGTTAACCTTTATGGATACTTTCTATTGTTAAATGTACGGTAAAACTTCAAAACAAAAGTTCAAACAATGTTTTGTTTTGCAAAGATATTTTCCCCTAGAGCATCCCAAGAGTGAGTACTGTATAATTTTCTTTGTTCCCTTGACACACAGTTCTTCTGCATTCTCACTTTTTGAGGCAAAATTTAAATGAAAACTCTTTCAATCATGGTTTATGTAAATTCACAGATGTGGTATAATTTCAGACATTTTTAAATATACCCATTTTTTCTATATGAGTCACTTGATGTATGCAAAACAATATATGTAACTCTTGTGTAAGATATGTGAGTATGCTGTTGCCAAATGTAAGATCTCATTTATTGCCAATACTACCTAAATGACCTGTAGGGTCCTGTGCTTTATCCCGCAGGATAAACCAGTATCCCCATTGTTATTGTTGTTGGTTTCTTCTCTCCCTCTCCCTCCCCCCAGCTCATGAATCCATTGATAGATTATTGCCCACTCTAAATGAAGTGTTTGTCAAGATTCATGGCTGAGAGTAAAAGACCAACATTTGGTGGTCCCTCATTTAACTAATTGATAACAGGTTTGGGCAAGACATATTTAAAAGGAACAATATTGGCAATCATTGTTGCTTTGACTTTATATATTCATATCTATGGCTAAGGAAGCAGATTGTCAAAGTTGATGATTAATTAAAGAATAAACATGGATAAAATATTTTAGATATCCCTATCATTATTTTTAAAACCATTTTGAAAGTAGTATTCTTGTGACATATTCATTTGATCAGTAAATATTTGAATGTCTGTTGTATTCCAAGCATTGAGGATATAACTCTTCAATACACCAGACACAAACCCCTGCCCTCGTAGAATTTGCATTTCAGTTAGAGAAGAAAACCAAAGAGTAAAACACCTAGGCCAAATACTGTAGTATGATAGATGGCAATGAATACAGTACAGAAAAATGAAATCAGTGAGAGATTGACTCCAAAAGGATCATTTAACATAGTATATTCAAGAACACCTCTCAAGAATGTGACACTGAGCAAAGGCTTGAAGAAGTTGATAGCACTCACTGAGCACATATGTAAGGGAAGAGAAAACAAGGGCAAGGGCCCTGAAGTGGAAACATAGGCAGTGTATTTGAAAGACCACAAAGACATTAGTATGACTAAGCACACTGATTGACATATTGTATTTAATTGTTGTGCCCTCAGGACATTTTGAAAATATAAAACAGTTCCTCAACTTCCTTTTTTCTTTCTTTATATGACATTGACTTTTTGACAACATCAAACTAAGTTGTCTTGTAAGGTGTCCCACATTTTTGTTTCCCAGATTTTTTTTTCTTTCTGTATTATTTAATATGTTCCTATATCCTTCTTGTTTTATAATTGAATGTTAGGTCTAAAGACCTCCTTAGATTAGTTATACTTTTTTTTTTGCAAGGAAATTTCGTAGGTGAAATTTTGTGTGCTTCATATTGTATCACACTAGACAGTACATATCAGGCTATTTATTAGCAGTGCTAGGATTGAGCCTTTTCTAAGGTGCATTGCATCTCTTTGTAAAAGTACATTCGCTTTGCAATTATAAAATAATGGTTTGACAACCATTGGAAATTTGCCAAATAATGATTTTAGTGTACATTGATAATCTGTTCCTGAAACTTTGGGTTTATTTTGAATGTTCAAATCAGTGTAGCCTGAAATCTGGAAAGTGGATATTCTACATACTTAAAATGTGTCCATCTGTTTTTGTGGGACAGAGTAATTGGGCATTCCTAAACCAAAAAAAAAAAAAAAAAAAAAAATGGGCCTCCTGTGGGATGTCAGGAGCAATAAAGTTTTTGTTTCCTGTTGTAGAAAAACCCACCCAGTCAACCAAACCAAGAACATAAGACTAATTTTTGTCTGTCATTTAAATTGGTAATTTTATTTCTGTACTATTTCAGTGTTTATCACATTCCTCCCATTATCTTCCCCACCATTGCTGCTATCTTAAATTCCCTGCTCTACCTCTCATTTTGTTTTTGAATGTGTTAGAATGGTAAGTCTCCTTAACCCTTTTTCTGTTCCTTTGCCGAATGACTGACTGTTCTCTACATTGCAGCCAGATACTTGTTTTTTTTTTTTTTTTAATTTATTCTTTTATTTACTTATTGATTCATTGAACACAAATGGAGTACAGCTATTGTTTCACTGTTTGTACACAAGGTAGAGTCACACCATCTGTGCATTCATGCATGTACACAGGGCAATGGTATCTGTCACACATTCTGTTATTAATTTTACCCCCCACCCCCCCCCCCCTTCCCTCTATGCTAGCTATCTTTCCTCCATTCTTGCCATCTTTCCCCCCCCACATTATGCATCATCATTCATATATCAGAGAGACCATTCGGCTTTTGAATTTTTGGGATTGGTTGATCTCACTTAGCATAAGAGTTTCCAACATCATCCATACTTGTTTTTAAAACTCACATCTGTTCAGGTTACTCACTTGGACAAAATCTTCCATTGGCCACCCACTGCCTAGAGGATGAAGTTTGACTTTCTTAGCTGTATTTATGAGTCATTATGCTCTGGTCCTTCCTTTGTTATTGTAACACCAGAAATTCTATTTTAGTTTATGAAACTTAATGTAGCTCAACAGTCCCATTATTGTGACTTTGCTAATTGTATTGCCTACAATGCTTGATCCTCTTTCCCATGCCCTGTTTAATCTGCAGAGAATTGACAAATCTTTCTAAGTACTATATAGTTTTAACAACTCTATTCATTTTGTATGTTTGTACATCTCCTTAAAGCAGAAATTCTTAGAAAGAGAAGATCCTTGTTTTACTTGTTTTTGTTGTCAAAGACCTGGTGCAAGGGCATGTTTGTTGTTCAGTTTGAATGTTCAAACTTTAGGTAGGTGGTAGGTAGATGACTGGACAGTAAGTTGTTTCTGCCTATTAAACAAGTGTTCATAAATTACTTTTTAAAGCAACAGTAGGAGAGTAGCCCTTCCTTATTCTTGTGGAATACATTCTAAGACCCATACTAGATGCCTGAAATCACCAATGATACAAACTTCTGTGTATATATGCATCTCAGTTTACATTGGGGTTTTGTCCTGGTGGCTTCATAATAAGCTGAAAATATGATATACTCAATACACCTAACCCTTTGACAACATATAACTTAGTAACGCAGTACACTGTAGAGTAACAATTGTTCTTTTTTTTTCTTTTTTAATGTTACTGGGGATTGAACCCAGGGGTACTTTACCACTTAGCTACATCCCTGTCCCTTTTTAAAATTTTTAATTTTGGGAGTGTCTCATTAAGGTGTGAATACTGTCCTTAAACTTGCTAGTCTCCTGGGTGAGCCTCCCAGGTTGTTGGGACTGTAGGCTTAGACTGTAAAGCTCAGCTCAGTTTTTTACCCTTATGATTGTCTCACTGGAACTTGTGTCCACTGCACAGCATTGTGAGAGATTATCATACTCTAGATCACTAGTTTGGAAAAATAGCAGAATTCAAATTTCAAAGTTGATTGCAGATGAATGCGTGTCATCTTCATATTATCATAAAATCTAAAAGTCATGAAATGAACCACTACATGTCAAGGATCATCTGTACTTACCCTTATTCTGGCACATACATACCTATAATAAAGTTTACAAATTAGGTACAGTAAGAGATTAATAATAATAACAACTAATAAAATAATTACATAAAAATACATTTTAAAAAGTTATGTGAATGTGGTCTCTCTCTCCACTGCCATAGGACAGGTCTTGAATATAGCATGGATATTCCAGATAAATGGATGACCCATGTCCTGGTTAGGTTGGAGTGAGTTGGTGTAATATTTCATCACACTACTCAGAACAACAATTTAAAACTAAAGAATTATTTATTTCCTTAATTTTTCATTAATATTTTTAGACTAAGGTTGACTCAAACTGTGGAAAGCAAACCCACAGATTTGGGGAGGGGGTACTATGTATATCTTTGGGTAAGTGTGTTGAAATTAGATAGCTAAAAGGATGTCACTAAAAATACGACAACATTGTCCATCAGCTGGTTTTAAAAGCAGTTCTCTTAGATGTACTCCTAGAGAAGATTTTTTCTTGTTAGATATGTTTGTGACCAAATTGATTAAGTTCTCAAATATCTGTAAGGGACTGTTCTTTGCTATTTTAAATTTATGTAGATCATTATTGGTTGTTATTAAAAATTCAGATGCTTAAATATGGAGCAGTCAGTTCTTTGTACCTCTGCTAGCTACATCAGCTCTACCTTGCAATGGACCTCTTAGGAGATTATCCTAGTCTGAGGCTCTAAATCTAGTTTTGTTGCTGACTTTTTAAGCTAGGTACTATTTTCTTGTTTGTTTGTTCTTTCTTCCCCCATCAGCATTCCTGAAACATCTTTTCCATAAATTGGTGGTCTCTCTAGTTGATAACAGAACTTCATTTGCCTCTCTGTTGAAAGATAAATGACTGGACAACCCTTCCCTCCTCCAGATTTCTTTTAGTAAACCATGTGAAGCTCCAGTATACAGACTAAACAATACCAGAACCAGAAAACTATAACTCTAGGATCTAGAATACATTCTTTATTTTTCTTAAGGTCTTATTTTTCTTATAATTATGCCTATTAGTAATCACCAGTGCATGGATACAAAGTTCTAATGTACAAAGTATATGCCATATAAATGCATGATATATCATATTTTGCAACAGAGATTTTTCTACCTCTATTTTCTGAACATACTTTGAGGAATTGCTTTTTTACTAGACCTTTTTTTTCCTTAACACTGTTATTAGTCTTTTTATAGATTTTTGCCTGATATTCTTCTTAAACTAAACTTATTTCTGTTTTGCTATACCTAGTTTTTATTTGATATTATTTGCCTTTACATCTGTTTGTTGAATAAATTCTTTGTTCAGACATCATAAGGCTTCACTCAAAGATTTAAATATTAGTTTTTGATGAAGCTTTTAAGGTAACTTTTAATTTCCTTATTTAATTACTTTAGTTTCCCTGGAAAAAAAGATACTACTTGTTTTTCAATACCCGTTGCCCTTCAATAGACAGTTTTTAAAAAATGTGGCATGCCTAAGTGAAGAAATTCAAGAGAAATTTAGAACTACTATTAAAGAAACTTTTGACCTGAATACAGGAAATTTTCTTTTTCCAAACTTCTTCCTCATTTAAAAAAAATTTTTTTTTAGTTGTAAATGGACACAATGCCTTTATTTTATTTATGTTTTTGTGGTGCTGAGAATCAAACCAAGTGCTCTACCACTGGGCCATAACCCCAGCCCTGTTTTTCATCTTGATAGTAATATTTATATAAGGTTCAAAAGCTAAAAGAAATAAAATGGTATACATTTTTCACTCTAGTCAGGAATAGAGCTATATTTGTTTTGTTTTTATAACAGGTTTCAGATTTCTTTAATGATGTACTGTTGTTGCATTCTGCTAAGGATATCAAAGGATTTGTATGTGTATGTGTTCTTGCTCCATCCTCATAGACCTCTGCCATCTCTGCACCCAGTGCCACAGAGGAAATCTCTCACCACACCCTTACCCCTTTACCAGTGGTAGACTGGTGTTCCTGGTTGATTGGTGGGATAATAGGAGCATCTGTTGTCCATGTCCTACCTAAGATTTTACCATACCCTTTGTGCCTGCAGCCACTGAGGGACCTTTCCATCTTTCTTCCTCCTTTTTGTAGCAGCCAAGCTCCACCTTATATTTATAGCTTGGACTGGATTGGAAGTTTCCCACTCCTTTCCTACTGTAAACAGATGTTTGATACTGGTATCCCAAGACTGTTTTGTCTCTTATCTCACAAGTAGAGAGTTTCAATTTACTCATCTCCCAACCTCAGTGGGTTTTTGCTAGTGCCATAGGGATGATTCAATTTGTGCTTCCTCTCTTCACTAGATGAAGGCTTTCTGATTTGTAAGAAGGAAAGATCTGAAAAGGGAGCTGTGATTCTTACAGTTTACTTAGACATTGAAGATTATACCCTGCTGGCTTTTCTTGCTAGAGAGTAGTTTTCAGTTTTCCTTCCCTGTCCCCAGGTTTGGTTTTGAGTACAAAGTTATGGGAAAAGAATTTTGTTATTCTACACTGACAGAGTAGCACACACTTGGTATTGGACATCTCATTAAATTTTTGGTTGATTTCTTCTTACCTACATTAGTAGTGGTCATATTTCTGCCTTGTGAATTTCCGTTTCTGTACTTAAGTGTTTTAGGCTATAGAGAGAAACCCCTTAAAAAGTTGGGTTCAACTCTCAATTTTGTACTTTAAGCAGATGATACTCTCTGATGATATCAAGAATCCACAATAGGGCTGGAGTTGTGGTTCAGTGGTAGAGCCCTTGCCTGGCACACGTGGGGCACTGAGTTCAATTCTCAGCACCACATATCAATAAATTAATGAAGTAAAGATCTATTAGCATCTAAAAATATTTTTTTTAAAAAAGAGCCTGTGATTTTTTTTCTTAGAAAAGTTAATAAATTCACTCTGCAAAATAGAATTAAGTTTGTAGTAACATTGGAATGAATGATGTTGGCATTTCAGACATGAAAGGTTTTGGGTTCTTCAATGAAATGCTTATCCTTTTTTAATTAAATATTCTACTTAAAAATACTGGAAGAGGGTTGGGGATATAGCTCAGTTAGAATGCTCGAGAGGCCCTGGGTTCAATCCCCAGCACTGCAAAAACAAAACAAAGCAAAACAAAACAAAAAAAAAGAAACAAGTTATTATTACATTGATCTGAATTCAGTGGCAAATATCCTTTCTAGTCCAAGCTTTAATTTTTTTTTGTTTTCTTCATCAGAGTATCTAAAATAAAAAAATAAATAAAGCAAGCCATAGACTTAGGAAAATCACATCTTATTTTTGTCCACATGTACTCTGAAAAATAGAATTTCTACTTATATGGGGGGGAGGGCGTTTGGCCACATGGGGTGACTCATGCCTGTAATCCCAGCAGCTCAGGAGGCTAAGGCAGAAAGGTCACAAGTTCAGACCCAACCTTAGCAACTTAGTGAGGCCCTAAGCAACTTAGGGAGACCCTATCTCTAAATAAAATACAAAATAGGGCTGGGGATGTGACTCAGTGGTTAAGCCTCCTTGGGTTTAATCCCTGATACTAAAAAAGAACCAAAAAAAACCCCCAGCTTTGATCAATATAATATCATGTCATACTTAATGTTCTTTTTATGCCTTTTAGGACAGTGGTGATTATCCCCTTACCATGCCTGGACCTCAGTGGAAAAAGTTTCGTTCAAATTTTTGTGAATTTATTGGAGTCCTGATTCGACAGTGTCAGTATAGCATAATTTATGATGAGTATATGATGGACACAGTAATCTCCCTTTTGACTGGTTTGTCAGACTCCCAGGTCAGAGCTTTTAGGCATACAAGTACACTTGCTGGTAAGTAACCAACATTTTCTTTCTTTTCCATTTGGTTTGTTAAATATATTTTATTTGAATTAAACTTTCTTTAGAGCAAATATTAATTTGATCACAGTGTTCTGGAAAATAACACTTTCTGCCAAATTAATCTCAGTGATTTCTATTATGTGCTAAGGTAAAGTTTATGCCTATACCTTACTGGCATTTGATAGCCTTAAGAATAAAAACATGTCAGTAAATGTCTTTCTGAATGTTTTTTCCTACATCTTTATTTTGCAACCAAAGAAATTTTAAGAGGCTACTCTGCCATATTCTTTGGTGAACCCAGTTAGTGATAGTGGGAATTCCAAATTGACACTGTTTCTTTCCTCCACTTAATTTCATTGTTTTTTATGTCTCGTTGTTATATTTAAGTTTGCAAGTATTTGTTTAAATATTTGAAACAATTCTATCTAGTGAAGAACAGGCACTCTTTCTAAAACTAATGCTTTGCTAACTTAAATGTATCTAGACATAATGTCTCTAAAATCAGTTCATTCAGGTACACTAGAGATAATCTGAGGAACTGATAGAAGGAAGTTTACACTTCTGCTTTCTTCATTTTATAATTAACTTGTTAGCCAAGTACATTCATTTTTTCTTGTTTTTCCACAAGTAATTTTGTTAATTGAGCACTTGTTCTGTTTTTCCTTTACTTCTTTACCTCTGCTTACCTAAAATGACTGTTTCTTTTCATTCACGTATGGAATGTGCATGTGAATGCACATGTGTATATATAAACATATTTAAATATTCTCAACTTACATCTTTAAGTAGCAATTACTTTATTTATCTTCATCTTAATTTTTACCATGACAAATCAGATTTAGGTTCATTAAATACATTTCATCTTGTATTTAAATTTCAGTATTTCATTTATTTAAAGCATTGGTTCTCAAACATGAGCATGCATAAGAATCATCTAAGGACATGTAGAAACAGATTATTGGGCCTCACCCAATTTAACAAGTTTCTAGATTTAACAAGTTTCTAGATGATGTTGGTCCTGGTGGTTTGGGAACTATACATTACAACCACCTGATGAAAAATTGTTTTGTTTTCTGGCTTCTGTTGCATAAGTCCAGTATGATGATGATAGCTGGAGTTATTTGAATTCTTTCATTTTTTTCCAATTTTCTCTTTATTTTTCTTGCTCTATACAGCTGATGCACAATTAGTGTCCATTATTCGTCCAGTTCTATGCCAAACAAATAGGAAACAGTTTATTTTCTTTTACGATTGTCCTTTTTGTCATTGTTGAGAGGGAGAGATTTTACCTAGTTTTATCTTTTTATAAAAGGTAAAATCAAAATATCATTTATTGTTAAAAAGATTTCTGTACAGCAAACATGATTTATTCTGTCTTGAGAATATCCTCTTCATTATTAGGAAGAAAAAGATTTTTTATGTAGTTGTAGATTGTTAAAAATATAATAAAAATGTTTATTCAAAAGTTGTGTGATATTGCACATTGCTTTGTAATTTCATGCTTTGTAATTTCATATCTTCTACACATGTCTGCTTTTTCTTTTCTTGTTCTTTTATTGTTTTCTATTTCCTTTTTATCTTTCTTCTTTCTGTGTACAGTAATGCCCATTTACCTGGTTGTCAGTTACATAAAGAATTCAGTGATTTGAAATAAATACAACTTAAACGTAAGGTAGCAATTGCTTCTGAATAGCCAAAGTTGCAATCACAAAAAATTAATGAACCTGCCTTCAAAAAAGAAGTTATTATCTATCTTCTTAAAGCCAGGAGAGAAGGAGAAGCAACAAATTCAAGATTAACCTTAGATACTTATTCTGCTGATAGTAGTTTGAAATGACAATTCATAACATAAAAAGACAGCTAGGTTAGTTTATAAATCGTACCTTACGGAGCAATCTGAGGCTCTTCTGTAGGTGTAGACTACCTCTCTTTAATTCAGAAACCTTTGTGCCACGTAACTCTTTAAGAATAGAATTTGGGCACCTTGGCACATTCCTCTAATCCCAGTGACTTGGCCAGCTACAGCAAGAGGGTGGAAAGTTCAAAGCCAGCCCAGATGCGTCACAAGACCCTGTCTCAAAATATAAAGTATGGGTATGTAGCTCAGTGATAAAGCGCCCTTGGGTTCAGTCCCTACTACTGAGGGGTAAAAAAGGAAGAAAAGAGAAGGAGTACTGTATTATAGAAATATACAGGAAAAAAAAAAGGGGGGGCTGGGGATATAGCTCAGTTGGTAGAGTGCTTGCTTTGCAAGCATAAAACCCTGGGTTCAATCCCCAGCAAAAAAAAAAAAAAGGGAATATACAGGATATTTTCACTTTTAAAATATTGACTTGAGACTAGGGACATATTTCAGTGGTAGAGGGCATGGTTAAGCACAAAGCCCTGTCTTCAGTCCCAGAACCAAAAATAGCATGTTGCCTTAATTTTTTGAACAATGCACTTTAATTCATTTGCATATGTGCTTCAGTGCCATGTAAATGATGTATTTCTGTATTTTAACTGCCTTCATTATGATGATTCATTTTAGTTCTTCTTTCTATTGACTCATTTTCACTATCCCTTTAGTTGCTAATTTTATATGTTTTTAAGTGTATCGACATTATAACTTTTCGTCTGAGTAGCTCCCTCCTAGTTCTTTCCTGTGTCTTTTCCCATGATTTACTTGTGTTCATGATAGCTTTTAAGAGTGCTTGGCAAATGTCATTTTGTTTTCACCCAAACTCTTATTTCATCATGTAAATTATTTGCATTTGAAATTGTTTTCCAGAATCAAACATTAAAAAGTGGAAGTTATCAACATTGTTTATACTGATTTTTTAAAACATAGAACCTATTTTCAGTCATTCTCTAAATTCATTTCAAAATATTACTATAATTCCCATGTGTCTCTACTAATCATCATATCTTCTAAAACGTAGTTGAATAAAATGTGTGAGACATATGAATCACCTTTCAAGAAAGCACAGAGGGCTTGCTGAGAACTTAATTTTATCTAGGTTGGACAATAATTATCCATATTGTCAAGGATTTTTTTTGTTTTCACCTTTGCCCTCTTTTTTGTGGTATGTATTGAGGCATAGATTAAAAGATAATCATTTTTATTCACTTTGCAGGACAAGTCTTGGGGACTAGATAAAATGGGCAGGAACATTTAATCCTCTGCTTCAAAGACTATGTGCATGGACAGTTACAAGGCAGTTATGGCCAGATATGATTATCGGCTTTGGAATAAAATGCTCCTTGACATTGCTTATATCTTAGCTGAGAAGAGAGACAATCAGGTTAGTTATTTTGTAGGGTACAGATGTGATGAGTTCCATAGCTTCATAAGTTACTAGAGTGGTCTTATCAGTAGTACTTTTAATCTGTTTTCCAAATATCCCACTTTTCTTATGATGAATTAACTAATGTGTCCCTATTATCATTGTTTATGTTTTGCGTTAAACTGTATACTACATTTTTATTAAAAGATTTCAGCATTCTGTAGTTCTTCAGGTCTGTTTAATCTAGTTTATAAGTATTCTGATTTTTCCATTGGAGCTAAACTCTTTTTGGAATACTTTTTCTTATTAAATTGAAACAGGCTGTTAACAATTACATTTTATTTCACACTTTCCTTATTTTTCTCTTCTCTTAATTGAAATTTTAAAGTATAGTTTTCTATTTACTCAGCCCATTTTAATAAAGAAGACTGGATTGCAGTACAGTTTTTATTTATTTACTCTTAATCTTCAGAACCAATTACCCTTATTTCTGTTTTAAATAGCTATGTCAGTTAGACATACTAGAACAAAGTTTGTGGATTTAATTTATTTAAGAAACATTTTGTTATAATTATTCTTGTGGATTTATAGTCTAAGATTGGGAACATTCTCCCCCAATTTGATGAATCTTTTATGTTTTAGGAGAAAAAAATTTTTTAACATGGTCATAAATAGATAGAACTCTCTTTGATTTGCCACTTTTGTTGTTTGGTATTATGAAAATAATGATTGTCTTCCAAGAATCTTTTTCAGAATTATAGTTATCTCATTTTTAAGAAGTTGCTTTTAAAATGCATACCAATACTTCACAATCTGTTGACTTCAAATTTTTGTTAGATAGTAGTTTTCAGGACGAGTAACATTGGTTTTACTTTATTTTTCATTATTTTCTCACCTATGTAATTTTCTATGATGTTGCAAATAGTGTTAATCCAATACTGGCTATCTCTCACTTTTAAGGTGAAAGTGCTTATTCGAACAAAGGAGAATAAAGAATTAAATTATTGTATTAATAATGAGATGGTTGATTCTGTTTTAATTTTTTCCAAATTGAGTTTGGGAAAGATTTTTAAATGTGGTTAAGATCATCATATAAGGACAGTCTAGATAAGTGGTTAAGTTACTCTAAAACTGTTGAAGGATTAAACATTTACCTTATTGTTTAACACTATTATGTTGACTTATGGTTGATTTTATATTTGCATATGGTTTATTATTGATTAACATTTCTTAGAGAGTTACCATCTCTAAACTTTTTCTGTGAAGAAAGACATTACATATGTGAAATTGCTTTATTTATTAATCGTAGGGTGAAAATCATTTTCCTTTAGAAATATTGACATTTCTTTTCTTTGGCGTTTAGTTGCTGAAACCATATATTAGTGGTTGATAGAATGGGTTTTGGAGCCAGACTTTCTGGATTCACATTCCTCTCTGCCTTTTACTAGTTGGGTAACCTCAGGTCACATTTTCTTCAAATGCAAAGTGGGAAAGATAAGGACAGTTACCTCTTACTAAAAGAGATGAAGAGAGCTTGGAAGAGTGCCTGGGATTTAATAAGCTGCTGTTCTTATTCTATAATGACAAGAGGGCTAATAGTATTTGCCTGTGTTCATACAGAATGTATGAGTACCTACTCATAGTAATAATAGACGTGGCTAATGGTGAAATCAGAAAAAAACAAGTTAATAAATTTTCAAAAATTGCTGCTAGGGGAACTGATAGAATGCATTTTTATTTTACTTATCTATAGAGTCTTAGAATACATATTCTGTTTATTAAATTCACTGTTTTATAATTCTTAACCAGACAGAGTATTTCTGGTTTTTATGGCTAGGACTTGAAAATTTTAGGACAATCTGTCATCATCAAAAAACAAACCATAGAGTATGAATAATCTCTTCATTTCTGTCTTTATATTTTATTTTTCTTACTCATTTTTTTATGTTTTTCTTCAAAAGTACAAGTTTTCATTGCCTTGTACTTGTATCCTTTATGTTATTTTACTTTATCACTTATTTTTTTCACCCATGCTATAGGTACAGAATCTTAATTCACTTTTCCAGGATTTGTAAATGGTGAGCTTGTGGTATTCTCAGGTTATTATAATACCCAATAGTTGTCCAAAACTGCAAATACCTACATATCATGTAATTGTACCTGTAAAGGAAAAGTATAACTTTTGTGAATGTGAATCCTATATATGTGTGTGTATGTATGTATGTATGTATGTATATATGGATGACTCCAAATCTCTGGTTTATTTTCTAAGGAATAAATGTCTGGACTTACAGAATGAGTATGTGGTAGAAAAACTGCCTGATTGCCTAGGTTTGATGAGAATATGGGAATTTAATTGCATATTTTACAGAATATATCACTCTCCATCTTCTGTGGAACAGATGCAGTCTGTTCCTGGGTTCTACAGAGCAAAATAGCTTTTTGTTTCACAGATAATAGTTGTCATGCTTTTTCTACCCCTTGGTTTGATTTGAATGTTCTTTGCTCCTCATCTTACTGTCCATATTCATATATTTGTGGTTTGAGACTTGCAGGTATTTTATGGGTTCATTGAAGATGAAAATTTTTTTCTTGCTATTTTGCTTCAGATTTAAAGGGATAAAGGAATTAGTTAAATCTTTATCATTTGAAAATGATAAAGTTTGTCATAGCCCTCTTTAAACATAAGCTTTGTAAAGTAAAGCTTATGCAAAACTAAATATAATCAGCCCTCTCTTAATAATCTAATTTGTCCCATTATCAAACATTTTTAGACACTAGATATGGTAACACATGCCTGTAGTCCCAACTATTTGAGGGTGGGGGGTCACTTGAGCCTACAAGTTTTGAGACCAGCCTGGGCAAATAGTGAGACTCTCTGTTCCTACTCATCTACTGTTTTTCTTCTATTTGGGCCTGAAATGCTTTTACACAGTATTTTTAATATTATTCACCCACTATTTCTCTATTTTCCTTTAATTTTTTATTATAATCACATCCTTCTTCATACCCTTAACTTCTTTCCTCTGTCTCCTTTCTTCACACTCCTTAGGAAAACCCTGTATCACCACATGCCCCACCCTTGCATCAGAGCACCTGAGAGTGACTGGGGAAAAACCTAAATATAATGGCTGGACTTTGTGTTATTCTGTCAGTGGAACCTTTTTAGTGCTGCCTAGCGAACCCTACAGAATTCCATTCCAGAGTTATTTGCACTTCCTTGCAACTATGCAAAATCTTGCCCCCTCAAAACTATAAAACCTGTTTTCCTCAAAACTATAAAACCACCTTTCCTATCTTCACACTTAGCTGATTATCTTGTTCTTTTATGGAGACAGTCAGAAGAGGATCATGCAAGGATTAAACCTACCTATCTGGCTACAGTTGTAGTATCTATACACTCTGTCTTTTCTCTTACTACAGTGCCCTCTAAGGCCAGTCCTTGTATTTGTGCAATGAATCTGATCCCTGTACACTTTAGAACATTGTTTTTCAAATTGTTCTCTCTCTCTTTTCTGACTTCAGTTTGTCTCCTGGGATTAGATAAATCTCATCATTATGCTAATGTGCTATAATGGCTCCCATCTTTTAGAAATCCTTTGTGTTAGTCTGGATTCCCTCCAGATAACCAAACCAGTTGGAGATGTAGTTACTTATTTATACACACACACACACACACACACACACACACACACACACACACAGAGAGAGAGACACACATACATACACACACTCTGAAGTAAATTGGCTGAATGCAATTATGAGAGCTGGCAAATTGAAATCTGTAGAATAAGCAAACAAGCAAGTTGGAAACTCAGTCAGGAATTATACAACCTTGAGTCAGATCTGCAGGGCAGACCAAAAGCTCAGTACTCTATGCTGTAGTCATCAGAAATTTCTTTTGAGAAGTTTGTTTTTGAACCTGCAACCAATTGATTGAGACCCACTTACATTATTGAGAGTAATCTCCTTTTTTTAAAATCAACTGAATTTAGATGTTAACCATACATACAAAATATCTTCAAGGTAACAAGTTCATTAGTGTTTGATTAAATAACTGGCCAAGGTAATCTAACAAAGGTTGACATATAAGACTAATTATCACAAATCCCTTGTTTCATGTTGCCCCTCTAGCTACAGTTCCATCGCTCTCCTTTTCTTTGCTCCAAATCACAAATAATTATTTATATTCACTGTGTCTACTTAGTATCCTTGTAACTCTCTTTACATATACTCCCATCAGTTTTCTATCTCTACCACTGCACTGCCTGTGTAGTCTTCCAGTCAGCAGTTACTTTTTTTTTTTTTTTTTTTTTTTTTTTGGTACTGGGGGTTGAACCCAGGGGCACTCCACCACTGAGCCACATCCCCGGCCCTGTTTTGCATTTTATTTAGAGACAGGGTCTCACTGAGTTGCTTAGGGCCTCGCTAAGTTGCTGAGGCTGACTTTGAACTCATGATCCTCCTGCCTGAGCCTCCCAAGTGCTGGGATTATAGGTGTGCGCCACCATGCCGGGCAGCAGTTACCTTTTTGATTGATTTATTTTTACCCCCTCCCTTTTATTGAGGGGCATTATAATTATACATAACAGTGGGATTTGTTGTTACATATTCATGCATGCATACAATATAACAGTATAATTTGGTAAATTTTATTCCCCAGTGTCTCCTCTTTTTCTTCCCCTGGTCTCCTTCCTCTGTTTACTGGTCTCCCTTCTATTTTCATACAACCCTCACACATTTTTTTTTTCTTCTTTTTTCTCACTAGCATGCACATAGGGTAGAATATATATGACTCTTAACTTCCTGAGCTTAACTTATTTCATTCAACATCGTTCTCCAATTCCATCCATTTACCATCAGATTCCATTATTTCATTCTTTATGGCTGAATAAGACTCCATTGTGTATATATACACATTTTCTTTATCCATTCATCTGCTGATGGGCTCCTAGGCTAGTTGTATAATTTGACTATGTGAATTGTGCTGCTATAAACAAGGATATGCATATATCACTATAGTATAATGACTTTAATTCTTTAGCATAAAAAGCAAGAAGTGGTATAGCTGGATCATAGGGTGGCTTCATTCATAGTCTGTTTTACTATTATTATTATTTTTAGTTACAGATTATGTTAGGATACATTTTGACATTAATCGCTAAAGTATGGAGTAAATTCGCTCTAATTCGGCCCCCAGCACTTCTCTCCTTGTTCTCTCTCCCTCCCCATTACCTTCCCTCTCCCCTACTGATCTGTCTTGTAATTTATAGTTTTTGGGTTTTTTTAAATTACTGTCTTATGGATATATTTGATGTTGGAATTCACTGTGTTTTATCATGTATGTGTCACATATGAAAGCTTGATCAGATTCATTCGACTGTTCTTCCCTTTTCCCATCTTTCCTTTCTCCTCCTCAACCACCTTTGTCTGTTCTATTGATCTTTCCTTCATTTTGATGAAATTATATTTCCCTTTTTTTAAAATTCCTTTCTCTCTTTATTTACAAACACAATACAAAACACACACACACACACACACACACACACCTGCCCCTGCTTATTTCAGATTAGTTTCTACATATCAAAGGAAGCATTGACCTTTGACTTTTGGGAACTGACTTATTTTACTTAGCGTGATAGTCTCCATTTTTCATCCATATGCTAGTAAATGCCATGATGTCATTCTTTCTGGCTAGTACTCTGTTCTGTATATATACCTCATTTTCTTGGTTCATTTATCTATTGAAGAGCATTTAAGTTGGTTCCATATCTTGACTATTGTAAATTGTGCTGCTATAAACATTGATGTGGCTGTATCCCTAACATATGCTGGTTTTAAGTCTTTGAGATATACACCAAGAAGTGGGATATCTGGGTCATACAGTAGTTCTATTCCTTAGTCTTTTGAGGAAACTATACTGATTACCATAGTGGTTATACTAAATTACAAAATCACCAAAAGTATAAAAGTGTTCATTCCCCCCCCCCCACACACACACACGTCTTTTCCATTTATTGTTGTTTGTATTCTTTATGGCTGATATTCTAACTGGAACAAGATAAAATCTAGTGTAGTTTTGATCTGCATTTCCCAGTTGCTAAAGATATCGGAACATTTTTTCATATATTTGTTTGCCATTTGTATTTCTTTTAAAAAGTGTCTGTTTAATTTATTTTTCTATTTATTATTTGAGTTATTTGTTTTTATTTTTTGAGTCCTTTACATGTTCTGGATATTAATCCTCTGTCAGAAGCGTAGCTATCAGAGATTTTCTCCTGTTCTGTAAGGTTCTCTCTTCACACTCTACACTTCTTTTCTTTGTTATGCAGAAGCTTTTTAAATTTGAAGCTATCCCATTTATTAACTCTTGGTGTTATTTTCATAGCTTTAGGAGTCTGTAGAAAAAGTCCTTGCCTGTACTTGTATGTGAGAATGTTGTCCGTGTGCTGTCTTCTAGCAGTTGAAAAGTTTCTGGTCTAATTTCTCCTTTCTTATTCCGTTTTTGAATTAACCTGGTTCAGGGACAGAGAGAGGAATCAAGTTTCATTCTTCTACATATCGATATCCAGTTTTCTCAGCACCGTTAGTTAAAATGGTTGTCTTGTCTCCAGTGTGTGTTTTTGGCATCATTGACTATATCTATCTGGATTTTTCTGTGTCTTCTGTTCTCTCCCACTGGCCTGTTTTTATGTCAGTACCATGCAGTTTATAGTGTTATAACTCTGCTATAATTTGAAGTCAGATATTGTGATTCCTCTCCAGCCTTGCTTTTTTGTTTTAGAATTGTTTTGGCTCTCCTGTGTCTTTTATTCTTCCAAATGAATTTTAGGACTGTTTCTTTGTTTCTAGTTCAGTAAATAATGTCATTTGTATTTTGATTGGGATTTCACTGAATCTGTATGTTGCTTTTGATAGTGTGACCATTTTAACAAAATTAATTCTTCCTTTCAGTGAACATTGGATCTCTTTCCACCTTCTTGTATCTTCAGTTCTTCAGTGTTCTATAATTTTCATTATGGAGATCTTTTGCTTCCTTGGTTAGATTTATTCCTAGTGCTATTTTGGGGGGTAGGGAGAGCTACTATAAATCTAATTGTTTTCCTGACTTTCTGCAGATTCATTATTGATGTATAGGAAGGGTTATGTTGATTTTGTATCCTTATCATTTATTTTCTTATTGCCAAGATCATTGAACAACTCACAGTTGTCACCTTTCTTTCTTCCTAGAACACTGTCTTTGCATGTTTTCTGGAAACAAGTATTATCCTAGTAGACTTTGACTAAACTGTAAATATTGAATTATCTTTAAGATTCAATCTTCAGATTTTTTTTATTCATTAAGTAATGAATAAAGTGAAAAGTAGTTTATGTCAACTTTTTGTCACTATGACAAAGTACCTGAGAAAATCAGCTACAAGGAGGAAAGATTTGTTTGGGCTTATGGTTGTGATGTGAGTTTATGGCCAGTTCATTTGTTGGGGGCTGTGGTAAGGCATGGTGGAGCAAAGCTGCTCATCTGCTGGCAGCTGGGAAGCACAGACAGAGAGGGTACTTGGGGAAAACTCTTGGGGAAAAACATATTAAAAAATAACTCCAAAGTTATTCCCCCAGTGACCCACCTCTTCCAACTAGACCCCATCTCCTAAAGTTTCTACCACTCCCAAAGCTAGGGACCAAGCTTTCAACACATTACCCTTTGGGGGAACATTGCAGATTACAATTGTAATATAGTTCCATGGCTTATTTATTTTTCTGAAAAAATAATCCTTGTGAGAAGCATAATAGTCATGAGTCCGGAGTCAATGTAAAAAATGTTACATATGAAATGTCACTTATCTACCCCTGACCGTCAAATTCTTTTCCCTAAAGAAAACCAAAATTGCTAGTTTCTTATATGTGTTTCCAAAAGTATTTTATGCCTATAATAGCAAATACAAGTTCAGTGAGAGACAGTGTGATATAGTGGTTGAGAACTTGGAATATGGAACAATCCTGCCTATAATCAAATTTTCTACCAGTCACTGGTTGTGTAACCACTGTGTCGTAGCTGATCTGAATGCCTGTGTGCAAAGAGCTTAGAAGAATGTCTGACTTATGAAAATAAGTGACATATCTCTTCTTTCTGCATAAATGATTTTATAATATAAATAACATTTGGCATTTTAGCTCACCCACCCACCCAAAAAGCAAAACACATACATAGGCAAGCTTTTCTTTACAACAAACAAATCATACCCCGCTTTTTTTCCTCTGGCCAGTAATTTTTCATTAAATATTTGTGCCATCCAGTTATGGCTCTAAATACCAGTGTCTTTGATAGCAACTTCCGAAAGTTTTGTTTCCTGGACATTGCCACTAAGATATATAATTAGCCAAGAAAAAGAAAAAAAAAAACAACCACTTTCTAGGTACCCTTGTTGTTTCTGTTTCTCTCATTTCCTTCATTGTAATATTAAAAATTTGTTCAGCTATACCCTTGAAATATACTTCATATGTAACCATTTCTCTCTGCCTCTTGTTGCTACCTTACTCCAAGCCATCATCGCTTCACTGAATTACCCAAGGCCAAAACTTTTAAATCATCATTTTAAAACTTTAAGCAAAAGATTTTTAGTTCCCCTTTACTCTTCTCCTGTTTGGTTTCCCTTCTTCCACTTTTACACTTATGTGGGTTCAGGTAATTTGTTTTATTCACTTTTTTATCTCTAGCACTTTGACCAAAGCCTAGTATATGTTGGATTGATAAGTGAGTGAGGAAGCACTAAATAAGTGCTTTGTGAACTATGTGGAATAAAAAACCAGAGTTTTGTTTACCAATCTGTCACAACCTAGTACTTTTGTAAAATGCAATAAAAAAGCATTTAGGAAAAATGAAATATTTGTTTATTAGTGTCATTTTATTATTAGATACAACAGACATAAAATTACTATCAGATTGCTGTAAAAATTTTAAGCACTTTCAGATTTGTACTTACAATTAACTTATAATAAACATTTTTTTGGTAAGCAGCTGTTTGTAGACCACACTAGGTAGCACAGTACTAGATCATGTTCATCATTCTGTAACCCACAGTTGAAATGTAAAAACTAAATGAAGTATTATTTTAATTCTCTTTGGTGGACAAGAAGGAGGCACTTCAAAGCCTCTGTCATAATATGAAGGCTAAAACTCTGTGGATGAGCAATTTACAAAATAAATTATTGATAATACTAGTAAAATTTAATAATTATTCTATGCATTAATCAGTCTTTTAAAGTGGACTAAAGAAAACAATTGTCAAGTTGTATCTATCTCATAATTAGGCTCTCTCAATATTTATTTGTTTATGTGTTGATAAATGAAGTAAAATGTTTGGTGAAATCTTAAATTTACAGATTTAGAAATATTTTAACTCAGAGATTAAATTATTTTATGTTATATATGGCACTTTCCTGAAAATGTTGGATCATTTTGCATTTTTTGTGTATTGTAGTAAGTTGATTATTTTCTTGTTTATGTATCTGGACCAAGAGAGGAGGGTCATTTCATGACAGTTGGAGTTTGGTATCTGGGTTCACAAGAAGATACATAGCTGAAAGCTAAAGTCACTAAACTCAAAAGCTGTGCCTCATCTTCTGGTAAATTCTAGCCAGGATTTGTGTTAATTTTAATGCTTTCTGAATTCTTGATCTTCAGTTCATTTTGCTATAGGGATCCAGAAGTTTATACTCATCCCCTGTTGGTTATCACTTTGTGTGCTCAGAATGCCTAACTCAGATAGTTTGCCCCAGATCCTTTGGTCTTTAAGCTGTTTTCCTTTCTCATACAGATTAATTTTAAAAGCATTTTTATCCTTCATTGTAAAATCAAATGTTCTACTATTGACCATGTATAAAATAAACCTGCAAAATAACTAGCTTGTATTTTTGAAACACAAGAATATTTCTTAGTGTATTATTGAGATACCATTATCTTAGGAAAAGAATATTAGATGCATTTCTAAATTATCACTAACGTAAATGCATTCATTTTCAGGATTTTTGTTTTATATTTTGGTTTTAGGGCAGCATCAAACACTGTTAACATGAAGCTGGCCAAAATGTAGAGTTTTAGAAGAACATTGGGTGTGTGCAGATAGATCAGTAATAGATTAATAGATAGGTAAATAGATATTAATCCAGCATGATGTATGTTTGTTATATATGTAATTAAAGGGAAATAGAATTTTAAAAGACAACGTATGCGCCTTTTTAGTTAAATTGATATGTTAGCAAATACACGAATCAGTCCTAAAGCACTGAACAGTTCATTTTTTATTATTAAACATTTTTATTTCTAATGAATTACCTAAAAGGAACAAAAGGGGAAAATTATTTACCAGCACAAACTGTCTTATTCCTTTACCAGTATTTCCTATATTCTGTCTCAACAATGAAGATAACTATGAATGAATAGACAGATAAAAGATTTGAGATTCAAATTCATACCTGTTGAATAGATGATTTAAAAACAGAAGTTTAAAAATATTTAATAGGATTTACAAATACTAAGTGAACATTTAAGAATACATTAACACTGAAGAGAGTAATTGGTCAATTACAAATTCACAGAATGCATGTTTTTAAAGAGTTCAGTAGGAGCAATGTGTTTTGTAGAAGTTGGAAATTGTGCAGCTCACTGACGTGAGGAACAGAGGGGAGAGGACCATCTTTGGGGATGTGGATCATAAATTGTAAACATTTTAAGGACCTTTAATGTATGTACGTAACATTAAGGAAGCATTTGTACACACAGATGTGGTAGGTTAGAAGAGAGAGATAAGCTTGATTAGTATGCCAACATTAAGATGTGTGTATTTGGAAGTACAGGGAAGTGATAGTTCAATGTGTTGCTTATATCTTTCCGGCTGATAGGATGAAGGTCTTTTTTTTTTTTTTTTTTTTTTTTCTTTTTTTGTGGTGCTGGGGATTGAACCCAGGCCTTGTGCTTGCTAGGCAAGCACTCTACCAACTGATCTATATCCCCAGCCCAGGATGATGAATCTCTTTTTAAGTAGGCAGTGTTAACAAGCCCAGCAGGTCTCTCCTGAGATTGAGAAAATTATGTTCAAGACTAAGAAAAATGAGTTTATTTCTACAAAATTACCATTTTGAAAAGTTTAAATTATCTCTGGGTTATAACACAAATAGTATTTTTTCTTCATTTATTTGCTTTATAAATTTATAATCTTGTGGATGAAAGTTTTGTTTTGTAGGTGAATATTATAATATTCCTTTATTTCATAGCCATGAAGCTCATGACTGCTCTGGTGAATGTTGCCTTAAACCTCAGTATTCATCAGGATAATACACAGAGACAGTATGAAGCTGAGAGAAATAAAATGATTGGGAAAAGAGCCAATGAAAGGTTGGAATTACTACTTCAGAAACGCAAAGAGGTAAGTAAGTTTCATTGTAACTGATGGAATATGTAGTAACTATAAGTAGGTTTTTTGTTGTTCTCTACAGAAAGATTTATATTTTTAAAATTTATTTTTAATTTGTTTGATATCGAAGTTCTTAAAACTGGCATGTTCACTGGTGATTGGCTATGTGCTTTCTGATGGCAGACAAGGATCAGAGACAAATGAGTTTTTGAAAGAAGGCCATCTGAACCTTAGGAAACTCAGAAAGGTTGTCAGGCTATGGACCCAGAAAGCACAATAAACACTAAAGTCACAACTGTAGGCCAGCAAAGGTGTATTTCCAGGAAAAAGCCAAAGTCTGCTGACATATAAGGCATTCCTGTAAATTAGACTGGTCAGGATTTTGTTTGTTGTTTTTGTTGTTGTTTTCTTTTGTTTTTTGCTGTGCTCATGATTGAACTCAGTAACTTATACAAGCTAGGCAGGCATTCTACCACTGAACTGCACCTCCATCCCTTGGTCCCAGTTTTAGAATAACCTTTTTTTTTTTTTTTCCTTTTGGGTACTAAGGATTGAAACCAGAGACACTTGACCACTGAGCTACATCCTGAGCCATTTTTATTTTCTATTTTGAGATAGGCTGTCACTAAGATGATGAGGCTGGCCTCAATCTTGCAATCCTCCTGCCTCAGCCTCTCAAACTGCTGGAGTTGCAGATGTGCACTATGGCGACTGGCTTAAACATTTATATGTATATATACACAGTGTGTGTGTGTGTGTGTGTGTGTGTGTGTGTGTGTGTTGAAACTTAGTTTAAACTAGATTTTTTCTTTTTTCTTTTTTTTCTTTTTGTGGTGCTGGGAATTGAACCCAGGGCCTTGTGCTTACAAGGCAAGCACTCTACCAACTGAGCTATATCCCCAGCCCCAAAACTGGATTTTTAATAGAAGCATTTTTACTCATCTAATTGGAAGTAAAATTTTTAGAATTATAATAAACTACCTTTTAACTTGAAGAAAAGAGTATCACATTGCTGAAAAGGAACTGTACATTTATGTGAATAATGTTATTAATGGGTCAAAAAAAACAATATATCTCTGATAACTTTATTATCCATACTGTGTAAGTTTGATAGGACTGCTGGTATGAAGTACTACAAACTGAGTGATGTAAACAAGAGAAATTTGTTTTCTTACACTTTTGGATGATAGCTGTCCAAGATCAGAGTGTTGGCAAGGCCATGTTCTCTGAAGGCATTAGGGGAGGGTATGTTCTAGGCTTCTCTCCTAGCAGCATGACTCCAGTCTTCATATGATATTCTTCCTGTGTGTGTCTGTTTTAAAATCTATTCTATTTATAATAACTCAAGTCATGTTGAATTAGGGGCCCACCCTACTCTAGTATGATCCCATCTTTAAGAATTCTATCTGCCACAACTCTGATTCCAAATAAGGTCATATTCTGAGTTACTGTGCATTAGAATTTAAACATACAAATTTTTGAAGAGTATGTTTTAACTCCTAACACACAGTGCTTCAGATGTAGTGGAGGCAGATATTGGAGCAGGGTTTTATTAAGTATTGCCAATTAAAATTCAGGACTCTTTTGAATTAGTTTTCTATAGTAAATAAAGCTAAAGTAATTTTTATAATTTACAGTACGTTACAGTAATTTGAATGATATACTTGAAAAATACTAATGGTTCCCTATATGAAAGTATTACTTAAAATTATTTTTACTTTACAGTGGAGCAGAAGCCATATATATTTAGCACAAAACTGTGCCTTGAATTTTGATTCTCAGTTTTTTTTCAGGCTAGCAATATATTTATAGTACTGTACTCATTCTTTCTTGATGCTGGACAGTAGTGATTCACGTTCAGCTACACAATCATAATACTCTCTATAGTACACTGTATTGCCAGTAGTTTTTACATATTGTTTAAAGTTTTTTTCATCCCATTGTGGCTACAAAATGCCTGTCTACATGTATACATTAGATGTTCAACACTCTATTATAAAATAGGCTTTGTGTTAAATGATTACCCATTGGTAGGGTAATAGTGTAAGTGTTCTGAGCACATTTAAGGTAGGTTAGGCTACGCTGTGATAGTCAATAGGTTAAGTTTGTTAAGTGCATTACTGACTTAACAGTATTTTAAACTTAAAATGGATTGATCAGGGCATCCTAAGTTGAGGAACGTCTTTCTGTATTCTCAAGTTTTTTTCAGTAAAATCTGAAACAGCATACAGCAAAGAATAAGTCTGAAGGAAATTTATTGTCATATATGTATGCCAATAATATACACATATATAAAAATACACATATTTTATAAAAATATATACAAATATGACTATAATATATATACACACACCAATAGCAAATATGTTACTGAATATTACTACGCAGCAAATCAAAAGACAAATTGGAATAATAAATGCCATACTGAATGTTATTTTATAGCAGTGCTTTTGAGTAGTAAATAAACTTTAACTGATCAGTGATGTTGCCTGAAACTTATCTTTCCTGTAGTATTTTATTTTGTTCCTGCATTACACCACTGGTGGCCAGAATCTTTTCTGTTTTCTTTTATGCTTCCTATTTGGGGAACCTGGCCTGCTGTCAGTAGTGAACTATTCAAATGGAGAGTAGTATTTGGATACTTTAGATGGTATAGGAAGTTCTTGTAGAATGACAAATATCTTTGATGATCCCTTATCTAAAAAAGACAACAGCAAGCCAAGGACCTGGTTTGGCGAGATGTGTAGAAATTTAGGCCTATTCACAAAGCAGATGGATGATACTTTGGAAATAGGAGCCTAATCACCCCTCCTTGTTAGTTATTGTGTAGTATGTGTCTATTTTTTCTTCTTGTTTCTGTTTTTCTTTTCCATTTTTTTTTATAAAAGGAGACTGAACCCAGATGCACACTACTGCGCTGCGTCCCCAGTTTTTATTTATATATGTATGTATATAGATAGATAGGTAGATAGGTTTTTTTTTTTTTTTTTTTTTTTTTGGTACCAGGGATTAAACTAAGGGGCACTCGACCACTAAACCATATCCCCAGCCCTATTTTTGTATTGTATGAGAAACAGGGTCTCATTGAGTTGCTTAGCACCTCGCTTTTGCTGAGGCTGGCTCACTCACTATCCTCCTGCTTCAGCCTCTGGAGCAAATTGGATTATAGGCATGTGCCACAGTGCCCAGCTAATTGTTTTTATTTTTTATTTTTAGACAGGATCTTGCCAAGTTGCTGAGGGTCTTGCTAAGTTGCTGCAACTGCCCTCAAACTTGAATTTCTCCTGCCTCAGCCTCCTGAGTCCTTTAAATTACAGATGTGCACTACTGTTCCCAGCTAGTATATATCTAGAGACAGCAAGAGATTTCAAAATCAAGGTGGTAAAGCTGTAGAAATAATGCAAGTAGACATCTGTTGCACAGTGAGAGAAAGGAAAGATAACTATCCAGAAGGAAAAAAACCAGGGTTTAAAAACAGTTGAACTGTTCATTCCAAATAAAAAGGCCAATATTTCAATTTACATTTTTTGCTTTTTCTTTTCCCAGCTACAAGAAAACCAGGATGAAATTGAAAATATGATGAACTCTATTTTTAAGGGCATATTTGTTCATAGATACCGGTAAGGGATTTTTAAAATCATTTAGAAAGTGTTTAACTTAAATAATTGTTGCTTGTTTGTAACACAGGCTGACTATAAAGCCATAACACTCTACTGATTATTACTTTTATTTTCTGAAAGACAACCGTGGCTATAAATGCTATGTAAATGACATGTGGAGGGTATGCACTTATTACTGGCACATTCTTCCAAACTCAGAACATCTACTGTTGGAGGTAGCCTTTGTACTTGGCATTTGTACTAACAGAATATTAGTACATACCTTATTAAGGCAATTAATAAAGATATGTTTTTCACATTTGAAAAAAATGAATGCTCTATTTCTTGACCTGTGTTACTGTCTTGTTTAATGATCAGATTAATGACTAATCTTTTTTAAACGTATCTGTTAAGATAAGAGGAAAGAGGACAAGAACGGGGTACCCCTGAAGATAATGGAATATTGTCTTCACTCAAACCTTCAGTTGTGTACAGGAAAGCAGGAATTGTTAGCAATATATTTTTTGTCATACTCCATTACAAATAAGTTTAGTTTGTCTTGCTGTGAAGTCATAAAACTTTGAAAATACTGTTATGAAAGAGAATACTGGATATAAAATTAATGGATCATATAGTACCTATATTTCTGTTACTTAAATGCAAATATATGTATAGGTAGATGCACTACAATAGAAGCACTGTTTTCAGATAGATTTGAGATTGTAGTGGGTAAATTAATATAAAGTGGTAGTTTAAAAATGGAAATTGTGTGTAGGTGTGTGTTTATATATATATAACTTGGATATTTTAGCTGAACTTAAACATTTTAACTCAAAAGTATGAAAACATCTAGCTGGGCACAGTGGCGCATGCCTGTAATCCCAGTACTTGGGAGGCGGAGACAGGAGGATTGCGAGTTCAAAGCCAGCCTCAGCAACTTAGGCCCTAAGCAACTCAGGGAGATCCTGTCTCTAAATAAAAGACAAAATAGGGCTGGGGTTGTGGCTCAGTGGTGGAGTGCCCCTGGGTTCAATCCCCAGTTCCAAAAATATATATATATAAAAACATCTTTTGAAACAGGACCAAGGTTTGTCGTTTTAGCATGGATACTCTGGTCAGATCTTTACATCCTCCTTTTTGCATATACCATGTATGTAATCCATTGTTAACCCATTTATTTGAAAAAAATTCAAGAGCTTACATATACATGGCATGCAAGTCATGTAATCTTTGGTTATTTGTGAATGTATAATTGAGGTAAAATGCACATATAATTGTATAATTGGATGAGTTTTGACATATTATGTACCTGAGAAACCACAACATAATTAATACATCTGTCATACTTACATGTTTTTTCTTGGCACTCTGTAGTTCCTCCCTGCTCCTTTCTCATCACTTTGCCCTTCATCATCCTTAAGCAATTGTTGATCTGCTATTTGACTTGTGGTTTTCTTTCAGATTGTTCTAGCAATAGAATTATATAATGTACACTCCTCATTTTTGTTGTTTTGGTCTGGCTTTTTTTCTCTAAGAAAAATTAGAGTCTTTCACCATTTTTTATATTATTTAGTGTAAGTTTTTCATAGATGCCATCTGTCAGATTGGGGAAGTTTTTTTGTTTGTTCTTTAGAAAGTTTTTTTTTTTAATATTTTTTAAGTTGTCAATGGATCTTTTATTTTATTTATTTATATATGGTTGTGAGTATTGAACCCAGGGCCTCACACATGCCAGCCAAATGGTCTACCATTGAGCCACAACTCTAGCCCCTCTTCAGAAAGTTTTAATTCAGAATGTTTGTTGAATTTTGTGAATTGCTTTTCTGAATCTAGAGATCACTGTGTAATTTTCTTTTCTAACATTGTTAATGTGATGAACTGAGTTGCTTCACTTTCAGATGTTAATGTTAATTATTGTGTTGAAACCCACAATCATGTTAAAATTTTTTTTCTTTTTTCACGATATATTTTTAAATATTTATTACTGGATGTTATTTGCTAAAAATTTCCTAAAAAGTTTTGCATCTTCAGGGTATATTAATCTCTTTTTATTTTAATGAGCATCTCTGACTACTTTAGGTATAAGGATAACACCATTGACCTTGTAGATTGATCTACATTCTGACCATACCACCTTCTTTCAATAGGCTTTGAGTAAGCTTTTTAAATTAGGTAATAGAGTATTCCTACTTTGTTCTTCCTTTTCAAAATCGATTTGAGTATGATAGGTCCTTTGCAGAATATAAATTTGGGGATGAACTTGTCCTATTTTATACAAAAGCTTCTGAAGTTTTCATAGGAATTGTAGTGAATTGATTCGTTTCTAATTGTCTTCATATTTTATCTTGTAATTGAGATTTTATTATTTTGTGTTAGATTGTTCCTTAAAAGTATCTTTGCTTCTATTTGACATATCATAATTGTACAAATTTATGGGGTATCTGACATTTAATACATGTATACCAAAGTCATGATTATGTCAGTAATTAGCTTATCTGTCACTTCAGACATTTATTACTTTTTTTGTGGTGGGAGCATTTAAAATCCTCTGTACTACCTGCTTTGAAATATTCAGTTAATTGTTGTGAATTATATTTAGTCTACTGTGCTCTAAAACATCAGGAGTTCTTTTTCCTATCTGATTGTGCCTCTCTGCCCATTAATAATCCACTCTCTATCTCCTTTTCCCCACACCCTAATTAGGCTCTGGTAACCACCATTCTGTTCCCCACTTCTTTGAAATCCAACTTGTGTTCTGTAAATGTCAAAGAATAGAGAATATTTGTCTTTGTGTATCTGACTTGCTTCATTTAACATAATGTCTTCTTTTTCTCTGGTGTCACGGAGGATAGGATTTCATCCTTTGTATGATATTCCATTGTATGTACACATCACATTTTCATCATCCATTCCTTTGTCAGTGGGTGCCTAGGTTGATCCTTTGTTGGCCATTTCTATACTGTCTTTTTCAAAAAGTCTATTTGTATCTTTTTCTTCTTTGAAAATGATTAACTGATATATTCTAGATTTTAGTTCCTTGTCAGATGAATTGTTTGCAGATATTTTCTCCTATTCTGTCAGTTGTGTCTTCATTTTGTTGATTGATTTCATTATCATGCAGAAGCTTTTAGTTTATGATAATCCCATTTGTCACATATTTTGTTGCCTTATGTGAATTGATAGCAAAAAATATCTTTTCCCTGACCAATGTACTGTTGCATTTCTCTATGTTTTTTCTAGTAGTTTTATAGGTACTGGTCTTACATTTAATTCTTTTGTCATTTTTAGTAGATTTTTTTAATACAGTGATAGTTTTCTTACTGCGCATATGTATATCCAGTTTCCCTGGTACAGTTCAAGGAAGAAACTTTTCATTCCTCAGTGTACACTGTAGTACCTTATCCAAAATAAATTGGCTGTAAATATGTGGGTTTATCTCTAGAAACTCTATTCTGTTGTGCTCTGTATATCTTTATGCTGGCACTATTCTGTTATGGTTACGATAACTTTGTAATATTTTTTGAAGTCAGGTATTGTAGTGCCTTCAGTTTTATTATTTTTGCTCAGGATTGCTTTGGCTGTTTGGCACTTTTGTGATGGCATAAAACTTTTTTTTGTTTGTTTTTTTCTATTTCTGTGAAAACATATTTGCTTTGTTAGGAATAGCATTGAATTTGTAGATTGATTTGAGTACCATGGACATTTTAATAATAAAAATCTTTTCAATTTATAAACAGGAAATGTCTTACCATGTATTTGTGTCCTCTTCAATTTATTTCATCAGCGTTTTATAATTTCTGTTGTAGAGATTAGTCACTCATTGCTTAAGTTTATTCCTAGATATTTTATTTCATTTCACTTCAGTTTGTAGGTACTATGAATGGGGCTATTCTATTGATTTCTTTCTCAGAAATTTTGTTTTTAGTATATTAAAAAAACTACTAATTTTTGCTAATTTTCATATCATGCAACCTTTATGAAATTTATGCCTTTTCACAGTTTTGAGAAGGGTCTTTATAGATCATAGTCCTTAGTGATTCTTTATATGTCTGTTCTCTGATTTTATTTACTTGGGTCTTCTGTTTATTTTTTGTTATTGCTGTTTTGTTAGTCTACATAGTAAAGGTTTGTGAGTTTTATTTATTTTTTCCAAAAAGTAGCTCTTCTTTATTGATCATTTACATTTTTTAAGGCTCTATTTTATTTATTTCTGCTCAGATCTTTGTTATTTCTTTCCTTCTACTAACTTGGGGTTTGATTCTTTCTTTTCTAGTTCCTTCATTTACATCATAAATTTGTTTTTGTGAGTTCTTATTTTTTTGATGTAGGTACTTGTAATAACTTCCCTCTTTGTCCTGCTTTTACTGTATTGTTGTAAGTTTTAGAACATTCTGTTTTTACTTTCATGTGTTTCAAGAAATGTTTACATTTCCCCTTGACTTCCTCATTGACCCACTGTCTGTAATTCTTAGTTTTCTAGTTTCATTCCATTGTTTTTGGAGGAGGTACATGCTTTGACTTCATTTTTTCCAAATTTGCTGAGACTTGTTTTGTGACCTAACATGTGGTCTGCCCTGGAAAATATTCCATATGCTGATATACACATGTTGGATGAAATGGTTCGTATATCTTTGTTGTGTCCATTGCATCTACATTATAGTTTAACAACAATGTTCTGTGTTGATTTGCTTTTTTTGTCTGGGTATCTGTCTGATGATCAAAGTGAAATGTTGAAGTTTTCGCTTATGTTAGAGTCTTTCTCTCCTTTGCGATGCAATAATGTTCATATAATTGAGTACTATAACATTGGGTCTATATATATTCACAAGTGTTTTTTTCTTCTTGTTGTTGTTGATCCCTTATTAAGGAATTAACATCTTTGTCTCTCTTTACAATTTTTTACTTAGTCTGTTCTTTCTGTTTTATGTTTAACTGCTTTTGCATAATTTTGGTTTGGATTTTATGGTATATCTTTTTCTATCCTTTCACTTTCAGTTTGTTTTATTTATGCTAGTAAAATGAGTTTTCTTTACATATATTTGTTGTGTTGTTCTTTTCCCCCATTCAGCCATACTCTCTTTTAATTGAGAAATTTCATCAATTTACATTCAAGTTCACTCTTGAGTAAAGACATTCTCCTGTTGTTTTTATTTTTGTTTTGGTACTGGGGATTGACGCCATGGGCACATTACCATTGAACCACATCTCTAGCCCTTTTTCTTTTTCTTTTTTTTTTAATTTTAATTTTAATTTATTTATTTATTTTGTGGTACTGGGGACTGAACCCAGGGCCTTGTGCTTGCAAGGCAAGCATTCTACCAACTGATGTATATCCCCAGTCCTTATTTTTCATTTTGAAACAGGGTCTCCCTAGGTTGCTTAGAGTGTCCCTAAATTGCTGAGGGTGGCCTCAAACCTGAGATCATCCTTAGCCTCTGTAGCCACTGGGATAGGAGGCATGTGCCACCATACCTAACTTGTTAATTTTTTTCTAATAATTTGTATTTTCTTTGTTCCTTTCTTCCTCTCTTTTCTGGTGTGATATTTTCTGTATTTATAAGATTTGGTTCTTAGTCTAAGAATGTAGTTCAGGAGGTAGGGTGTTTGCTGGCGTGTATGAAGTTCTGGGTTCAATTTCTTAGGAAAGAATTTATTTTTCCTTCACATTTGAACAATATCTTTGATGGATTTACTATTCTTGGTTGGCATGTTTTGTATCATCTCATCCTTTCCTCAACTGGAAGATTGATGTATTTTTATTGGTATATAATAATTATACAAATAGTGTATTTTATTTTTGGCATATTGGTACCTATGTAACAGTTAAATCAGTTTTATTCCCAAGTACTTACCTTTAGCCTCCCTTCTCCTTCAGCCCTAGTTGTCTCCCTTACACCTTCATGAGATCCCTTTTTTCTTTTTTTTCTCTTGTCTCCATATATGAGAGAAAATATAACAACCCTTCCCATTTTGATTCTCAGTTGGCTTAACATTAGGCTCACCAGTTCCATCCATCTTTTTGCAACATGACATGATTTCTTTTTTCTTTATGGGTGAATAGAAGTATATTGTGCATTTATATCATATTTTTTTATTGGTTCATCCATTGATGAACACCTAGGCTGGTTCTATAACTTGAATATTGTGAATTATGCTGCTGTGAACATGGGCATGCATATATTTTTAAGCGTGCTGACTTTTTAGTTCTTTGGGCAGATAACAGAGAATGCTATAGCTGGATTATATGGTGGTTCCATTTCTAGTCTTCTGAGGTCTTTTGAGGAACCTCTGTACTGACTTCCATGGGAACTGTATATAGTATATTTGCAACAACAGTGTATAAGAGTTGATTTCCCCATGTCCTTACCAACATTTTTGGTTGTTTTTATTCATGATGATTGTCATTCTGACTGGAATGAGATGCAATTTCATGATAGTTTAGATTTGTTGTTTCCTGATAGCTAAAGATGTTGAGCATTTATTTCATTTATTTGTTGACCATTTGTCCTTCTTTTGAGAAGTGTCTGCTTAGCTCATTTGTTCATATTGACTGTAGAGTTTGGTTTGGGGTCTTTTGTTTCTGGGTTTTTTCACTTGTGTGTCTCTGTGTTTCTTGAGTTCTTTACAGATTCTAGATATTAATCCCCTGTCAGAAGACTAACAGGCAAAGATTTTGTCCATTCTTTAGCTTGTCCCTTCATCATATTGTTTCCTTTGCTGTTCAGAAGCTTTTTAATTTTAAGCCATCCCATTTATGGATTCTTGGAATTATTTCCTGAAGTATAGGAGTCCTGTTGAGGAAGCCAATACCTGCCCCTATATTTTGTAGTATTTTCACTGGTTTTTCTAGTGATTGTACAGTTTCTGATCTAATTTCTAGGTCTTTTTAAAAAAATATTTTTTAGTTGTAGACACACAGTACCTTTAATTTTATTTACTTTTTCCCCATGCTTATGTTTATTAAAAACTGACAAATAAACAAAACTTGTACAAAAAATATCCCAAGTCATTTATCACTTTCAGACAGTAATCATGAGACACATTATCACCTAGGGCCCCTTCGTCCTCTTCCTCTACCTCAGCCTCGGCCTCTTCCTGCAATAGCTTCTCTTTTCTTAGATTTCACCCCTATGTTCAACATCCACAACCAGTGTGTTCAGAGGTAAGCTGTCTGGTAGAATAAAGTATCAAATGTTATTTCCCCAAGTACTCATGAATACTAGAGGTCTTTTCATTTTCTAGTGTCTTCTATCTCTTTCTTCGCTGTATTTTAGTTTTTCATGTAGAGCTCTTTCACCTCTTTGAACAGACTTATTCCCCTGTATTATATATTTTTTGATGATATCATGAATGAAATAATTTTCCTGATTTCTTTTTCATTGGATTTCTTACTTGTTTATAGAAGAATTATTGGTGTTTTGAGAAGTTCTTATTAGCCCATTGTTATTAGGCATAAAATGGAATTCATTATGCCATATTCATGCATGTACATAAGATAAATTGATCATTCTTATTCCATAGTACCTTCCCATTCCCTTCCCTCCTCCCTGTTTATGGTACTGATCTCCCTGCCATCATTGTCATCATTATTTCAATTAGTACATTATCTCTTTATATATATACACACACACATGAATTTATATATACATTTATCAGTGAGATTCATATATACATATGAAGTTCATTGCAGTATATTTGTATATGGACATAGCATAATTTGGTAGATTTCATTCTCATTATCCACTCCTCTTCTCCCTCTCATTCCCTTCCCCAAATTCTATTAGTCTCCCTCCTGTGTTTTTAAGATTTCCTCCCCATTTTGTGTTCTCTTTCTCTCTACTCCTTCCCCACCTTCTTTCACATGAGAAAAAACATTTAACCCTTGACTTCCTGAGGAGTCTGTCTTATTTTACATAGCATGATCTCGTTTCATCTGTTTTCCAGCAGATGACTTAATTACATTTTTATGATTGATTAAAACTCCATTCTGTATATGTACCATATTCTTTTAATCCTTACATCTGTTATTGGAAACCTAGGCTGGTTTTGTAACTTGACTCTTGTGAATCGTGTTGCTATAAATATTGATGTGCATGTATTACTATGCTGATTTTAGGTCTTCTGGATAAATACCAGTGAGTGGGGTAGCTGGGTTATATTTGTATTCTTTATGAATACCAACTGGAGGAAGATAAAAATCTCAATGTAGTTTTGATTTTCATTTTAATAAGGATATTAAACAGTTTTTGTGTATTTGTTCTTTTGAGAAATGTCAGTTTAGATAATTTTTCTATTCATCAGTTGGGTCCATTTTTGTTATGTTTTGGCTTTCCTTTTCTTTTTTTTATGTTAAGAAATGTTTTGGGTTCTTTCTGTATTTTGGATATTAATCCCCTGTCAGAAAAGTAGTGGACAGAGATTTTTCTCCCATTCTCTAGGTTCTCCATGCTCTCAATTGTTTTCTGTGCTCTGCAGAAGCTTTTTATTTGATGCCATTCTACTTACTGATTCTTGGTTTTATTTCTTGAGCTTTAGAAATCTTATTAAGTAGTCAGTGCCTACATCAATATAGTTGGAATGTTGACTTCCAGTAGTTGGAATGTTTCTGTTTTAATTCTTAGGTCTGGTCCACTTCGTGTTGATTTTTGTGCAGGATGAGACATAGTCTCATTCTATATATGTGCAGTTTTTCCCAATACCATTTGTTAAAAGGGCTGTCTTTTCCCCAGTGTATGTTTGGGCCTCTTTGTTGAAGATCAAATGACTGTTATTTGTGTGGGTTTGTTTCTGTGTCTTCCATTCTGTTGTCTTTTTTTATACCAATACCATGCTATACTGTTTTTATTAATCAGTATAATTTTGCTCATCAGTGTAATTTGAGATCAGATATTATAATGCCTCTAGTATTACTCTTATTCCTCAGTAATGTTTAAATTACTGATTTTTGTAAATTGATGTATTTTGCTACTTTGCTGAATATTTTTTATAAGTTCTGAGAGTCTATTGATAGATTCTTTAGGATATGTTAAATATGGAATTATAGGAAATGTTGATGGGAATAATTTGATTTATTCCTTCTGTTTGTATGCATTTTATTTCTTCCTCTTGATCTAATTGCTATGGCTAAAATGTCCAGTACTATATTGTATAGTAGTGGCAAGAATGTACATCCCTGTCTTGTTCCTAATTTTAGAGGAAATGCTTTCAGTTTTTCCCCATTACATGTGATATTAAACTTTGACTTTGTCTTATGTAACCTTCATTATTTTGAAGTTAGTTCCTTCCTATCCTTAGTTTTCCCACCATTTTGATCATGAAGTATGTTGAATTCTCATAGGCCTTTTTTTGCATGTTTTGCAGTATTCTTGTGATTTTGTCCTTGATTTGTTTACGTGGTGTATCACGTTTATTTGTGAATGTTGCATCACTAAGATGAAACAAGTTGATCATGACATATGATCTTTTTGACATGTTGCTGAATCAAATTTACAAGTATTTTTGTTAAGAATTTTTGCATCTGTATTCTTTAGGGATATAGGTCTATAATTTTCTTAAAATTACAATTTTAAGAAACCTAATCTGGTATTGGTATCAGTGTGATAACTGAGTTTGTAGAATGAGTTCAGAAGTGTTCTTTCCTTTTCTATTTCCTGGAATAATTTAAGGTGTATTGGTAATAGTTCTTTAAAGATCTGACAAAATTGAACTGTGAATCCATTTGGTCCTGCACTCTTCTTTGGTGGGAGGTTTTAAGTAAACTGTTAAAATATTATTGCTTTTTTGATGTAGGATTTCTATTTCCTCCTGGTTCATTTTTGATAGGTCATATGTGCTTAGAAATTTTTGCATTTGTTCTAGGTTTTCCTATTTATTGGAGTATAGATTTTCAAAATTATCTCTAATCATTCTTTGGACTACAGTGGTGTCTGTTATTATTTCCTTTTTTTCTTTTTCACTCTAATTTTATTAATTTGGGTCATCTTTTAATGAATTTGACTAAGGGTTTATCAGTCTTGTTTATCTTTTCAGAGAAGGAACTCTTTGTTTCATTAACCCTTTATATTGTTTTTGAGGTTTTAAAATTTATTTCCCTAACTTTGGCTGTGGTTTTTACCATATCTTTCATTTTTTGGTTTTGAAGTTGAAGTAGTTAATTCCTCCTGCTCACTTGTTCATTTGTTCATTCTTTCTTTCCTTCTTTCTCTCTCTCTCTCTTTCCTTCCTTCCTTCCTTCCTCCTTTCTCTTTCTTTCCTTCCTTCCTTCCTCTCTCTTTCTCTTTCTTTCCCTCCCTCCCTCCCTTCCTTCCTTCCTTCCTCTCCCCCCTCTCTCTTTCTTTCTTCCTCCACATAGAACCAGTTGTTCTAGGTTGTTTTCTTATTCTCACTTGATTGTAAGAATTTAATTTCTCTCCTGATTTCTTCAAGGACCCACTCATCAGAAGAGCATTATTCAGCTCCGTGTGCTTGTGTAGTTTCTGTAGTTTTTCTTGCTGTTGATTTCATTTTGTTATGATCTGATATTATGCAAGGAATTTCCATTTTTTAAAATGGTTTCTAAGACTTGCTTTATGTCCTAAAATAGGGTTTATCTTGGAGAACATTCCATGAGCAGCTGAAAAGAAGGCATATTCAGCTGTTGTTGGATGAAATATTCTGTCTAATTAGGTGCACAGTTATTTGGGGGATAAATATTTTCAATCATTATTTCTTCTTGTTGGATTTTTTTTTTTTTTTAAACCAATGTGTAGTGATCTTTTTAGCCACTTACAATTTTGGCTTGAAATTTGCTTTGTCTGATCTGAGAGTAGCTACCCCTGCTACCCCTGCTTCCTTCAGGCTCCATTTGCATGAAATATCATTTTCCATATTTTCACTTTCAGTATGAGATGATTTTTCCAGTGAGATGTACTTCTTGCAAGGAAAATGTTTGGCTTTTGTGTTATCATCCAGTCTGCCTGTCTGTGCCTTTTAATTGGATCCTTGAGACCATTTCTTTCACTGTTGTTATAAAGAGAAATGTATTACTTTGTGGCTTTATGTCTATTGTTTGTTTCAATCCTAATTCTCATTTGCTTATCTACTCTTCTAATGAGATTTATTCCTTTCTGGGTTGTCTTTGTTAAAACTTCTATCATCTTCTATTTGTAGAATTCCCTTGTTTTCTCCAATACTTGTTTAGTGATCATGGTTTCTTTATGTTTATGCTTATCACTAAAAGTTTTTATTTCTTCTTTGAGTCTGTCATATAACTACTGGAAATAGCAATCTAGGTTTGTAATTATGTTCTTTCAGGACTTGAAATACATCATTTCAAGCCTCCCTGGCTTTTAGGATTTCTGCAAAGTGATTTGCTATTATGTTGATTGGATTTTCTTTTATAAGTGACCTGGCATTTCTCTCTTGTAGCTTTTAAAAATTCTTTCTTTGGTCTGTATTTTTGGCATTTTAGGTATAATGTGTCATGAGGATATTCTTTTCTGTTCTTGTCTATTCAGAATTCTAAATGCTTCGAATATCTGAATGTCCATCCCATTCCTCAAGTTTGGGAAATTTTATTTTATTACTTCGCCAAATAGCTTATCAGTGTCATTAGCCTGTTTCTCTTCTTGTTCTTAAATACCTATGAGCCTTGTCTTCTAATGTCTGATAGTTCTTAGATATTCTGATCATGGTGTCTTTCTTTCCTTCTTTCTTTTCTTTTTTTCCTTTATTGCTGTTTGAATATTCACATTAATATTTAGTCTTCAAGGCCTGAAATTTTGTTTTCTACATGACCTAATCAATAAAATATTAGTAAGACTGTCAAATGATTTTTTATTTGATTGAGATTTTCATGTCCAGGATTTTTGTTTGGTGCTTTTCATGAATCTGTCATTTTTAATTGAAATGCTTTTTCATATCCTACATTCATTCCTTTAGTTCATTTCATAGATGTTCTTCTACTTCAGTGATCATTTTAACAACTTTCTGAATTTTGTATCTGACATTTTCTTGACTTCAGTGTCTATAAAATCAGTTATTGAAGAGGTATGAACTTTTCAGGATATCTTATTACCTTGTTTCCTCACGTTTCCTGTATTTATGTGTTGATATTTCTGCATCTGCTGGGAGAGAGATAATCATCTCTTCCAGTGTTATGTGAGGACCTTTTTAGTGAGCTGTTTCTCTTAACTATGTGCCCTGGGTTGGGAGTATACATGATTTTCATATTCAGTCCCTCACACTGTTTTGAAAGGAGATAACAATCAGCTGTTACCATTTCAGAACAAAGCCATATACTAATAACCCTTCAAAAATATGCTAAACATGTTCTCCACAACTCATTAATCTAAAAGTGGAAATGTGGAGTGATTCTCTAGAATAAGTTGAGAAATTAAGTATTAACTAATGTAAAATTGCTATTAAACTCTGGAAAACATGATGAGGCAAGAGGCAAAGGAAATGGCAGTGGAGAAACAGGAGTAGAAAACACAAGAAGAAAAAGGGGGAGAGAATATAAAATAAGGAGAAAAAAGAATGAAATCAATTTAATTCATTAAAAGAAATATATAAAATTGGGTTAAGGAATGCAATATTAAATACTAGGGATAAACCTAGTAAATCAATACAAAAAATAATATCTGTGAAATAAAAAACTGTTTTAAATTATTTTATACTAAGATGTTTGAAATGAAGAGATTTCTTATTGGGGCTTCTGGATTTGAATTTATTGGGTTTTAGCAGGTTTCGTAAATGCCCACACCTCTGGGTTTGACCTGTAAGTTTCTCTGGATGTGGAGGTAGTAACCCCTCCAACCCACCCCTAATGTAAATCTAGTCGATTCCCTCTGTTGTTTGGCATGCTGGTCACCTATTGGCTTTCTGTAGGGTCAGAGGAAAGAATCCCTAATTGTAGTTTAGCATCCAGGTCTCTTCCTGGTTGAAACTGCAATATTATGTGCCTGCTTGTTAACGTGCTTCCTGCACCCAGAGCTGTTGGTTAATCTGAGCTCACCTGTGTAGATTTCAGGATACACAGGCCATGGCAGCCCCGGTTAGAAATGCAGGGGCCCATCCCTAATAGCACTGGGTAACCTGTGTAGGTGCAGAGTAGATGCCTGTGGCTGGGAATAAGCATAAGTGTGCCTGAGTCTGCTGTTGCCAGCATTGGGGTTGCATAAATGTACAGGCTGCTCTTAGGGCACGCACTGTGCTATGGCAGTACGGGATGCTTCTGTCAGCTTCTGAAAAGGTTACAGCTTTGGCCAGAGGCTAAAATGTATGTATTCCCAGAGTGGTGCTAGTGTGTGCTCAGCTGGGGCCAGTTTCTAGGTTGTATGCAGCACTGTTAGGCCTCAGGTGGCTTCCGCTATTTTATTGTGCACACTCTGTATGCCTATATGATTTCTCCTGAGAATTCTCTTAGTTCACCCAGGATTACCCTATATGTGATCTGATGTTTTCTTTTTTTGTCGTTGCTTTTAGAATTGTCTTTTGACAGTTTGAGTGTAATGTGTCTCAGAGAGGATCTTCAGGTCATTTGAATGTCCTGGATATGGATATCTATATCTTTCCCAAGATTTGAAAAGTTTTCAGCAATTATTTCACTACCTAGTATTTTCTATGTCTTTCTCTTTCTTCTATGTTTTTGGAATATCTATAACATGAATTTTTGCTTGCTCAGTAATAATACCATAAGTCTTGTAGGTTTCTTTGTTGTTTTTCTTTTCTTACATTTTATTTATTGTTAACATGTATTGATTGTACACATTTATAAAGTTTGATGTGATATTTCAGTATAGGCATACAGCTTATACTAATCAAATTCAATCTCCCTTTACCCACAACTTTCTAACACACAAGATCCTAACTAACCTGTATTAATTACTCTTTTGTATTCAGGTTGATTTTTTTTTTAATGTCCTCAACTTTAATCAATTTGCTGCAACTGACAGGATTTTGTTGTACTTTATGGCTGAATAATATTACATTTTGTGTATGTGTGCTTATACAAATATGTATGCATACATATTTACTTGTGTGCACACATACCCCATTTCCTTTATCCATTCATCCTTTCTGGATATGGTATTCTTGGTTGGCAGTTTTTTCCTTTCAAAATTTATAATACATCATTTTCTTCCCTCTTGAATTGTAAGGTTTCTGCTAAGGAATCTGCTGGGAATCTGCTAAGGAATCTTCATCTAATAGGGATGTCCTTAAATGTGACATGGCATGACAATCTCTCATAGGTTTTAGAATTTTTTTGTCTTACACTTGTGGTGAGGATTTTTTCTGGTCATGTCTACTTGGCATGGATGCACATGGATGTACATGTGTACTATATTATATTTTGTCATATTTCTTGTTATATAGAAATTTGCACACCTGGTGGATTATTTATCTGTACCACTTGTATAGGGTGGCCAAAGTAAGCAGCTTTCTCTTGAAGGATATAACTTTAGATGTTGTATTGTTATGCAATGCTAGCTTTGTTTCCTGCCTGGGCACAGTAGTAGAGTACCACTCTAACTCTTTTCACTGTGATTAATGACTTTGGACACAGCATACCACCACAGAGTTGAAGAGCCCACTGTCTCTGGGAACACCCAAGAGTAGGGGCACTCTTGTGGTTCAGGCAGGTGTGGTACAAGCATAAGCTTACCATGTGGGGTTCTCATCATGTGACTGTTCATACAGTGGAAGTGGTGGCCCCTATCAGACAATGGAGGTTTCCTCAAGTTCTGTTGATGCTAGCTCTGCTACTACCAAGAGCCTCTGACACAGGTGGTGCCAGCAATAGTGAGGGCCTTAAAGCATTTGTCCTCCAACCAGTCAGTGATGCAGGCCCAGGTGCTGCATAGGGAGTTAGTGGCATGAACTAAAGCAGCCACTCTGGTGCTCATACCCAGCAATGACAGCACTGTGGTCAGATATGATATGGAGTCAGGGCAGTGGTAGGGAACACGTAGGTAGAGTAGCAGTGGGAACCACTGTGTTTCTCTCACCCCTTTGGTGGCACTGCACACCTACGAACAGGATAGCAGATGGAGCATGGCAGTGCTCTTCTTGGCCCTCTTTGGTACCTGAGGGCACAGCTATAATTTGAACTGTAGAATTGTTCAATGTGCTGCAGTCGGTGGGACAGCAATGGGAACTGCAGTATATCTTACCCACCCTGTCAGCAGTGGGTGCCTGAGAGTGGGTGGGAAAGGGGAGGCATAAGGAACAATGTGAATAAGTACCCCTGATCTTATTCTCAAGGGCAGCATCCTCCATGTCATAGTTTAGTTAGGTTCCCAAAGCACCCACTTTTCCAAAACAGCTCCTTCTACTATCCCTCTAGCCAGTGCAATGGAATGTCTTTGGTGTCCCAAAGACTGGACTATGCAAGGGGTTTTGATCCCTAAAGGAGCCCCATCAAAAAACTAGTTTAACCTCTTAAAATTCCTCTAGCTACAGCAATGTGGGAGTTTGCAGGAGACAATTTGGGATCCTTTTCCAAAACTAAGCTGACTATTCACATTTCAGGTTACTTATCTATGTGAGCTGCAATACCATGAGTACTCGGAAACTTTCCATTAGCTAGGATTAGCAGTGTTCACACTGATAGTTTGCTGGGACTCTTCCTTTCACCCTTACACCTGCAAGAGGGAATCTCCTACTGTCCACACCATGGAGCCAGGGTAGCAGATGCCAGGGTGTTTTGTTTCTCTTTCTGTGCTATTGTCCCAGGTTTCTGAATCTTTCAAGGTTCCAGTCTATCTCTTGCTGGTTTCCAGTGTTCTCCCACGGTCACTCACCTCAAAAAAGAGCCTTACACCTGTAACTTTGGTTCTTCTCTGTGAAGGAGGTGAGTGTACAGCATCTCTATTTAACTACCTTGAATCCCCCTTCATTCCTTCCCTCACCATCCTTCTTCCCTTCTTTCTCCCCTTCCTTCATTCCTCCCTCTGACAGGTTTATTTCAAAGTCTTGTTTGTGTCTTCTCTGAATTTCTCATTCATAAGATTAAGCATCCTAATTTCATTGTATTGTCTACGTGTATTTTCTTTCTCATTGAGTTCCTTAAAATCATTACTTTTGAGTTCTTTTTCAGGCAATACATAAATTTCCTTTTCTTTGGGGGCAGTTTTATATCAATTTTATATGGCAACTCTTGTAGAAAAAGACTTTCTTGGAAATGTGTCCTAGGATGTTGGTTGCATGGTCTCTGCTGACTTTGATTTCAGGTGGATGTTTTTATGTAGTGACACTGTAACTTTTTTGGCTAAAATAAACACCAGCAGTATTTGCAGGTATGTCCATGACCTAGGCTGTAGGACTTGTAGATTATACCACTACTTGGGATATAGCTCTTAGTTGATCTAGGTGTGCCTAGTAGTAAAGAACATAGTACATACTCTTGAAGTTGTGGGATCCTGTCAGTTTCCACAGGTCTCATGTTGGTGGAACTGCTCTGACAAGCCCAGCCATGCAAGACATGGCTGGACCAGTAGCAGAGGCATAGCACCTATCACTTCTTGAAGGCTCATGGAGTTGGAGTTGAACCAGTGGGCCCAGGTAAGTGTAACTGAGGGCTTAAGTGGTAACTTCATGGGACCTCTTGGGCCTGACCTGGACAGGTTGGGCTGCCCACCTGCTTCCCAGAGTTGTATGTGTCAGCAAGGGTACCTGCTTTCCAATTCATTAGCAGGTTGTGCTTCTGAGAATGAGCCACCTGACTACAGGCCTTCTGAATGTTTTGCAGGAACCTCAGCTGAACCAAGTCCTCAAGGGCAACTGCCTAGGTGCTTTCCAGGACCATGTGAGACTGGGAAGCTAGTTCAAAGGGCTGGGTTGGCCAGGAGAAACTGCCTGGCTGTTATGTGGATTCCTAGGTGGGTAGGGTCTCAAGGTGGTGCTCTGTAGCAGGAATCTAGTGGAGTGGGCACACTGTGGGCTAGGCTCTTTTTCTGGGAGTAGTACAGTGATATGGTAACCCAACAGCTCCCCAAACTCTGCTCATGACCTTAGAGAGCTGCATACTTATCTAACAGCACATGATGCAGGTGTCTGGAGTGCTATGAGCCTCTTACTTATTATCTTTCCATGCTGAGTGTCTTGGTTGAAGGCCAGTCTCACAGGACAGGGTGAAACAGTATATGCCGATTGCTTAGTTCCCTTCTTTAAAAGGCCATCACATATCTTCATAATCCCTATTTTCTCTTCCATGTCCCCACATTAACCTCCAGAAATAGCTATTCTTTTTTCTACATTTGACCCTTCCTTTTGGATGGAAGTCTGCCACCTCTTTCTTGTCAACCATCTTGGTGACATCACCCTTAATTACTTCTTTCTTTTGCACTGGCTATAATCTCCAGTACAGTTTGAATAAAGTCATAAGGAAAAAATACTTGTTCCTGATCTTAATATCACTCACCATCTAGGAAATACAAAACAAAAGCACAATGATATCACCTCACCCTATTAAAATGACTATTATCAAAAAGATACAAACTTGTGAGGACTTGGAGAAAAGGGACTTCATATGCTGCTGTTGTGAATGTAAATTAATACTGCCACTAAGGAAAAAATCAAATTCCTCCAAAGTTAAAAACAGAAGTACCATATAACCCAGCAATCCAATACACTTATGGTTATATATTCAACAGAAATGAAATCACTGTGTCAAAAAGACTGCTTTGCTTCCCAGGTTTATTGCAGCAGTATTTACAATATCCAAAATCTGGAACCATCCCTAAGTGTCCATTAACAGAATAATGGAGAGAGAGAAAATGTGCGTGTGTGTGTGTGTGTGTATACTAACAGAATACTACTCAGCCATAAAAAGGATGAAATTCTATTATTTGAGAAAACATGAATAAACCTCAAGGACATTTTAAGTGAAATAAACCAGGTACAAAAACATGGTCAATGGGTACCATGTTAAAATTAGGAGAAATAAGTTCCCATTCTTTAAGACCTTTATTATTTATTGTTTTCTTTGCCATACAGACACTTAGTAGTTTGATATAATACCATTATTTTGCTTGTGTTTCCTGTACCATTTCTGTTGTTCTTTCCTTCATTTTTGGGGTCATCTTCAAAATATCCTTGGCCATTCCAGTATTCTGAAGCATTTCTCCTGTTTTCTTTTCATGGTTTCATAGTTTTAGATCTTACATAAGTCTTTAGCCCATGTTCAGTTGATTTTGAAATGGGTGAGAATGGGGTTTCATTTTATTCTTCTGCATGTGGATATCCAATTTTCCCATCACGGTTTATTGAAAAGACCATCCATTCTCCGATGTCGCTTCTTTGTATCTTTGTCAAAAGTCAGTCAGCTGTACATGCTTAAGTTTACTTCAAGTCTACTTTGTTTCATTGGTCTATATGTCTCTTTAAGATAGGGTCTTGCTATATTGCTGAGGCTGGCCTTCAACTTAAAATCCTCCTGCATCCACCTCCCAAGTCACTGGAATTACAGGCACATGTCACCATGCCCAGAAGCTTTGTAGTATGTTTTGAAGTCAGGTAGTATAATTCCCCTTGCTTTTTAATTTTTGCGGAAGATTGCTTTGGCTATTGGGGGTATTTTGTGAATCCATGTAAATTTCAGTATTGTTTTTTCTAGTTCTGTGAAGAATATTCATTGGTACTTTGGTAGGGATTGCTATTTTGATTCCTATTTTAGATAATTTACTGTTGGTGTGTAGCAGTCCTGATGAAGTTTTTGTTTTGTGTGTGTGTGTGTGTGTGTTTAAGGTTGATTTCATATCCTTCAACTTGCTGAGTTAATTTATTAGTTGTAATTATTTTCTGGCAGAGTGTTTGGGGATTTTTCTGTTTTGTTTTTGTTTTTTAAATATATAAGATAATGTCATCCGCAAATAGTGACAATTTGATGATGACTTTTCACGTTTGGATGCCCTTCATTTCTTTTTCTTGCCTGATTGCTCTGGCTAGGAATTCTAGTATTATGTTGAGCAAATGTTATGAAAGAGTGGGCATCTTCATCCTTTTCAGTTGTTTATTTTTTACTCATTTCTATATCATGATTTATTGTTGGTTAATTTATTTTTATGATGTTTCATTTAATTCTTCAAATATGCTTTCTTTTATTTCTTTGGTTGTGTTTGTTAGAGCCAGTGTAAAATGTTTGTCCTTAGTAAGCCTGGGCATATAGCTTAGTGGTAGAGTACTGGGGATTATACCCAGGGATGCTTTACTACTGAGCCCCATCCCCAGCCCTGTTTATTTTTTTATTTTGAGACAGGTTCTCACCATGTTGCTTAGGGCCTCAACCTCCAGGCTGCCAGTATTATAGGCATGTGCCACCATGCCCTGCCTGCCTAGTATTCTTGAGGCCCCAAATCTCATCAGTCCCCAGTATAACGAAAAAAGAAGATTCATGGTATTTGACATGAAGGAGCCCACATGTGTTTCAGATCCTGATTATGGGTTACACTTTGCTGTTTTTGTTTTTTGTTTTTCTGTTGGGGGAGTGGATGTCACAGAGCTTTAGCTTTGTTCCCCACTTATTTTCTTATAGGATGTGCTCTTTTAAATTGACTTCCGTGCGTGTAGGGTATTCAGTGCTTGGCTTCCAACAAATCAGCTCCCTAAGCATCAAAGCTGATGGTGTTCTTAGACATTCTCACCTTTGGCAACCTGATCTGGCTTAGGATTTTTGAAAAAATTAGTTTCATGCCAGAATGGCATAGGCATCGACTTTTTTTTTTTTTTTATCCCAGGCTCATTAAGTTTTTATTAATAAATGTTTTTGCCTTTTTTAAAAAACTGTTTTCCAGAAGAGTGCAGTGGGTATGTTTGTGTTTAGTTTTTGTTGCAGGTTTTCTGGGGGGTTTTGGTTTTGTTTTGGTACTGGAGATTGAACTCATAGGTTTTTTACCTCTGAGCTACATCCCCAGCCCTTTTTGAATTTTTATTTTGAGACAGAGTCTTGCTTAGTTGCTAAGGCTGACTTTGAACTTGTGATCCTCCTGCCTCAGTCTCTGGAATCACTGGGATTACAGGAGTGTACCGCCACACCTGGCAAACCTCCCCACTCCCAATCGCATGCGCCCCCTCAGAGAGTGAGGGAGAATTTTCATTCTACTTCAAGTCTGCAGTATTTTGCATCTTGGTATGGAAATCTAGGTTAACATTTTGAAGTTCTTTTGTGTTTTAATTCTTTAAAGTAATAGATTCACTTTCTGGTTTGCCTTATTGCCACCTTTGAAAGGAAGTCTCCTGTCATTCTTTTTCTTACATCCTTTGTAGTTAATTTATCTTTCTGCTCTGGCTAGATTTTTCTCCTCCCTATCGTTTTTAAGCAGTTCTGTTGTGGTGTTCTTTGGTGTTATTATTGTCCTCTTTTCTCTCTTGTTGACTTTCCTTAACATACTGTGCTTTCCTTTAGCTTCTTGAACCTACATACTTTTTCCTAATGATTGTTTCACTGGTTTCATCATGTGTATCATTTCTTGTTGTTTGTCTTCCCATTACAGGTCGTTTTTCTCCCTCCATTCAGGACTTATATTTTTTATTGAATGCAGGGCATAGTGGGTTTTTCCTTCTGTTCTGGGTAGTTTTATATTCTTACCAATGTTCTTTCTACTTTTTTTCTGGGACACAGTTATGTATGATCTTTTCATACCTATTTTTAAGGTTTGTTAAGTGGACCAGAAGAGCATTTAGTCTAAAGCTAATTTTCCCTTCACTATTCGGATGATAAATTTTTTGCTCTATTTGATGTCCAGTGAATTATAAGGTGTTCCCACCCTGGCTTATCAGAACACAAACTTCCTAGCCATGTGTTTTTGCCCCATGATCATTCTCTCCATTCTATTCTTTCTCCATCCTAGAGTGGTTTCTTCACATATACACTCTTCACTCCTAAAGAGACTATAGGGTTCTTTTGCAGATCTTCAGAACCTACTCATCCTGTTCACCTGTCCTTTTAATACTGTACCTTTTGTAGTTTAATCACATGGGCCTTCCTGAAGTCCCAGCTTCTTCTCAACTCTGGTATGTCCCAGCTCTACTCAGGTTTCCCTGGTTACTATGCTGCCTGGCAAGTATAGAACTGGTCCAGTTTTAAGGCTTACCTTGTGTAACCCCTTATTCAGAGATCATTGTCTATAATTTCCCTGAATCTGTAAACACCAAATAAAATAGCACTTACTATTTAATGATTCATTTTTATAGAGTCTTGCCAAACTTTCAGCCTGTTATTGTCATACAAACAAGAATTCTTTAATTTCATGGTATTAATTTTAATTAGTTAACTTTAATTTTATTTTGTCAGACCTTATATAAATATGTATTGGGTCTTTTTTAACTTACTATTGATACATAAAGAATTCAGCCATTCAAAACAAGTGCCAGTGTAGTTGACAATGTAATCTACTTCCCAGATGTGAACAATACACCATGCATATCAATTATTAATTTTCTAGAAGTATCATTCAGTTTCCTTTATTGATGAAAGAGAGATGTTACTGCATTTATATACTTCAAATATTGGGTGCTACCTGTGTCCCACCCACCAACCCCAACTTCAAACAAAAGATGAATCTCAATGGTATTCTGCTGGTCTACTGTTAATTTATAAGACATGTGGAAAATAGTCTGACTGAAGTTCAATGGTACCATTTAAATCTACAGTGTGAGAATTGTACAGACCAGATGACTCATTTGCTCCGTCAAATGAGTGGCTTGCAGTAAGGACAAGTGGATGTGAAATCATCCATTTAAAGTACTGAATATGAAAAAAATGTTTACAGATTTATATTTAGCAAATTGGATAGCCTTTAGAATATTGAAAAGATAATTAATTGGAATATAATACTTTGGAATTTAACCTAGATCACATTTTTTAAGGATACAAGATACAGAAAGAAACTTCTGGTTTCATCAGTCCTTTTTTTTTTTTTTTGCAGGGCTGGGGATTGAACCCAGGGCCTTGTGCTTGCAAGGCAGGCACTCTATCACTCTTATCATCAGTCCTTATTTGGGGGTGGAGTCCTGGGGTACTATACCACTGAGACATACTCTTAGTCCTTATTATTTTTAATTATGAGACAGGGTCTCGCTAAATTGTTGAGGCTGACCATGAACTTAATGATCCTCCTGTCTCAGCCTCCCAAGTTCCTGGGATTATGGGTATGTGCCATCATGCCCACCTTCATCAGTCCCTTAGAAGGAAATTTGAAAAGAAGATTGGAGACAAATCATACTAATGATGTAACCAATATTTTTAAAAATTACTTTTAAAAAATTAGAATCTTGGGGCTGGGGATATATAGTTCAGGTGGTACAGTGCTTGCCTCACATACAGAAGGCTCTGGGTTCAATCCCCAGGACCACACACACAAAAAAAGAATCTTCTGATTAAATGATTAATTCATGTTAAAAATATAAGAAAAATAGCCAGGCACTATTATGGGTAGACAAAGGATAAGATTTCAACATTTTTGAGAAGATGAAAAATGGTAAACTTTTATTTTCTAAGTAGAGTCTTTCATTTTTTTGTATTATAGTAAAACCTCTCATCATTTTAGAACTACTCGTATAATACATAATATAGTTTACTCTGAGCAAGCTGTCATTCTATTACTTTAATCTCACTTACAGTTCATCTTTGACCTAAACCTGTAGGTCTGTTTGATAGTTAAAATATATGTATTAGAAGGAAATGTGTCTTTGACAATGTATTTTTTACTCTTATTTATGCCCAAACTTCCTGTTTATTGTAAAGTTCTGAGGAGTAATGTATGGTAGTAGATAGCCATGTCAAGTTTTCTGTGGTAGATTCAATGATGCAGTGTCTTTCTCTTTTTGTCACTATTTTTACTAATGAACAGAACAACAGAAATGAGAGGAAAACTAGCTTGAATTTATTTGACCTATTACTTTTTCTTATTTTGCTGTGCTGGGGCTTCAACCTAGGGCGTTTTGTATGCTAAGCGAGTGCTCTTCTGAGCTACAAATCTAGTTGTAAACCTATTACTTTTTTTTTTTAGTTGTTGTTGTTGTTGTTTTAGTTGTCAATGGACCTTTATTTATTTATATTTGGTCCGGAGAATCAAACCCAGTGCCTCACTCATGCTAGACAAGCACTCTACCACTGAGCTATAACTCCAGCCCCCTATTACATTTTTAATGTGTTTAAAATAACTCTATTCAGGGACTATAGCTCAGGTGCAGAGCACTTGCTGCTATAGCACGTGATCCTTAGCACCGCATAAAATTAAGTAAAATAAAAGCATTCTGTCCATCCACAGCTACAGAAAAAGAATTTTAAATAACAGTAATAATAAAATAACTCTGATCAGCCTGAAATAGTAAATAAAAGAATTAGCGTTAATTAGGAAACAGGAGAGTTTTACCTCTTCAGGTATATACTTTACCTCTCAGAAACCTACCTCTTCCTTCCTCTATCATTTTACATGCTTCTGTGTTTCCTTTAATGCCCTTTACTAATGTTCAACACCCCTTAAGTTAATATTTATTCTTATGATCTTCCTGTAAGTTATGGTCACTGGTCTCCAGTTCTTATTCACAATCTAATAAAGTATTGTTTTTCAGAAACTCCTTTAGCTGTTCCTTTGTAGGCGTCTTCTTACCAAAACAAACACAAAACCCTCTATAATTGGTCTGTTTTAGAAAATATAATTTTTACCCAAATCTTATCTACAGAATTAGTTATGAATTCATTTTGTGCTACAACTTAGCACATCATTTTTAACATTCTGAATTATTTCTCATTTTAGAGTCCTTGTGAGATTCCTTATATATGAAAATGATTGTGTCAATATCTCTATATCCGCCAAGAGTTTTCCCCAGAATTTGCTTTGCAGTCATTTTTATTTTTTCTCCATCCTTACTAGAAAAGCATACATAGGAATAGTGCAAGAAGCATTTAAGACCAGTAGAGTCCATTTCATTTCTTTTTGTATGCAGAATATCATTAAATTTCCATATGCTAAGAAGTAATCCAGAGTTCAGACTTTAAAGGGTCATGTTTCCCAAAAAAGATGTGACAGTGAGTTTTTCATAAAAAACAAACATGATCACTTTTTATGCTATAAACTAGGGTTAGAACAAAGAATTTTTTAATTGTACTGCAATTATAGTTTTCTGTTTGTTGTTTTTTTCTTTAAATTTCTAAGTAAAGGATATCCTGTCTTCATATTTAGTTATTCATTTCAAGGCCCTAACGATACAATGCTGTCAAAATTAGTCTATCTTATGAATGTCTTTATGCCTTTCTACCCATAAACATTTTTGCCCCCTGCTTAATATTTGCTTTGGAAGCTGTAAAATGCCACAGCTCAATATTACCCTTTCCAAATGGATGAGGCTGTGAGAAATAGAGATTGGGTATTAAAAAATAAATTTCACATGTACTGGAAATTGGAAGGCCTTATGTATGAAAATCTTTATATAAAAATATATTGTAATCAAATCAGAATATTTAGAAACATTGCACGGTTACTTTATACCCTACCTACTTACATATAATTTTAGTTCCTAGAGTACAAGAATATTTTGTCAAAAAGTAGGAATGTAGGACAGGAATAATTAAAGCATAGATTTCAGTAGAACTTGAAAAGAATAATCAATGTAGGTAATCCAAAATACATTTAGGGTATTTTAGACAAAGGGATGACTACAAACATGTAAGTGCTGATACACTTGCTGTTTGAACTAAAGGAGAACTAATTTGTGGTCCAGACAGTAAGACAATAGGTTACAATGAGCTTGATAAGGATTCTTAACAATAATAAAAACTAATGTGAGCTACTTTTTACTATAACCCCCAAGCTTGGCATAATTTTATGCGTCCAGAATTTGGGAGTGTCCTAGCTAGGTGGTTCTGGCTCAGATTTCTCAATATTGATTACAGTTAATATCATACAATAGGGTGACTATTGGTAATAATATTGTACTGTACATTTCAAAAAGTTAAGAAAGGATTTAATTTTTTGCCACAAAGATAAGTAAGCACATAGATTTGTTTAAATTTGATTTAAATATAGTATATACATGCATCAGTATCACTTGTTACCCCATTAATATGTGGAGCTTTTATGTATCAATTAAAAATTAATGAAAGAATAACGATTGCTATTGAGACATCCCTTGAGAATGCAGGTATCTGAGACCTTAACTAGGATTGTAGAATCTACTTCCATGATGGCTTATTCACATGTCTATGACAGAAGTCCCTAGTTACTCATCCCATGGAAGTTTTCATAGGGCACCCTAAATGTCATCAAAATAGGGCTGATGGTTCTCCCCATAGAGGGAAGTTCAAGAGATTAAAATACAGAAGTCACAAGATCATTTTTACTTACCCTCAAGTAATAAGGCTTCATTTTAACCATATTATATTCATCAGAGGTAAGTTATTTAGTGTACTCACACTTGAGTAAAAGGAAATTAATCTTCACCAAAGAGAATAAGTAGTAAAGAATTTGTGGACACACTGTAAAACCACCACAAAACTGTGGTTATAAATACAATCACAAGTAAAGAATATTTAATCTGGAAAAGAATATTTGAGCTTTTAAAGTTAAGGTTAAAAAGGATCAGATTGGCATCTGAAGTAAACAAGCCCTGGGATTCCTAGGAGATATGTTCTATCCAAGTATTGGCAGTCATGCAGAGAAGCTATATTCCAAGAACATAAGCTGTTTAGTAGTCGAGTTGATGAGACAAAAAGGGCATCAGAGGCTGAATAACAGGGTGCTTCACTTGCATACCCAAGGCCCTTGATCCAATCCCCAGCACTGCACAAGACAAAAACATAAAACAAAAACAAAGAAAAAAACCAAAGCACTAGAAATTAGGAATGTATAGAGAGGTAGCTATAAGAAATGTTTTAAACAAGATTTTTTTCCTTAAATAAAGCTAAGCCTTTTTATTTTCTGACCGGTGGGAAATAGCCGTGCTTAATCCCAGTGTCAGTGGTAATTCTAAGAATTAACTTAAGTGTAAAGGAAGAATGATTGAGCTGTGTGTACAGGTAGTTGTTCAACCTTACTGTCACAGTAGTTTTAATAAATATACCATGCCTATCGATTTGTTCTCAGGCTGCTTCCATGAGATTGTATAATAATAAAACTTAACCTGCTGTTGTTGTTGTTTGTTTTTGTTTTTGTTTGGTAGGGTTGACTTTTACAAAGGTGGTATAACAGTAGTCAGATGGATTCCTTAGAGTTTACTACTAGGTCTGAGAGAGTGAGAAAACTAAAATGATAGGATTTGGGTGTTTCGTTATGTTTTATAATTGTGTTTTATTTTTGGAAAGGGATTGTTTTGTTTTCTTTGGGGAATTGGGTTTTTTTTTTTTCCTTTCTGTTATCATTTCTTTTTATTTGAATAGCTCTGTAGAAAATAAAGTATATAATCCTGCACCTCATAGAGACTGAAGTCTGTATTAAACAGCAAGGTACAATGACGTGTCAGGCAAGGATATGAAACACTGATTTAGAGAGAAATTTTTAAACATCTAATAAAGTTGAAGATGTATATTCCTTCTCACCCAGTAATTTAACTTCTAATTATAAACCCATTATCTAATAGATGCTGTTGACCATCTTCTACAATGAGTACACAGTTGTTTCAAGAGAGAATATTTAGTGCCTTACAACATTATCTTAAATTCTCATCACTGTGACAAATATCTGAGATAAACAACTTAAAAGGAGGAAAGGTTTATTTTGGCTTATGGTTTCAGAGGTTTCAGTCCATGATGACTTGACCCTGTTGCCTTTGGACCTGTGGTGAGGTATATAGTACATGATAGGGAACCACATGGTAGAAGAAACTTCTTTCCTCATGGCAGCCAAGTAGCAAAAAATGTGAAGAAAGGCCCACAGTCCCAATATTCCTTTTGAGAGCATGCTCTATATGACCTTCCATGAGGCCCCACTTCTTGAAGATTCCCTACCTTCCAGTAGTGTCTCAGATTGGCAGCCAAGCCCTTAACATTTGGTCCTACAGGGGACATTTAAGATCCAAACCATTACAAACATGTAAAGCATTTTGGTACTTCTACATATTTTTATGTATTTGTTACAGCCCACTAAATTTATCTTACAACATACTAGTGGATGATGATATACTGTTTGAAAAAACTGCTGTGGACAAACAGTCATGCATGTGCACAAGATGATTTGTTCATCGATGCTCATGGAGTCACTGTTAATAAAAGCAAAAATTTGGAAACAACCTAAATACCTATAAATAAGAGATGTGTAAATAATCTGTAATATGTTCATAGGAACACTTGAGTACCAGTTAAAATTAATGTTAGAGCTGTAGACTTGTAAAACTTGGTTTATGAAAAAGCAAATTGGAGAATATCTACAGGATATTTTATGTGAGGTTTCACAATATGTGAAGCAATATAGATGAAGTTAAAACAAAGATAAAAATGGGAATGATATTCACTAAATCAAGGATAGTTATTTACTCTTATGTAGGGAGTTGCAGCAGTAAGAAGTATATAGAAAATTTTATGTAAATATTTGTTTCTTTGCTGAGCAGTGGATACATAGTTATTCATTATTTTGTTTCTATACCTTTTTATGTCTGGAATTTTTTGTTTTAAGAAAAAATAAATTTCCTTGGGCCTTTCACATTTCAGAATAGCATAGGTGCATCATCGCATACTTGTAGTAAAGTTATTTGGGGGGACGCATATTGGGGGTTGAACCCAGGGGCACTTTGTCATTGAGTTACATCCCCAGCACTTTTTATTTTTTTATTTTGAAACAGTCTCACTGAATTGCTTTGAGCCTAAGTTGTTGAGGCTGACCTCAAACTTGTAATCCTCCTGCCTCAGCCTCCCAAGTCACCAGGATTACAGATATGCTCCACCACTCCTGGCTACTTTTTGTACTATGTTGTCTTCTTGAGTCTAGGTTAATAAGACTAAAATGAGAGATTGTAATGGCTTACATCTATAGAAAGTTTATTAGGAGTATTTTACTTGTATTAAGTGATTTCATTCTCACAGTAACACTCTGAGTTAGGTATTATTATTATCACTGTTTTATAGGTAAGGAAACCTAAGAAGAAAGTAACGTGTCTAAGATCACGCATCTAGATAATAAATAGCATAATCAGGACTTGAACTCGGAATGTTTTCCTCCAGAACCTATGCTGTTATCCACTATGCTACAGAACCTCTCCATGAGAAATAGACTATCAGAAATGTAGGGAAACTAAAACTTGAGGTTGGTAGTATAGTTTGGGAAGAGAAAATTTCCCCCATTTTTATTCTTAAGCAGGAGAGTGATCTAGAAGGAACTGAAATTTATAAGATCAAGGAATGAAATATTAGAATTCTAGTATTCATTTAATTACAAAAGAGTAACAAGTATGCTTTATATTAAATTTGCAATTAAAATGACAGATGATTGCCTTGTATAAATTAGTTAAAATTTCTTATAATTATTTGCATGTGGTAAATCAGAAACCTTGAAGGTTGATTTACGAAACAAAATTAGGATTCACCATATTATCCTGAATATGCTTTTTTTTTTTTAAGTTAGAGCTAATAACCTGGTGAGCAATGAGGTAAAAGTGTTAGCACTGTATTTGTTCATGATTCATAGATCTTAAAGTAGGAAAGTCATCCCAGAAGTGTTATATTAAATGCTTAGAGCAAGGTGAAGAGGCCATCTCTGGGCAGTGAGCCAGAATCTTGACATTTGGAGTTGTTCTTCTACCACTTCACAGTATATTCACCAAGATTGGTCTCTCTTCAACTATACTAGATTGTTATTTCCCATTCCTCAGCCTATAAAGTAAAAGAACTAAAGATGAAAGACCCATGATTTTAAGGAAAAAATAAACTTCATTACATACATGTGTAGGATAGTCATACAACATATAGTTTAATTTACAATAAATTACTTCATGATTTAGATTTTGTAAACTATTGTACATTTTCAGATAATTTTGGCTTTTACTAGAGTTTGCCTCAGATATATAACTAATTTGTTTCTTGGTCATAAAGACTATTTTCTTTTAGTTCATTGAATGTGAGCTAGGTTATAAAGATTAACAGTTCTTTAGAGAAATATTTTTTGACCTTTACATGATTCTGTACTTGGATGTTGACATTTTGGTTTTCTCAGGAGATGTAATATGTTTGTTCGCTCTCTATTAAGTATGAGGTTCTCAGAAAGTTCTAAATGGCATTGCCTGCCCCAGTGAAAACAGAGCACTTGGACCAAAAAAAGATGTTTTCATAATTATATTGGTAGTTTTTATTTCAGAAAAACTGTATAAAAAAACAAGATAATTGAGTCGGAGGGCTTTGAGACTGCAGATACAAATACTGCTGTTGAAAGTGAGTATGAGTACATTCCACCTTTGGATATTAATCAGAGGCTTCTTCTTTTGTTTTATTCCCTGCTCTAGAGATGCTATTGCTGAGATTAGAGCCATTTGTATTGAAGAGATTGGAGTATGGATGAAAATGTATAGTGATGCCTTTTTAAATGACAGTTACCTGAAATATGTTGGCTGGACTCTTCATGACAGGGTAAGTAATATCTTGTAAGCTTTGGAATGTATGTTTGTATCAATACTAGCATGCTAGGAATCAAAACTGCAGTAGTTGATTTTTTAAGAGTTGTAGTAATATTAAATTTAAGATGATGCAGCATAGTAACTGTTTACTTGAAGACCATGATGAAACTTGAGTCATTGGCCAATGTGTAAAGAGGTTGCCTTATTTAGATGCAATGCTATCTTGAATCAAGATGATCTGGTATGTCTGAACTTAAAAGAGAATCAGATCATATCCCAGGAAGATAATTTTGCTCTTTTTCTTACTTGAAATAAAAAAAAAATTCTTGTTTCTCTTAACATATAAAAACTAACTTTTTTTTTCTTGTACCAGCAGTTGAATTCAAGGGCACTTAACTCTGAGCCACATCACCAATCCCTTTTTAAATTTTTTATTTTGAGACAGTGTCTCACTAAGTTGACCAGGCTGTTCTGGAACTAGTGATCTTCATGCCTTAGCCTGCCCAGTAACTGGGATTACAATCATGCAACTCCCATACCTGACTAATGTCACAGTTTTTAATTGATGATATAAAGAGGTTCTTACCTCTCCCTGCCCCCAGCTTGTCATTTGAAGGGAAATCTAATTAGTATGTAGTGAGTGTTTTCCTGAATCTATATCTTCCCTAACTATCTTAATGTCCTTTTCTTCACAGTAGTAAATCCAAGCTAGATTCTGGTTTTGTTTTGTATCTAATCCTCATGTGGAATTGGAACCTTTGCATCTAAGTCCACCTCAAGTTAATCCAACTAGATTTTACTTTAATGTGAGAGAATGTAGAATTATACAATGCATATTCATCACACATACACACACTCCTATTCAACAGGACAGTCTCTTTTGTAGGATTGGATTTAAAGTTTTACACTTTTATTACCCACCACTACCATCCCAGTTCTTTCCCCTATTCTCCCAGTGGAGTATTCTTCTGAATGTATGTAATGTTATCCGTTTTAACAAAGCTTCATGTATGGCTAGTGTCTTGGGAAACCCAATTTTTTCACGTTTCTTACCATCCGTTTTTTAAAAACCACTAAACTTTTTATAGAAAGCCACAGTTCAGAAAAAGAAGTTCGATTTCCCTTGTACATTGTTGACAGAAATAATATGAATATTCAATGAAATGATTTCTTAAACCTGTCACCCTCAATTATTTTATTTAAAAAAGGTTATGAGAGGGCTGGGGATATAGCTCAGTTGGTAGAGTGTTTGCCTCACAAGCACAAGGCCCTGGGTTCAATCCCCAGCACCGCAAAAATAAATAAATAAAAAAAGAAAATAAACTAAAAAAGGTTATGAGTATAAAAAATCTCCTCTCCATTTTTCTTTTGTCATTCCTACTCTAATCTCTCTGCATCTTTTTTTTTTATGAGAACTACAATCATTTTTCTTGTTTTAGTCATCTGATTGAAACTTGCACCCTCTTTAGGCTATAGCCTCTATCTTTAGATTCATTCTGTGCCTCTTTCAAATGAACTGATAAAACTTTTGTCTTGGTTTTAGAACTTTAGAGATTATAACCTAGTCCACCCTCCTGAATAAAAATTGTGAGTTTTGGTCAATAGAAAGAAAATCTCTTAACAACTAAAGTAGTTGTTCTCTAGGTTCTCTCTCTAGCCATGTTAGTTCTGCTCTTCAGGGTGATGCATAATATGCCTGATTTGGCTAATTCTGACATAATATTAGTAATCTATGTATTTTAGACTAAATATCTTAAAATCTTTGGGAATTAATGATCATGATTCTGATTGCCTTGCTCTTATGGTTTATCTACATTACTCTGTACTGCTTTTGCTTTTACCATGCATGTTATTCCATTTTTGTTGCTATATCTGAGACAGGATAATTTATAAAGAAAGGGGTTATTTTGACTCACACTTTAAGAAGCCCAAGACCTTGGCATCTGCATGGCTTCTGGTAAGATCTTCACAGCAGTTGGTCGATAAAGAAGAGAAAAAGCAAGTAGAGATTCCATAATAGTTAACCCATTCCTGCAGGAGAAACATTCATCCACTTATGAAGGCAGACCCTCTCATGGCCTGAGGACCTTTTAAAGATCCCACCACCTTTTTAACACCATCACATTATAGATCAAGCTTTGGCTTGCATTTTTAGCAGAGGCAAACTACATCCAAATCATAGCACCTGTGTGTACAATTATTTTTATACTTCTTAGTATATGCTAATTCCCCGTATCAGAACCTTCGTGGTATTTAACAATCTTTAATTCCCCTAATCCATCTCATTTCTTCTCTTTCTGTTGACTCATCCTGTATCCTATTTCTCATAAGGATACCCAACTGTCCCTCTCAAGAAAATCTTCTCTCTATCCCTATATCCCGGCCACATACTAACACATCCATTTCTGGACAGTCCACTTGAATTTGATTCTTTTTAATTTTCACAATATTTCCACTTAAATAGTTTCCTGGGAACATAAATTATTGTCCTTAAACATATTATGAAATCGTGCTTACCATTATTTACACAATACTTGTTATAGCACTTCATGTTTTTTACAAAAGTAATAATCTCTGTTAATACCCAGTCCTTTCCCCTAACAAATCATTTTATCTTTGCTGCTTTTATTTTTATTTTCATATATTTATGTAGTTATTCAAAAATATTTATTGAGCAGGTAATAGGCATTAGATGCTGTGTTAAACAGCATTCATATTTGAATGAATTTTTTTGTTTTGAGAAAACAATAAAGCATTAAGGGTACTATAATAGAAATAACAGCAGAGCATAGTAGATCCCCAGATTAGATGACTTAGCAAAAAGGCATTTGGAGTTTTCATTCCAACAATAGGTTGTTTTCCAATTTTCTAAAGTGCTTCCATGAATGCCACCTTACTTTATTTATTTATTTATTTATTTATTTATTTATTTATTTATGGCAGTGCTAGACATTGAACCCAGGCCTTATGCTTGCAAGGCAAGCACTCTACCAAATGAACTACATCCCCAGTCCCTTATTTAATTTTTAAGGTTCTGTGGTATATGGCAGGACACCTAATAGGTGAAGAATGGAGACTTGGGAGAAGAAGTGGTTACTTGGGAATTATAGCTGGACAAGGTAAAAATGAAAATTCATGTCTTTACTATATCTATGTCCATCGATAATAGCACCAAAAAAAATTATTGAGCAGCTAATGTGCACTAGATGTTATTATGTTAAATGTCATTCATATTTGGAGATTTTTTTTTATTCTGGTTTTTTTTTTTTGTAGGGAGATAGTGGGGATTGAACTCAGGGGTGCTTTACCACTGAACTATATCTTTAGCCCTTTTTATTTTTTGAGATAAGGTCTCACTAAATTGCTTAGGGCCTTGCTAAATTGCTGAGGCTGGCCTTGAATCTGCAGTCCTCCTGCCTCAGCATCCTTAGTCACTGGGATTACAGATATGCGCCACCATGTGTCGTCGTCTTGTCGCCCGCAACAAAGACGCGATCCCGGGAATGTGTATACAGCTCTTTATTTTGCGCGCACGTTTCTTTCCTCTCTACCTTCTTCTTCTCTATCTTCTTCTTCTTTATCTTCTCCTTCTTTCGCCTGTTTTTTCTTTCTCTCTCTCTCTCTCTTATACCCTCAGTTGACCAATCACAGAATTTTCACGTGAAGCATGCATGGGCAAGCATAGACAAAGGCTTAAAGCACGAACCAGACGCACATGTGGCCAGTTTACAGTCAACCAATAGGAATAACTTTCGCAAAGATACACTTGTTTACTCCGTGGCAACAGCAAAACTGGCATACCTCCAGGCGCCATCTTAAGAGACCATAGGGAGTGTCCGGACCACCCCAACAACCATGCCCAGCTTATATTTATGATTTTTTTTTATTTTAATTTTTTATTTATTTTTTTTTTGGTACTGGGGATTGAACCCAGGGGCGCTCCACCACTGAGCCACATCCCCTGCCCTGTTTTGTATTTTATTTAGAGACGGGTCTCACTGAGTTGCTTAGGGCCTCCATAAGTTGCTGAGGCTGGCGTTGAACTCACACAATCCTCCTGCCTCAGCCTCCCAAGTGCTGGGGTTACAGGTATGCTCCACCACACCCAGCATATCTGTGATTTTTAATGTATGAACTTGGATGTATTAATTTCATTTTTCTTGCCATTGGTGTCAAAGCAGTGTCAAGTCAATGGTTAGGGAGAAGTCAGTCATGCTACCTTAGATCTGAGGTTGTGACTGTACATCGAGGCTTCTGTCTTCCACCTTTTACTCATTCATTGTTGATCTTGTTTCATTGTATATGTTACATAATACTTTCATTATTGACTTTCCATTTACCTTCCCTCTTGGAATACCATATCCTTTGAGCCAGTTCTGTAGATCCCCATTAGTTATTCTTGAATCTTGCTGCTCTTTACAATACCATACTCTGTCCCAGTTCATTTTTTGTTGCTATAACAGAATACTTGATTCTGGGTGGTTTATAAAGAAAGTGGGTTTATTTAGCACATATATGAGGGCTCAAAGTCCAAGATCAGACAGCACCATCTAATCAGCCCCTGGTGAGGACCTTCTGGTTATAACATAACAAATGATATCCTATAGTAGAAATGGGTGTGAGAGAGTTCACATGGTAAAAGTCAAAGGAGGAGAACAGGAAGGAGCCAGGCTCTCTATTACACCTAGTCTCTTGAGTTGTAATAGACATAAGCCACTCCTGCAAGACTAGCATTAGTCGTTTCACAAGTGTGGTCCCTATTCACTTACCTCCCACTAGGCTCCACTTATGGGTTTACTACCTTTTGATACCATTACATTGGGGACTGGGAACCAAACTTCCAGCACATGAAATTTTGGGGAAAAAACATATTCAAACCATAGTATGCTCCTCTTGCATTGAATGATTAGATGATACTTCCTTATCTGTGGTGTTGTAATCTTATCACCTCCATTGCTAGTGGGAGCCCAAATTCCCCATTTTGTCTATGATGAGGTTTAACTGTAATGTCCCTGTAGATCATGAGAATAGCTCCTAGCATTGTCCTTAAGATACCTGCCAAAATGGAAACTTGCAGAGTCTTTCAACAAAGGGATAGAAAGTGAGGAATCCTGAATGCTCTACCTAGGGGTGTAAATCATTTTCAGGCTGACAAATTCAGAAAAAACTAGGAATTAAAGGTCCTCACCTACATCTTCAAAACACCCAGATATTTTTTCGATCTCACTTCTTTACTATTGTATTCCTGATTTTGGCATAAGAGGATTGCTTAAGTTTGCCAAAGAAGCAACACTAGCCTTAAACTGGCAATTGAATGACCTGACCTTGTTATTTTCTATCTTTAGGATCATAGTGCAGTACAACAGCAACTACTCAGTTCCACAGTTCTTAGAGTAACTGTTAATCGCTCTGCTCCCTCAAATGTCAGAATGGTGTACAAGCTAGTTAGTAGTACACATTCCTTTTCACCAAGAGGCGAAAAACCTAGCAAAATACTGTTCTATGTCAGGAACTGTCAGCACTTACCACCGTTGGATTCTTCCTCAAAATAATTCAGTCTTCAAGTAATCCAACCCCAGAATCTTATCAAAAAAGTTAGATACCACCTATTTTAGGTCATAATCCCTAGAAGCCAAACCTGAAGTCAGGGACTTTTGTGGTGACAATATAGTCGTGTGTCACTTAACAATGGCGATATGTTCTGAAAGATGTGTCACTTGGCCATTTTTTCAGTGAATAAACATAATAGAGCATATGTACACAAACTGAGATGGTATAGGTCAATAACTGCATGTGACTTCTTAGTGTAAACTTAAGACATAGTAAACACAAGATTGTGGAAAGCTGCTGCCAGCTAAACATATAGTGTATTATTTTATAATAAATTTTCTTGCCTGTAAGTAGATGTATACACTAAAATAATGATAAAAAGTATAGCAAATACAAAAGCTAGTAAGTCATTTATTATTATTATCAAATATTATATACTATACATAATTGTATTTCATAGTAGGTTTGTTTATACCAGCATCAGCACAAACACATGATTAATAAATTGTGCCATGATGTTATGATGGTTACAGTGTCCTTAAATCTTCTGGGATCACCTTTATATATGCAATCCCTGATTGACCAAAATATTGTTTTGTAGCACATGATGTCACTGAGGTTTGTACTAGGGAATATCCTATAAGAAAAATGAGGAAAGTATGATAAAGCAGGAAACAGACTAACAGTATGGTGGTGTCAGAAAAAGTCTAGTCTCAACACGATCCCACAATGAACTCTAGAGAATAAATTATATCTCAAAGTTTGTCCTGCCAGAGTCAAGGCAGTTGGGCTGTTTTACCATTATATCTTTACTCTGGTATGAGCCTTAGCCTGCGAAAGGTGAGAATGAAGTAGAGAGTGAATCAAGAGAAAAGATGGAGCATAACCTCTTAGGAATTTCTGTGGCAGGTGGGTCTTGTCAACCATGGTGGTTTCTTCAGAGAAAGGTGCATTAGCAGTCCACATAGGCTGAAGAATTAACAAGTAAGGGGTTTTGGGTGGAATACTAACAGTATCTGCTATAAATAACTTCAGATTCCTCCTACATGCTAGAGCCTTAACAGGAAATATTACGTAATTCAGTGCTGTGCTACAAATAGTTGAATCAGCTTGCAAGAGCATGATTATACATACTTATCCATGAATGAGTTCAGTGGTATTTCATTGATAGCTCAATATCATCTATGGAAAGGGTATTTATGTTATAGATATCTGCATATAGAACAAAATAGGCGCTGTTTCCCAGAATGAGTTGCTAAAACTTTTACCAGCATACCCCTGCACTTAGTCTTTTCAACAACTTTATAAATATGAAATCTGAGTTTCAGAGTGATTAATATACTTGCCTTTTCATGTGCACCTAATAAACTAAAGAACTGGAAATAAAATCTAGAATTATCTGATTCCAGGACTGGGACTTCTACTGCTGTAGCACATTACTTCTTGTGGAGCATAGAAACTTCAGTTTCTCTTGAATCCTTTGAGAGTGTTGACTAAATTTCTAGATGATGCTATATATACTTTGTATACATTGTAATTGCCAACATCCTTTACTTCTAATTAATGACTTTATTAAAGATATTCTTCTAACAAATAACACCCCCAGGACTCTTCACTATATCATTTTACTAGTGTTTTAATCATTCTGCTGTTTATCTATTTAACTACTCTCCTTAGAATTTAAAAAGCATCCAGTAAATATTTGTTGTGTGAATAAATGATGACCTTTACTATGAAATTAAGTTTTTCCACAGGATTATTCTGTAATTACATGTAGAACAAATGAGCATGCCCTTCTTTAATTTTGATCATAGGTTAAAAATCCTAAGTATCATGGAATAATATGAGAGATACACATATTATTATATGATCAGAGTTGATAAATGTTTGACAAAATTATATTCACAAGTAACTAAGGGATTTTCAGTGTGTTTTTAAATAAATCTAAGTTCAACATAGACTGTGCAGTTGCTCAGTCTTGCCCTGTATTGAGTTACAATATAATGTAAGTTGAATGATTAAACTGAAATTATTTTATTCTTCATAGAGACTTCAATATTCTTTTTATAATCTTTCTGGTGAGGAATTAACTGCTGTTTTTGTGTTTCTATTTGGATCTCTGAAGCAAGGGGAAGTCAGACTGAAGTGTTTGAAAGCTCTACAAAGCCTATATACCAATAGAGAATTATTCCCCAAACTGGAGCTCTTCACTAACCGATTCAAGGTAAGTAAGCATCAAGAACAGTGAGCTTATTTTCACAGTACCTATATTACACCTACATTATTTCTCATTATAACCTTGTAGTAATAGCTAGTTTAGCAAATGACATTACTGTAATAAGTATTTAGTTCTTTCTTTACTACATATTCTTTAAGTAAACCCACATAAAATAAATGAATGAATCTCTGCTTTACCACAAACACAAAAGTTCTTGTTGCCTTAAAAAAGTCTTTCTTAAAATTATTTCTTCATACATCATTTTTAATGACTGTATTAATTTTGTAACTAAAGGTTTCCCTCTCACAATGTTCTGGGAGTGCCAGTTGATGAGAGAGACTTTAAATTACAGATACTTATATTAGCATCTCTTTTGAGAGTAGAACTATGAGAGTACAGTTTCAGGTATAAAGCTTTCCATTTAACCTGTCATTAGTATGGCATATATACCCCAGAATACATAACCTTAAGTCTGTTTCAGCTTATTTATGTTCATGATTAGTTTTATAACTCTCTTTTTTAGGATCGCATTGTATCAATGACACTTGACAAAGAATATGATGTTGCTGTGGAAGCTATTCGATTGGTTACTCTAATACTTCAGTGAGTATATCTTTTAATATGTAATATTTTAATATCCTTTTCTGTATAAAGCCCTTAAATATGTTTATCACTTTAGGTTCTACTCTTAACACTTTAAGGTTTTGTTCTGACCAAAGTATTCTCCTTTTTTCTTTTCTTTTTTTTTTTTTTTTTTTGAGTGTATTTGTTTTGTTTTTGTTTTTGTTTTTCATTTTGACTATTGTCTCTTTCCTCCATGTAAAAGTTCTTTCATACAGTCTAGAGAAACTATCAGTGAGGTGACATATCTTCCTCTTTAAAACAAAAACAAAGAATGACGACTTCAAAAGGAAGACCCTCAAAAGGGATAGGTTTTTCAAATAGCCTTTTTTGCAATGTGTATAAAACCAAAAGAAAGGAAATAAAGCTGGTAATTGTTTTATTTAGAAAGGAATCTAAAATCGATTTTAAAATAGTAATTTAATAGAAAGCTATTTAAGAAAAAACTTTTTCATTATAGGTTTGACTATAAAAATAGAATCTGTGTGAGAGAATGTGATTTCTAGCAAAGTTGTTACACATTCTTCTCTACATACTTGATAATGGCCCACCTATGGTGAACTAAGTAGCTATACAGGGGTCTACTGTTGCTTGAGCTCTTTATACCTTTCTTGCTTTTATACCATTCTTTTTATTATTTTGTTTTTATAATATATGTTAAAATACAGCCTCTTCCTTTATTGGTAGATTCTCTCTTCCTTGTCTTTTTAAAAATCCTTTTGTCTTTGATAAGAATTTTTAAAATATACTTGTCAGTTGCTTCAAAACTTTGGTTAGAGAATATCAAGCTAAGTGAAATAAGCCAATCCCAAAAAACCAAAGGCCGAATGTTTTCTATGATAAGTGGATGCTGATACATAACGGGGTGGGAGTGTGGGGGAGAATGGAGAATGTTGGATTGCTTAGAGGGGAGGGGAGAAGGTGGGGGAAGGAAGGATGGTGGAATGAGACAAACATCATTACCCTCTGTGCATGTATGATTACATGAATGGTGTGACTCTCCATCATGTACAACCAAAGAAATAAAAAGTTATACCCCATTTGTGTACAATAAATCAAAATTCATTCTGCTATCATGTATAACTAATAGAACAAACTATTAAAAATAATAAATAAATAAATAAACCACAAAGGAAAAAAAAACTTGGGTTAGTATTTTAAATATTAGAACTTCATGGAACTTTTATATCATATCATTTATTCATGAAAAGATGGATTTCTTTATTTAGATATCATTAGGTCTGATACATGGAGCTTAATTTTCCATAGTGACCTTTTGTGTTACTTAGTAGATTAATTCTTACAAACTTTATAGTTTCATTGCTCTATGATTAGTATTTAGTATTTTCTACTTCTTGGTTTTTTGGGGTTTTTTTGTTTTTTACTTTGAGACAGGGTCTCACTGAGTTGCATAGGGCCTCACTAATTGGTTGAATCTGACCTCAAACTTGCTATCCTCCTACCTCAGACTCCTGAGTTGCTGGGATTACAGGCACAGGCCACCATGTCCAACTTCTACTTATCGTTGAGTTGTAGAATGTAGAAACCTTCAATTTCTTATGGGTATACCTATAGTCTCACTTCTATAGAACTCTCACTTCTTCAGATGTTTTTATTCTATTACTTGTAGTATGTAATTTACATTCTCTACAAACAATTTCAGTTCCTAACCTTGTAACTTTTCATTCTCTTGTCAAATTGCATGGCCAGGACCTTTAGCACTGTTAACAGTGTCACTGATAGAAGATATTTTTGTTCTTGTTCTAAGAAGGCATTTAAAGTTTTTAGTTTCTGTGATTTCTGTGGTATCTTTTGGTCTATAAAAGTCCCTTTGTATTTAGAGTTTTCTGAGATTTTCTTTTTATACACTAATGAGCCTGAATTAAATTAATATATTTGTCTAATGATAAGCCACCCCTTGTATTTTTCTTTTTATACATATGTTAGTTGTTGATGGATCTTTATTTTATTTATTTGTATGTAGTGCTGAGAATCAAACCCAATGCCTCACACATGTTAGGCAAGTGCTCTACCACTGAGCCACAACCCCAGCACCAGCTTTCATTTCTAGAATAAATTCTATTTGAATATGACACAGTTTTTTCTGTTTTACTTAAATACAGTATTATATACACATCTGTGTTCATTAATAAATTTGAAATTTTTTGGAATTAAATTTATTTTTTAGCAGATACATAAAAGCAAAAATAGTAAGGGGCTAGAGGTATAATTCAATGGTAGAATGTTTGCCTAATATGGGCAAGGCCTTGGGTTTGATCCCCATCACCACAAAGAAAGTATAAATAAATAAAGTTGTACATAGAAATGGGGTAATGTGATATTTCAGTACATATATACATTGTGTAATGTTGAAATCAGATTAAATAAAGTCGTCATTTCTTTGTGGTAAAAAACTTTGAAAATCCTTTCCTCTTTTTGAAATGTATACATTATTCTTATCTATAGTCATCCTACTGTCCCATAGTACACTTGAACTTATGTATAAGTGTAACTCAGTAGCCATTGATTAGGGTCTCTCATCCTTCCCTCTCCCTTACTCTCCCCAGCCTCTCTTAACTACCATTGTACTTTCAACTTCTGCATCCGTTTTTTCACATTCCACATGCCTGGCTTATTTCAGCTAACACAATGATCGCTAGTTCTATCCACATTGTCATAAAGGAATTCATACTTTTTCATGGCTGAACTGTTTTCCATTTTGTATACATACCACCTTTTCTTCATCCATTCATTGGTTGATAGAAACTTTGGTTGCTTCCCTTTCTTGACTGTTGTGAGTAGTGCTGCGGTGAACTTGAGCACAGGCATCTCTTTGATGTAGTGATTTCATTTCCTTGGGATGTATACTCAATAGTGGGGTTTCTGAATTATATGGCAGTTATGTTTTTAATTTTTTTAATTTGTTTTTTAGTTGTCGATGGACCCAAAACCTTTATTTTATTTATTTATTTTTATGTAGTGCTAAGGATTGAGCCTAGTGCCTTCTGTGTGCCAGGCAAGCTCTCTACATTGAGCTACAACCCCAGCTCCCTGCTTTTAATTTTTTGAAAGAATGTACATACTGTCTTCCACAAGGACTAAATTAATTTACATTCCCACTAATGGTGTGAGTTTCCTTAATTCTTACCAACACGATATCTTTAGTCTTTTTGATAGTAGCCATCTTACTAGGAGGAGTTGACACCCTTATTGTGTGGTTTTGTTATTGTTGTTTTGCAGTAGTGGTGATTGAACCCAGGTGGTTTTAATGCTGAGCCACATCCCCATTTTTGTTTTTAGAGAAAGGATCTCACTGAGTTGCCTACCACCTCACCTTTGCTGAGGCTGGCTTGAAACTTGCGATCCTCCTGCCTCAGCCTCCTGAGCCACTGGGATTACAGGGCATGCGCCAACATAATCGTTTTATGGCCCATGTTTTAATCAGATTGGATTTTTGTTGTTGGCATTTTTGAAGTTCATTGTATGTTCTGCATATTAACCCCTTGTCAGGTCTATAGTTTGGAAATATTTTCTCCCATTCTGGAGAACGTACACCTTCACTCTTGACTGTATCCTTTGCTGTGCAAACAATTAGTAGTTTGATATAATACTATTTTTGCTTTTGTTTCCTGTACTTTTCTGCTCTTCTTTCCTTTGCTCTTGGGGTCTTCTCCAGAATATACTTGGCCACTCCAGTATCCCTGAAGCACTTCTCCCATTTTGTTTTAGTGGTTTCATAGTTTCAGATCTTACATAAATCTTTAGCCCATGTACAGTTGATTTTTTTAAATGGGTGAGAAATGGGGTCTCATTTTATTCTGCGTGGCAGAATATCCAGTGTTCCCAGCACCATTTACTGAAAATACCATCCCTTCTCCGATGTGTAATTTTTGCATCTTTGTTGAAAGTCAGCTGGCTATAGATGCATGTGTTTACTTCTAGTCTGTTTTGTTGCATTGGGCTGTGTCTCTTTTTTACCAGTCCCATGCTGTTGGAGTTTTTTCTCCTTTTTTTTTTTTTTTTTTTATTTTTTGTACTTATTGGTTCTTTTTGATTATACATGACAGTGGAACCTATTTTAATATAATTATACACCAGGGAATATATCTTTTTTTCACAATGTAGATTCACACGATTCATATAATCTTGCATATACATAGGGTAATACTGTCTGTCTATCTTTCCTTTCCCCACCACTCCCATCCATGTTGTTTTGATTACTGCAGCTTTGTAATTTATTTTGAAGTTGGATAAAATAATGTCTCCTGCTTTGTTCTTTTTGCCCAAGATTGGTTTGGCTATTGGGGGTATTTTGTGAACCCATCCAAATTTTAGTGCTTTTTTTCTAGTTCTGTGAGGAATGTCATTGATATTTTGATAGGGATTGCATTGAATCTGTCGATCACTTTGGGCAGTATGGTCATTTTGAAAATACTAATCCTTTTAACCTATGAACAGGGGATCTCTTTCCACTTACTTGTGTCCTCTTCAGTTTCTTTCATTGGCCTTTTATAGATTGCATTGTAGACATCTTTTACCTTTTCAGTGAAACTTATCCCTTTGTATTTTATTACTTTTTGTAAGTATTGTAAGTGGGATTGCTGTCTTCATTCCTATTTTAGATAATTTGCTGTTGGTGTGGAACAGTGCTGCTGAAGGTTTTTTTATGATGATTTTGTATCCTGCACCTTTCCTGAGTTAATTTATTAGTTGTAACTGTTTTCTGGCAGACTCTTTGGGTTTTTGGTCTTATTGATTTTATGTTTAAGATCAAGTGATCTGCAAACAGTGACAATTTGATGATGACTTTCCAGTTTGGATGCCCTTCACTTCTTTCTCTTGCCTGATTGCTCTGGCTAGGATTTCTAATACTCTTTTGCATAAAAGTGGTAAATGAGGGTATCCTTGTCTTGTTTCAGACCTTAGAAAGCTTTCAGCTTTTCCCCATTTAGTAATTGTCTTATTATAAATGGCCTTTCATATGTTGAGGTGTGTTCTTCTGTACCTAAGTTAGTGTTTTACCATGAAAAGATGCTGAATTTATCAACTGCTTTTTCTGTACCTATTGAGATGGTCATGTGATTTTTTTTTTTTGTACTAGGGATTGAACCCAGGGACACTCAACCACTGAGCCACATCCCCAGCCCTATTTTGTATTTTATTTAGAGACAGGGTCTCACTGAGTTGCTTAGGACCTCGCTAAGTTGCTGAGGCTGGCTTTGAACTCGCGATCCTCCTGCCTCAGCCTCCCCAGTGCTGGGATTACAGGTGTGCGCCACCGCGCCCGGCTGGTCATATGATTTTTATTGTTCATTCTATTGATACTGTGTTTCGCATTTATTAATTGGCATATGTTGAACCACTTTGGCCTCCTTGAGATAAAGCCCACTTTAACATGTGAATAATCTTTCTCATGTGCTATTGGATTTGGTTTGCTAGTTTTGTTAAGGATTTTTGCATCTGTGTTTATCCAAGAAAATGGCTTATGGTTCTCTTTCTTGGTTATATCATTATCTTTTTGGTATCAAGGTAATACTTGTAGAATTCTTTTCTGTTTTTTAAAATACCTTAAGGAAAAAAATAGTATTAGTTCTTTAATTATTTGGTAGAACTTGAGAGTAAAGCCAACTGGTGCTTTAATGCGAGACTTTTTATTACTGACTCAATCTTGTTATTTATTATTGGTCTGTTCAGTGTGTTTTTTCATCATTCATTTTTGGTAAGTCATATATGATGCAATATTTTTACTTGTTTTTATTCATAGAAATTCAATAAGTATTTTGATTACCTTTATGTTTTCCAGTTTTTTGTTTTTTTACATCTCTAACAGATTTGTTTTTTGAAGGAATGGATTAAGGTTAAAACATGGAGCGTATAGTATGGAATAAAAAATAAATAGAAACTTAAGCTCTTGTGGGGGAATTTTTGTTTGTTCAGTTTTTTATTTTGGTTTTTGTTGTTGTTGTTGTTACCAGGTATTAAACCTGGGGATGCTTAACTCCTAAACCACATCCCCAGCTTTTTTTTATTTTTTTATTTTGAGACGGCCTTGCTAAATTGCTGAAGACCTTGCTAAACTGCTGAGGCTGGTCTCAAACTTAGATCCTCGTCCTTCAGCCTCCTGAGTTGCTGGGATTGTAGGCATACACCACCAGGCCTGGCTTAAGCTGTTTTGCTAACCATAATGAACTAGTGCAAAGAATGCCCTGTACAAAACACAATGAATGTTCAGAGATCAGTCTGTTTCCTTAGCAAGACTGAAGAATTCAGTCTTTGATATTCAAAGTTTAGGCTGTAGTCTTCATTTTTGGATGAATTATTGGGTGTGTGGCACAATCCATGCTTTTAACCAGATTTGAACAGAAAAACGACCACTCAACCCAGTTGGAAGTTGAAGAAATGTTTGGTTTTATGTATCACATGACAACTGAAGTTCCTCACCACAATGTAGTACCAGGTGGAGTTGTGCTTCTTGTCAGATTCCTTGGTATGGGCTGCAGTATTCTTTTCCGTATTTCTCCAATGCCTCATAGTGTACTCCACCTGTTGCATCTCTTCCTTTATGTCCGTATTTTCAGTCATTGCCTTGCCATACATGGTTACTTTGGAGCAGGATCTGGCTGACTACAACAGTCTTCAAGGGGTGGTAATGGCATGGCTCAGGACCAGAGAGAACTGCCATCATTACTGAAGCCATGGCACATCTCTGTTTTCCAGTTGTATTATAGAGAATCCAGAAGTATGTTTTTGTTTTCCACAAAAAAAGAAAAAGTTTAAAGCTTTCCTTCCTATTTTATTCTCTTATCTCAGAATATATTCTGAATGTTTTGGTCAGTTTTTTGTATTTTCTTAATATGTTTAGAGACGGGCTAGGGGGGTTAATCAGTGGTAAAGCACTGGCCCAATATGCACAATGCCCTAGGTTTGATCCCTGGCACCACAAAATAAGTAAATAAAAAAATAAAAACAGTATACATCTATTTTGCATATAATTATATACTTATTTTTTATCTTGAATTTATATATTATTTCATATTTTCTATACCTTTGCTTATTTTTTGTCTGCTTTTTAAGGATGGTGTGTAAAAGTCTCCATAATTGTTGCCTTACCTTTCCTTAACAGGTGTTGCTCATAAAACATTTTTCATAATCATTTATGAAGTTTTTTCCCCCTTTAAAATCTGTTTTAAAGTATTAGGTTTTTCTGGTGAATTTCACCAGCTTATTGATAACTGCCCTGAATAATGCAGTATCCTGACATTCTAACCACTCGTCTATTTCAGTGGTGTTATCTGGAGTTTGAGATGAGATCTGTATCATTAGACTGTGTGTGTGTGTGTGTGTGTGTGTGTGTGTATCCTTTTTATTTAGTTTCAATACTTGGTCATTTAGATAGCTCATTTATTTTTTACTTTGAGATTTCTTCTTTCTTTATTTCCAGCAAAAAAAAAAAAAGAAAAAATTATCTCAGTCTCCTCCAAAATGTATCTAAGTAAGCTAGATTACTTCCTTCAAGAGTGTTTGCAAACCTTCCGACTTGTTTGCCTGAAAAAAATCCTACTCTCACCACAAATGTACAAGATTGAATGGTTTTATAAGTCTGTGTTTAAGGTTCTTTTCTGCATGTTTTTTGGGGTGGTAAGAGCAGATGATGTCTTAATTTAAAGATACAATGGTAAAACTATAGCTGTGTCAGATATTCTAAATGCATTGGATACACTGGTTCTTTTGTGAATTCCTCCTAGGTCTCTAGAGCTCCCTAGAGTAAACGGTGCCTCCTCTATTTACTTTGTGACCTAGTCCTTGGCTCTCATGTTTTCTGTGTTGTTTGCCCTAAAGGTAGTTCCTTGGGAGCATAGTCCTTTAAATCTACAAAGGCTCCTTTTCAATATTCCATACACAGCCTACAGGAAAGCAACATTGTAGATGAATGAAGTACTATGCACTCCCTGGTAATCCTCTCTTATTTCTGCTACCATGGACTGCTCTAGTCAAACTTTTACCTTTAGAACTCTTTAAACCCTGTACCAGGTACTAATTCCTTAAAATTTCTTATAATTTTAAGGGAATATTCATTAAGTTTTCATTGAAATTTTTTGAAACTTGGTGTTCCAGATTGACTTGGGAAAAGGCTTCAAAGTACCACAATACCCTGACATCTCTCTCTATCCCCCTCTCTTTCTAATTTTTCTTTTTTTTAGTTATAGATGGACATAATACCTTTTATTTATTTTTATGTGGTGCTGAGGATTGAACCCAGTGCCTCATGAATGTACTAAGCAGGTGCTTTACCACTGAGCTGCAATCCCAGCCCTGACATCTCTCTCTTTAAAGAAATCATATTAATAAGGTGTAATAATAAATCATATTAATAATTCTTGTAATCCCACCTACTCTGGAGGCCTGAGGCAGGAGTATCACAAATTCAAGGCCAGCCTGGGCAACTTAACCAGACACTGTCCCAGAATAAAAAGGAAAGGCCTCAGGAAGTAACTCAGTGGTAGTGTCCTAGGTTCAGTCCCCAGTGCTAAGTAAAATAAAGTACTGAGTAAAATAAAGTTAGAAAATGAAGAAATATTCTCTATCAATTATGTTGCTCAGTCTTCTTATTTCTAGTTACTTATTATTTTGTTGGGTAATAAGCTAAGCTTCCCAACCCAGCTTGCCTGTCTGTGATAGCACATGCATGAAATATGTGATTTGATACCAAAACTTCAGGTTTGATACCAAAACTTCAGGTAAAGTCAAATATCCTGTTACATTTTGTCCATCTATTTATTCTCCTACTTTTGATACAGATTATTTTCCTTTCATTTTTAAGCTTGTGTTCCTGAGATGTCATGTTAAATTGTTTTGTTTTGTTTGTTTCGATGTTAAACTCTTCTTTCCTGAGGGTACTAGCCAGTGAACTAATGATATCTAATTTGGGAAATGACCTAGCTTTATACCCTTCCTTATAATTGGGGGATATAAATTGGAAATAGAGATGTGTGCTTTAAAGCAAAGAGCTTGTTATAATCTAATGTTCTTCCTTAATACTCTTAAAATGGTCTCTCTCAATTATAATCTCATAACCCCAAGAATGTGAAAGGATAAAGTTGGTTAGTTCATGGGCTAGCCAGTCAGCCTATACCTACTATTATTTCGCTAACACTACTCTGTTTTTCTGACTTGCAGTATTGGAGCAGACATTGAGGGGAAGGAAGAATGTACTTTAAAAATGTTCCCAGGCTATCTACCATCCTTGGCATCTAGAATTTTTTAGTCAGGACTGTAGTTTCTCCCTCGTTATGATGCAACTACCTTCTTTTGCTGACCAGATCATTCTATTTTATTTGATAGATTCTTCACCATCTTAGCTCCTGAGGCATCTCCAGGTGTGAATTTGGGGCATGAGCTGTAAATCCTGCATTTTGTCAAAAATGTATATAGTCTAAGAATTCTGTTTCCCATGTAGTTGTTGTTAATCTTTAATTAATCAGATAATTTGGAACATAATAATAGTCATGAAATGAATATTCTTTGGGTGGAGAGTACTTAAAGATGCATTATGACCAAGTAAGAAATGATGCAGACTTTAAGAATGCCTGAATGGAAAGTTGAGAAAGTTGTGTTAATAATGGAATGGTTGTCCCTACAGAAATCCATTTATTAAGAAGACCAAATAATACTATAAATATGGCATTAAAACACAGTTTCAAAGATACAGTTCTGGAAATTACATAGCAAAGTAATTTCTCTGAAACAAGGACAAAAATATTGCCAGAGCCTATCATCAAAAATCTTATGCACATTTAAAGAACTTGAGTTAATTTGGTCTAACACATATCCCAAGATAATAATAGTCATTGTCTAAGAATATGAGTGTGTAGAAGAATTGTATACATTTTATTTTCTCCTTGTTTTATCTGTATATTTTGTAATGATTGTGTCTTTTATAAAGTGAAATATTACTTTCAAAGTAAGTTAAGGGGAAACCAAAATCAGTGTACCTTTAACTTTTATGATGAACTTTCAAATTTTGAAATAATGGTAGAACTGAAAATAAATATTTATTTTGGTTCAACTGTTAACATTCTGAATTTTTCAGTGGAAGTGAAGAAGCCCTTTCCAATGAAGACTGTGAAAATGTTTACCACTTGGTATATTCAGCACATCGCCCTGTTGCTGTGGCAGCGGGAGAGTTCCTTCACAAAAAGTGAGTTATCTTTCAACATTTATGTATTTTATTTTGTTGTTGTTTTAGAGTTAGTAGAAGAGAGTGGTAGTGACTGAACAGTGTACTGAAAAATGTCCCTTTACTCTGGGAGGCTATTTTAGCTTCATGACCTTTGTATACATCATGAATTATATCTCTGGGAATGGTATGTCTTGTGATATGTTCTTTTGCCCTGATGTCTGAAAAGGTGGTTCTCAGCTGGGTGGTGAGATTGGAAAGTATATGACATTTATAAAAATTCCCAGGTAATATTTCATTTTACTAGGTATTTTTTTCCTTTTAAAATTCTGAGTTCTGATCTTACATTTTCAACATTTGTAATTTAAATGTTCTTTAGTATCATCTTTAAAATGCCTCCCATCTCGGAATGGTTTTTTTCCTCATTTTCTCCATGGAAATAAAGATCATTTTAAACTAATGATTATGAAAGTTGTATTTGCAAGTTACAGTTTCAGTTTTTTGAATTTTTTTAAATTTGTTAAATTTATTTTGGCAAAGCATCAAATTAATGAGAGTTTGTAAGCTTGAACTTATGAATACGTTTGTATTTAGTTTACTACTATATGTTTCATAATAGGATAATTCATTTCAAATTCACACATATTGGTTAATGTGTATCTTTTGCTTTGTTTATTTTTTCCTTTTTTGATCATGGATTTAACTTAGTGGCTTTGATTATTGGCAGGTGAGCCTAAAAGTCCATTATATACTAATTCATGATTATGCTGCAGCACAAATGTAAATCATACACTGGGCAACTGTTATACCTGGATGATCAACTGTGATACTGAGCAGATCTGTGCCTTCATGAAGTATCTGCATCTCTGTGCTACAAAACCAGATTGTTCTCTAAGTAAATGTACTACTCAGAGTGGGAAAAGTTATTTCTTTTTTTTTTTTTTTTTTTCTTAAATGGAAAGCAATTACTAATGCATGCTGGTTTTGAAAGTGAAGAAGAAAAAAAGTCAAAGTATTGAGGCCTGATTTTTTTAAAATAATGTATTTAATTGGCCATTCAGACATACATGTGTGACTGAGAGTGTATTGCAGTTTCCCTATTTATCTTTTTTTTTATTTTATTTACTTACTGATTCATTGAACACAAATGGAGTACAGCTATTGTTTCACTGGTTGTACACAAAGTAGAGTCACACCATCTGTGCGTTCATGCATGTACACATGGCAATGGTATCTGTCCCACATTCTGTTATTATTTTTACCCCCCACCCCGCCCCCATCCCTCCCTTCCCTCTATGCTATCTATCCTTCCTCCATTCTTGCCACCCTTCCCCCCCGCATTATGCATCATTATTCATTTATCAGAGAGACCATTTGGCCTTTGGATTTTTGGGATTGGCTGATCTCACTTAGCATAACAGTCTCCAACATCATCCATTTACCTACAAATGCCATAATTTTATTCTTCTTTATGGCTGAGTAATATTCCATTGTGTATATATACCACAGTTTCTTTATCCATTCATCTACTGAAGGGCATCTAGGTTGATTCCACAATCTAGCTATTGTGAATTCAGCAGCTATGAACATTGATGTGACTGCATCACTGTAGCAATCTGATTTTAAGTCCTTTGGGTATAGGCCAAGGAGTGGGATAGCTGGGTCAAATGGTGGATCCATTCCAAGTTTTCTAAGGAATCTCCACACTGCT
>JAJEJO010000660.1:618080-733150 GCA_020662805.1 Glaucomys volans
TATTGATTTCTGGATGTTGAACCAATCTTGCATCCCTGGGATGAAACCCACTTGATCATGGTGCACTATCTTTTTAATATGCTTTTGTATGCGATTCGCTAAAATTTTGTTAAGAATTTTTGCATCAATGTTCATTAGAGATATGGGTCTGAAATTTTCATTCTTTGATGTGTCCTTCTCTGGTTTTGGTATCAGGGTGATATTAGCTTCATAGAATGAGTTTGGAAGGGTTCCCTCCTCCTCTATTTCATGAAATACTTTGAGGAGTATTGGAATGAGCTCTTCTTTGAAGGTCTTGTAGAACTCGGCTGTGAATCCCTCTGGTCCTGGACTGTTCTTGGTTGGTAGGCTTTTGATGACTTCCTCTATTTCATTGCTTGAAATTGATCTATTTAAGTTGTGTATGTCCTCCAGATTCAGTTTGGGTGGCTCATATGCCTCTAGGAACCTGTTGATGTCTTCCAGGTTTTCTATTTTGTTGGAGTATAAATTTTCAAAGTAGCTTCTTATTATGTTTTGTATTTCAATTGTGTCTGTTGTAATATTTCCATTTCCATCACGAATTTTAGTAATTTGGAGTTTCTCTCTCCTTCTCTTCATTAGCGTGGCTAAGGGTTTATCAGTTTTGTTTTAATTTTTTCAAAGAACCAACTTTTTGTTTCGTCAATTTTTTGAATTGTTTCTTTTGTTTCAATTTCATTGATTTCAGCTCTGATTTTGATTATTTCCTGTCTTCTACTTTTGTTGATGATCTGTTCCTCTTTTTCTACTGCTTTGAGCTGTAATGTGAGGTTATTGATTTGTTGACTTTATTAAATGTACTCCATGCAATGAACTTTCGCCTTAGAACTGCTTTCATAGTATCCCAGAGATTTTGATATGTTGTATCTTTATTCTCGTTGACCTCTAAGAATCTTTTAATTTCCTAATGTCTTCTGTTATCCATGTATCATTCAATAGCATATTATTTAATCTCCAGGTCTTGGAGTAGTTTGTTTCTAACTTTATCATTGATATCTAATTTCATTCCATTATGATCTGATAGTATAGAAGGTAGTATCTCTATGTTTTTGTATTTGTTAAGAGTAGCTTTGTGGCATAACATATGGTCTATTTTAGAGAAGGATCCATGAGCTGCTGAGAAGAAAGTGTATTCGCTTTTTGATGGATGGAATATTCTATATATGTCCGTTAAGTCCAAATTAGCGATTGTGTCATTGAGTCCTATAGTTTCTTTGTTCAATTTTTGTTTGGAAGATCTGTCCAACAGTGAGAGAGGAGTGTTAAAGTCTTCCAGTATTATTGTGTTTTGGTCTATTTGGTTCCTGGAATTGAGAAGGATCTGATTGACGTACATGGATGCACCATTGTTTGGTGCATAAATATTTATGATTGTTATGTCCTGTTGATTTATGCTACCTTTAAGCAGTATGAAATGTCCTTCTTTATCCCTTCTAACTTTGGTTTGAAGTCTGCTTTATCTGAAATGAGAATGGAAACCCCAGCTTTTTTACTCAGTCCATGTGCATGGTATGCTTTTTCCCAACCTTTCACCTTTAGTCTGTGGGCATGTTTTTCCATGAGATGAGTCTCTTGAAGGCAGCATATTGTTGGGTCTTTCTTTTTAATCCAGTCTGCCAGTCTATGTCTTTTGATTGATGAGTTTAGGCCATTTACATTCAGGGTTATTATTGAGATATGACTTGTATTTCCTGTCATTTTAGCTTTTTTCGGGTTTTTAGCTTATCTTTGTTTCTCCTTTGATTGACCCTTTCTTTAGGGTAATTCCTCCCCATGATGACTGAGATTGTTATTTTTCGTTTCTTCCTCTTCAAATATTTTGTTGAGAATGTTCTCTAGGGCAGGCTTTCTCTTTGTGAATTCTTTAAGCTTTTGTTTATCATGGAAGGATTTTATTTCATCATCAAATCTGAAGGTAAGTTTTGCTAGGTATAAGATTCTTGGTTGGCATCCGTTTTCTTTCAGAGCTTGAAATAGGTTGTTCCAGGCCCTTCTTGCTTTTAGGGTCTGGGCTGAGAAATCTGCTGATATCCGTATCGGTTTCCCCCTGTAGGTAATCTGATGCTTTTCTCTCACAGCCTTTAAAATTCTATCTTTGTTTTGTATGTTAGGTATTTTCATTATAATGTGCCTTGGTGTGGATCTGTTGTAATTCTGTGTGTTTGGTGTCCTGTAAGCGTCTTATAATTGATTTTCCATCTCATTCATCATATTAGGGAAATTTTCTGATAATATTTCCTTGAATAGATTATTCATACCCTTGGTTTGTATCTCTGTGCCTTCCTCAATCCCAATTACTCTTTAATTTGGTCTTTTCATGATGTCTCATATTTCTTGGAGGTTTCATTCATGATTCCTAACCATCTTCTCTGTTTAGTCGAATTTGTTTTCAAGATTAAATATTTTGTCTTCATTGTCTGAGGTTCTGTCTTCCAAGTGATCTATCCTGTTAATTATGCTTTCTATTGAGTTTTTAACTTGATTTATTGTTTCCTTCATTTCCTTGTTTCCTTCAAGAATTTCTGGTTGTTTTTTTCTCAGAAGTTCTATCTATTGAAGTGATTTTTTTGCTTCCTGCAATTGCTCTATTAGCTGATTATTCATGGCCTGAATCTACTCTCTCGTCACTTCCTTCTCTTCTCAGATCATTTTAATTATGGACATTCTGAACTCCCTTTCTGTCATTCCTTCTACCATGCTGTCTTTGGGTTCTCTTGATATGTCATCTAGGTTTGATTGGGACACTTTCTTCCCGTGTTTTCTCATGCTGCTCGTGTATCTTCCCCTCTAGTAGTGCAAATCCGAGGGATTACAATTTCCCTGTGAAGACTTAACGTGTCCCTGCAGATTTCCAGTAACTCATCTGTTGCTTGAGAGGTGCTTGATCAAGCGGTGACCCAAGAAAGGTGCTGTCCCACTACCTCCAGGTTGGGAATGATCAATATTCTGGGCACAGGCAGCCTGGTGTTGATAGACAAATAGATGCAGCAAGGTGATAGACTCTGGGCCAGGATGTGGACCTGGGCACTAGACCACGTTGGGGTGGTGTCACAGAACTGTGCTCAGTGATGGACACACTGGGCTTGAAAGCCCAGGCTGGCCTGAACTCCCCGCTGGGGGCTCAGGTGGTGGCAGGTGGTTGCTCTTTCCTGGGGACACTGTAAGCTGGCGCCAAAGGCCCTAAGCTCCTCGCTGGAGTCAGCGACCCCAGCGGCTCCCGGCCAGACCTTTCCAGGAGCCGCGGCGCAAGGGCTCGGAAGACCGGCCGCAGCTCCGGATCCCCAGGCAGCTGGAGACGGACTCTCTCTGCCAGGGAAGCTGCAAAATGGCGCCGAGTAGTCCAAACTCCCCGCCGGAGTCAGCAATCCCAGAGGCTCCTAGCCAGACCTCTCCAGAAGCCGGGAGAGGACCCAGGCACCCCCCTATTTATCTTGAGATGTCATCTGTCACACTTAACAAGGATATATTATAGCCTTTAGTTCCTTTGTTTTCATGATTGTTATATTCTAGTTGGTCTCTAGAGTTTGAAACTTCTGTAGCTTCAAAGAGAAAGTAAACAGGTTGGTTCTCTATAGAAAAGAGAATATAAACTCTAGCATTTAAGTTAGAAAGACCATGGAATATATTTATTTTATCTGTATCATTTGAATGTTTGAGATATTTGTTAACATTTTTTAAATTGGAACACATTACATAAAAATCCGGAAGCGTATGCCTCCATTATTTATTATTTGTTTGTGAAAGTGAAGCCTATTCCTGTGTAAGTAAATGAGGACTTCATTAATAAACTGATTTTAGGCCCCTCCCTGGAGAAATTCACATTTTAATAACTTGAATTTTTTTTAATTTAATTTTGATTTGTTGTACACAAATGGATTACAGCTATTAGTTCTCTGGTTGTACACAAAGTAGAGTACACAGGCCAATGATGTCTGCCTCATTCTGTTATTATTCTTACCCCTCCACCCTGACCCCACCCCTCTCTTCCCTCTGTGCTCTCTATTCTTCCTCCATTCTTGCCTCCCTTCCACCTGCATTATGCATCATCATTCACTTGTCAGAGAGGTCATTCGGCCTTTGGATTTTGGGGATTGACTAATCTCACTTAGCATGACAGTCTCCACTTACCTGCAAATGCCATAATTTTATTCTTCTTTATGGCTGAATACTATTCCATTGTGTATATATATCACAGTTTCGTTATCCACTCATCTATTGAAGGGCATCTAGGTTGGTTCCACAATCTAGCTATTGTGAATTGAGCAGCTTTGAACATTGCTGTGGCTGCATCACTGTAGTAATCTGATTTTAAGTCCTTTGGGTATAGACCAAGGAATGGTATAGCTGGATCAAATGGTGGATCCATTCCAAGTTTTCTAAGGAATCTCCACACTGCTTTCCAGAGTGGCTGCACCACCTTGCAATCCCACCAGCAATATATGAGTGTACCCTTTTCCCACATTCTCGCCAACACCTGTTATTGCCTGTATTCTTAATAAAAGACATTCTAATTGGGGTAAGATGAAATCTTAAGGTGGTTTTGATTTGCATTTCTCTCATAACGAGGGATGTTGAACATTTTTTCATAAATCTGTTGATTGCTTATAGATCTTCTTCTGTAAAGTGTCTGTTCCTTTCCTTGGCCCATTTATTGATTGGGTTATTAGTATTCTTGGTGTGAAGATTTTTGAGCACTTTGTAGATTGTGGAGATTATGCTCTATCTGAAGTGCGTGTGGCAAAGATTTTCTCCTACTCCGAAGGCTCTCTCTTCACATTGCTGATTGTTTCCTTTGCTGAGAAAAAGCTTTTTAGTTTGACTCTATCCCAATTATTGATTCCTTCTTTTATTTTTTGTGCTTTGGGAGTCATGTTGATGAAATCTGGTCCAAATGAAGATTTGGACCTACTTTCTCTTCTATTATATGCAGGGTCTCTGGTCTAATTTCTAGGTCCTTGACCCATTTTGAGTTGAGTTTTGTACAGGGTGAGAGTCTTCGGTTTAGTTTCATTTTGCTGCATATGGATTTCCAGTTTTCCCAGCACCATTTGTTGAAGAGGCTATCTTTTCTCCATTGTATGTTTTTGGCTCCTTTGTCAAGTATGAGATACCTGTATTTATGTGGGTTTGTCTCTGTGTCCTCTATTCTGTACCATTGATCTACCTGTCTGTTTTGGTGCCAATACCATGCTTTTTTTGTTACTATTGCTCTGTAGTATTGTTGAAGGTCCAGTATTGTGATACCCCCTGCTTCGCTCTTCTTGCTAAGAATTGCTTTACCTATTCTGGGTCTCTTATTCCTCCAAATGAATTTCATGATTGCTTGCTCTATTTCTATGAGGTCCATCATTGGGATTTTAATTGGAATTGCATTGAATTTGTATAGCGCTTTTGGTAGTATGGCCATTTTGACAATATTAATTCTAACTATTCAAGAACATGGGAGATCTTTCCATCTTCTCAGATTTTCTTTAATTTCTTTCTTTAGTGTTCTGTAGTTCTCATTATAGAGGTCTTTCACTTCTTTTGTTAGATTGATTTCCAAGTATTTTATTTTTCTTGAGGCTATTGTGAATGGTATGGTTTTCCTAATTTCTCTCTCAGAGGATGCATCACTTATGAATAAAAATGCATTAGATTTATGAACATTAATTTTATATCCTTTTACTTTACTGAATTCATTTATGAGTTCCAGAAGATTTCTGGTGGAATTTTTAGTCTTCTAAATAGAGAATCATGTCATCAGCAAATAGGGATAGTTTGAGCTCTTCTTTTCCTATTCGTATTCCTCTAATTTCTTTGGTCTGTCTAATTGCTCTGGCTAGAGTTTCAAGGACGATCTTGAATAGTAGTGGAGAAAGAGGGCATCCCTGCCTTGTTCCAGTTCTCAGGGGGAATGCTTTCAATTTTTCTCCATTTAGAATGGTGTTAGCTGTGGACTTAGCATAGACAGCCTTTACAATGTTAAGGAACGTTCCTACTATCCCTATTTTTTCTAGTGTTTTGAGCATGAATGGGTGCTGTATTTTATCAAATGCTTTCTCTGCATCTATTGAAATAATCATGTGGTTCTTGACTTTAAGTCTGTTGATGTGGTGAATTACATTGATTGATTTCCGGATGTTGAACCACCCTTGCATCCCTGGGATGAAACCCACTTGATCATGGTACACTATCTTTTTAATATGCTTTTGTATGCAATTTGTTAAAATTTTGTTAGGAATTTTTGCATCTATGTTCATTAGAGATATTGGTCTGAAATTTTCTTTCCTTGATGTGTCCTTCTCTGGTTTTGGTATTAGGGTGATATTAGCTTCATAGAATGAGTTTGGAAGGGTTCCTTCCTCCTCTATTTCGTGAAATACTTTGAGGAGTATTGGAATGAGCTCTTCTTTGAAGGTCTTGTAGAACTCGGCCATGAATCCATCCGGTTCTGGACTTTTCTTTGTTGGTAGGCTTTTGATGACTTCCTCTATTTCATTGCTTGAAATTGATCTATTTAAGTTGTGTATGTCCTCCAGATTCAGTTTGGGTGGCTCATATGCCTCTCGGAATCTGTTGATGTGTTCTAGGTTTTCTATTTTGTTGGAGTATAAATTTTCAAAGGAGCTTCTAATTATGTTTTGTATTTCAGTTGTGTCTGTTGTAATATTTCCATTTTCATCACGAATTTTAGTAATTTGGATTTTTCTCTCTCCTTCTCTTCGTTAGTGTGGCTAAGGGTTTATCAATTTTGTTTATTTTTTCAAAGAACCAACTTTTTATTTTGTTTGTTTTTTGAATTGTTTCTTTTGTTTCAATTTCATTGATTTCAGCTCTGATTTTAATTATTTCGTGTCTTCTACTTTTAGTGATGATCTGTTCCTCTTTTTCTAGGACTTTGTGCTGTAATGTGATGTCATTTATTTGTTGACTTTTCATTCTTTTATTGAATGCACTCCATGCAGTGAATTTTCCACTTATCACTGCTTTCATAGTATCCCAGAGATTTTGATAAGTTGCATCTCTGTTCTCGTTGACCTCTAAGAATTTTTTTATTTCCCCCCTAATGTCTTCTGTTATCCATGCATCATTCAATAGCATATTATTTAATCCCCAGGTGTTGGAGTAGATTCTGTTTTTAACTTTATCATTGATTTCTAATTTCATTCCATTATGATCTGATAAAATACAAGGTAGTATCTCTGTGTTTTTGTATTTGCTAAGAGTAGCTTTGTGGCATAACATACAGTCTATTTTAGAGAAGGATCCATGAGCTGCTGAGAAGAAAGTGTATTCACTTTTTGATGGATGGAATATTCTATATATGTCTGTTAATTCTAAATTAGTGATTGTGTCATTGAGTTCTATGGTTTCTTTGTTCAATGTTTGCTTGGAGGACCTGTCCAACGATGAGGGAGGAGTATTAAAGTCACCCAGTATTATTGTGTTTTGGTCTGTTTGGTTCCTGGAATTGAGAAGGATCTGATTGACGTACATGGATGCACCATTGTTTGGTGCATAAATATTTATGATTGTTACGTCTTGCTGATTTATGCTTCCCTTAAGCAGTATGAAATGTTCTTCTTTATTCCTCTGACTAACTTTGGCTTGAAGTCTGCTTTATCTGAAATGAGGATGGAAACCCCAGCTTTTTTACTCAGTCCATGTGCATGGTATGTTTTTTCCCAACCTTTCATCTTTAGTCTGTGGGCATGTTTTTCTATGAGATGAGTCTCTTGAAGGCAGCATATTGTTGGGTCTTTCTTTTTAATTCAGTCTCCCTGTCTATGTCTTTTGATTGATGAGTTTAGGCCATTTACATTTAGGGTTATTATTGAGATATGACTTGTATTCCCAGTCATTTTGACTTATTTTAGAATTTTAATCTTACTTGGTTTTTCCTTTAATTGGCTGTTCCTTTAGGGTAATTCCTCCCTTTACTGACTTACATTGTTGTTTCTCATTTCTTCCTCTTGGAATATTTTGCTGAGGATTTTCTTTAGGGCAGGCTTTCTATTTGTGAATTCTTTTAGCTTGTGTTTATCGTGGAAGGATTTTATTTCATCTTCAAATCTGAAGGTAAGTTTTGCTGGGTATAAGATTCTTGGTTGGCATCCATTTTCTTTCAGTGCTTGGAAGGTGTTGTTCCAGGCCCTTCTTGCTTTTAGGGTCTGGGCTGAGAAATCTGCTGATATTCATATTGGTTTCCCCCTTTATGTTATCTGTTGTTTTTCTTTTGCAGCCTTTAAAATTCTATCATTGTTTTGTATGTCAGGTGTTTTCATTATAACGTGCCTGGGTGTGGATCTGTTGTGATTTTGTGCATTTGGTGTCCTATAAGCCTTTTGAATTTGATGTTCCATTTCATTTTTCAGTATGGGAAATTTTCTGGTATTATTTCATTGAACAGATTATTCATTCCTTTGGTTTGTATCTCTGTGCCTTTCTCAATCCCAATAACTCTTAAATTTGGTCTTTTCACGATGTCCCATAATTCTTGGTGGTTCAGCTCATGATTCCTTACCATCTTCTCTGTCTGGTTGAGTTTTCAAGATTAAATATTTTGTCTTCATTGTCTCAGGTTCTGTCTTCCAAGTAATTTAGCCTGTTGGTTAAGCTTTCTATTGAGTTTTTAATTTGGTTTATTGTATCCTTTGGTTTATGGTTTATTTGTATCCTTCATTTCAAGGATTTCTGTTTGGTTTTTTTTTTTTTTTTTTTTTTTAGAATCGCTATCTCTTTATTGAAATGATCTTTTGTTTCCTGCAGTTGCTCTTTTAGCAGTGCATGCATTTGCTCTCTTCCTCTTTTGCTTCTCGGATCATTTTAATTATGTACAACTTTCTTTCTGACAATGCTTCTGCCATGTTGTCATTGGGTTCTTTTGGTATAGTATCTGGGTTTGTTTGGGACATTTTCTTCCCATGTTTTCTCCTCTTACTAGTGTATCTTCCCCTCTAGTAGTGCGAATCCTAGGTATTGCAGTTTCCCCTTAAAGACTTATAGGGTTCCTGCCTATTTTCAATACCTCCCCTTGAACTGAGAGATCAATATTAGCAGCACAGCATATAAGCAATATGTGTCCTTAATCTAAATAGTCCCTGTTAAGATATTAACAGTGGCTGGGCGTGGTGGTGCACGCCTGTAATCCCAGCAACTCGGGAGGCTGAGGCAGGAGGATCGAGAGTTCAAAACCAGCCTCAGCAACTTAGCGATTTCGTCAGCAACTCAGTGAGACCCTGTCTCTAAATAAAATACAAAATAGGGCTGGGGGTGTGACTCAGTGGCCGAGTGTCCCTGAGTTCAATCCCTGGTTCCAAAAAAAAAAAAAAAGATATTAACAGTGTTGTCTTAATAAACAGAGATGAGTTCAAATTATTATCTACAGCATAACCAGTAAGTTTGCAATAAGGACTGCAATTTCTAATGTTGGACAGGGAGGATGAGGAGAGGTGTAGGACCGAAAGAACACTAATGAGATATGAAGTGAGTCTATAGATATACTATGTCATATGAATAGTGGAAGTGGAATTAAATAGGTTGTTAGCATGAGAAAAAAGAGATTCTCCAAGGAAAAGGATATATAAGAGGAAGATAGAGTGATAAGAATATTAATAAAAGAAAAAGATAGGAATGTAGTGGGTATATTAGGAATAATTGTAGTAATACAACTAATTTAAAAACGTTCTGCAATAAAAAATATACTATACAGTTCAAACCTTATTTTTCAATGGCCTGATGTTTGAGAGGTGCTTGATCAAGCAGTGACCCAAGAATGCTGCTGTCCTACTACCTCCAGGTTGGGAATGATCAGTGCTCCTGGGCAGAGGCGGCCTGGTGTTGATAGATGATCAGATGCAGCACAGGCACTAGACAGTGGGCCAGGGTGTGGGCCTGGGCACTAACTAGACCAAGTTGGGGAGGGGGCGCAGACCTGTGCTCAGTGATGGAGACACTGAGCTCTGCGCTGGGGACTCAGGCAGCTGCAGGCACGTGCTCTCTCCAGGAGACGCTGTGAAATGGCGCCAGAAGTCCTAAAATCCGCGCTCGGGACTCATGCAGCCACAGGTGGATGCTCTCTCCATAACTTTTCAATTTTAATGACTTTTTTAAACATTCATTTACCATTTAATATAGTGATCTCTTTTTTTCTTGCGGTGCTGGGGATTGAACCCAGGGCCTGTGCTTGCAAGGCAAGTGCTCTACCAACTGAGCTATATCCCCAGCCCTAATATAATGATCTTTTAAAATCTTTTTTCTCTTTGCTTTAACATTTTATTTTTTTAATTAAAATTTAACAAGATGTAGCAGCCCCAGAAATTCTAGGATTGTCTGAAGCACTTGCATATGTGCTTGTGCACACACAGTATCTTATAGTCTAGAAACTATGCACAGTCTTCGCCAGTCATCCAAAAGATAGACTTAAATGAATATTTTAAAGTCATCCTACAATCTACATTTTTTACATTAGAAACCTAAGCTAACTTCTCAGTAATTGTAAATAATAAATGCAGTTATCCAAATTGGTATGTTTTAGTTACCAGATACCCTCAGATTTTTCATTTGCCACCTCTCTGAAAGCTTCCCATAAAACAAAACCTTCTCTGAAACTATCGTGTTAGCTATTTCATATAGATACAAGATAAGGCTTATATCTCCCCCAACTATAAAGCCCTCAACTTTTCTATTGTCATTTTCTACTTGGGATTACTTTGCTTTTTTATCACGTGAAATTATTCTTATTTTCTTCGGTTATTTATCTATCATATGAGAGGCATACTTTGACTTCCATATATAAACTAGCACTCGCTGTTTGTCTGTATCCATGTCCTTATCTTTCTTTATAAAAACTGAGATGGTATATATTTATCTAGTTTTTTTTCATCCAGTAGAGTGAGAATACCACAAGAATGGGAGTTTTGTCTTTATTCACTGCTATATCCCTTTTGCCTAGAGCAATGACTGGAAATAAAGGACTTAAGGACCTTTAGCAGCCGGATTTTATTAGAATAAGTCTACTTAACAATTGAAATTTTCAGATCATTTCTTGGTCATATTTTAGAAATTTAGTCACTGAATGATACTTTTCTAACTGTAACATGAATGTCATTTTATTGAAAACAGTTGGATGAGTATTGTTTATAGGTAATAGTCTATAAGTACAAGGTAATGATTAAAATTATGAATTTGTATATTTTCTGGAACATTTGGTTAAATACTATAATTATGTGATTGTGAAATCAATATTTAAGGAAATAAAACCCAAAATTACAGGACTAGGGGTGTAATTTAGTAGTACAGTGCTTGCCTAGCACACACAAGACCCTGGGTTCATTCCCTAGCACCACCAAAGATAAAATCAACCAATAAAATTATGCACTCTAGTATTAATCATATAGGATATTAGCAGTGCTTGTATTTTTCATGAATATTTGAGTATCGAATATTCATCAGTAAAAAGTTTCCTTCTTCATTTTATATATGGCTATAATTTATGAAAATTTTCAAATTCCAACCATTTTTTTTTACCTTTATATAAAGGTATCAGTTATATATTTTTGTTGAAATAAATGGGTAATCTGATCTCAGATTTTTTTTAAATGCTGAAATAATTTGTGTAATGAAAGAAAAGACTAATTCATGTCCATGAGAATTTGTAATGCTCTTATTGTTTCTCCCTGTAGGCTGTTCAGCAGACATGACCCACAAGCAGAGGAGGCATTAGCAAAGAGGAGAGGAAGGAACAGTCCAAATGGAAACCTCATTAGAATGCTTGTTCTTTTTTTTCTTGAAAGTGAGGTAAAAGAATAGCATTTTATTTTTATTATACTACATATTAAAATTGTTATTGAATTTAAAATTAAAATAAGACTTTCTTACAAAGTTGTCTTTATAACTTGCTAGATTATGGAATTAGTATTCTACCTTTCGTGGGAGGAACTTCTGAATGTATGCGTAGCTCTTTATCAGTACCGCATATATAATAGTAATTGTTAGAACTTTTACACTATTACAGGATTGCAATCCTGCATACTATTTTGTTTTTCCTTTCTTCTCAAATTTGGATCTTTAGCTTTTCAATTATGTGATTAGAGATTTTGTGAGTTGTCAAGTTATTCAAACCATTAGTTCAATCTTTGTTGAAAATTGCATTATTTAATAAGGAAAAGGGAAAGTATGAATTTAGATATTTTAATGGTTAGTTCTGCAACTCCCATTGCAGTAGTTTCGTTGCTGTAATCAGTTATCATATAGAGTTTTTAATAAATAAATAATGTACAATTAGTACATTTTTTGCAGCAGCAGCAGACTATAGTTTTCTCACTAAAGTACTGTTTGATATTTTAATCTGTATTTTCTATTGCTGGCATGACATTGGGGGAACCCCTGAATGGCCCAGCGCGGTGGTGCATGCCTGTAATTGGAGTGGCTCAGGAGGCAGCAGGAAGATTTAGAATTCAAAGCCGGTCTCAGCAATTAAGCAAAGCCCTGAAAGCAACTCAGTGAGACTTTGTCTCTAAATAAAATATAAAAAATGCTGGGGATGTGGCTTAGTGGTTAATTCCCCTTGGGTTCATTTCCCAGTGAGAGTGGGGGGGGGATGGACCTGAATAAATAAATTACTAGGTTAGAAATGAGTGAGAGTTGTAAAAGATGTAAAGAAAATTTGAAATCTAAGACTCAACTTTATTTGGGGGAAAAGGGTTTTTGCTTATGTTGGATTGTCAGGGAAGAGCAATTTAAAAGATTCTATGAATGCTAAAGCTTGAGAGTGCTGGATAAACTGTATAGGAGTGAGTTAGAGAAAGACAAACAGGCAGCTCATATGAAAATTAAATCCAAGAAGTGGATCATTGAAATGCAGGGGTGGAACTTGTCAGGGCAAAGCAGGAGAGAAAGGAAGGTTGCTGTAAGTTTTTTAGTTGTAACTCAATAGACAAAGTAAAATCAGAAATAAAACCAGCTGGAGAGTTTCATTTGAATGAAGAATATATTTAAGAATATATATAATTTGGGGGATATAGCTCAGTTGGTAGAGTGCTTGCCTTGTAAGCACAAGGCCCTGGGTTCAATCCCCAGCACCACCAAAAAAAAGAATATATATAATTTAAACTCTATTTTGACTGTATTTAAGAATATGGTTTAAAATGTGCATATGGATAACCTGGGGATCTTGTTAAAATGCCAGTCCAGATACAGTGACTTTAGATCCTTGAGATTCTGTATTTCTAACAAGGTCCTATGTGAGGCTTATGCTCTTGGTCCAAGAACCACACTTTGTAGAGTAAGGATGCAAAACATTATTTTCTTTACAAAACAAGTTTGGGTATGTTATAAAATAAAATGGAAAATGTGAATTTTTAAAGAAAACACTGAATACCTTGTAAATACCACACTTGCGATAACCCATTTCAAATTTTACCTGGGTCCCCCTAGGTTTTAGAAGAATGGGATAAAATGTATGAAATAGTCGAATTCTATATAAAATTCTGACTGTTAATATCAATAGTACTTTTAATATTAATAGGGATGATTAATAGGCATGCAAATATTATTAACTTGCTGAAAATTTCAGGGAATCTCATGGTCTTCACTAACTAATTTAATTAAAGGAATTGTTTTGGATTTCCAGAAGCTCAAGAACTTTGACTTAATTTATTAAAGGTATAAGTACTTAGTTTTAGGCAATTCAGACATATTTAAAGCAGTAATTTATAGTGTTAATTACTGCTGTATTTTCAGATGGCATTACCATATTCCTTTGTTTATTGGCATTTGCTAATGTGTTTCACTGGTATTAAAATGAATTTCTCAGTTCTGCATGGCATTCTTTTCAGCTGCAAAAGCAACTGCATATCAGATTTAAGGGTTTCTGGTTGATTCGTTGTCATTATATTGGCGCTTATGGTCTCCTGTGTTTCACAGTGATCATTCTTTGTAAAAATCTTTCTTCTTATCCTTTTGTACTAGTGTGCACCCAGAGCTGAATGCTTATTGAATTCATATTCTTAAAGTATCATGGAATTCCAGTTGTGTCCTACTTTGAATTTTTTATTGTAACACATGTTCATTAATAAAATTTTAGCATAATAGACACATGAAATGTTGAATCGACTGAAGACTTTAGAAATAATAAGTAGAATGAGTCTCTTATAGATGAATTACAGGTCACTTAACTGGAATTAACTGAACCAATTATCTCTTTTTCTTTTACTGGAATGTGAAATAGAATTATAAAATATTGAAAGAGATTTACAGTGTAGGTGAAATTATCTAGATAAAGTGATCTACCTAAACTAGTTGTTAATTTTCTTTTGGTACTCAAAGGTGACATTTTTAAGCTACCACAACCTTTATGGTAGTCATTAATCTCAAGTGACAAAGTACCTTATAAATATATGCCAGTCAGTAGGATAAATGGTATTTCAGTGTGATGAGTTCATATTTCCTTATAGGTAATGTACATAGAGTTTATTGTACATATTGTGATATTTTTCCTAGAGGTAAGAAAGCTATTATTATTATTTTAGAACATTTTTGTACAGTCTGAAAGTATGGTCACTCTCCTTATAAGCTTAAGAAATAATGAGACTAATTGTGACAGTAATTTAAGATAGAAAATTGAAAGATATATTATTAATATATCCAAGAAATCTCTCCTACAGTGTTCATTCTTTCTTTTGCTTGGGGTGTGTGTGTGTGTGTGTGTGTGTGTGTGTGTGTGTTTTATGATTTACCAGTGACTGGCCCATTTTAAGAGGTAAAACCCAATATAGGAGTGTTTAGAAATTGTAGACTTAATAACTTGGGATGATTACTTGAATTCTAAATGATTTATCATAAAAGAAATCACTATAAGTTATCATTATATTGTGAAATCCTTTAATATATTTATCTGACAGGTTAGCAGACAGAAGAAACTTGAGATAAAATATTGTAAGTAATATTATAATATTTGAAAGATGAATCAGAATATACTTAGGAAATTGTAATTAATGTCACCAAGAAAATGAGATTAGTTTGTCTTGGAGGAAAACCTTTAAAATAAATTATGCTTTGATCTAGCATGGCAAAATCTGCCTAAATATAATTTTAGAAAATTTAAATCCCAAGTTCTGTTTTTTTTTTTTTAATCTTTATTTTATTTATTTTTCTATATGAAGTCAAGATTTGAACCCAGTGCCTCACACATGCTAGACAAGGGATCTACCACTGAGCTACAACCCCAGACCTGGTTTGGTTTTTAATAGCCACTGAAAATGCCTCAAGGCCTTTCTTCTCATTGGTTCATCTCTTTCTCCTTGGCATAAAATGTCTGAAAGGTGATTATAGTGACCTTTTACCTTTACCAGCCATGTTAGAATTTTTTCTCTTTTCCTCAAACATGGATTTACCTGGTATTCTAATAGAAATTTGAGAACAGCAAGTTCTGTGGCTGTCACAGATGCCCAAAGACATGTCAAACCAGCTCCCGACTGAACATATTGTTCTGATTATTGTTGCTAATGTTAGTAAATTTACAACTCATCAGAAAATGATCCAATTTATTGTCTTGCTTTTTTGTACACATTGAATTTTAAGCTACTGGTTATTGATTTTAACAAAATGCATTCTGCACCACCACCTTAGAGTCAGAGTAAACTCTCAAAGAAGTTAGCATCTACATTAAGAATATTTGCTACCACTGACTGAGTCCTCCAACAGTACTCAAGTTCTCAGAAAAAGAAAAAATAACAGTGACCGCAAACACAGAATTTTGGTAGAAATGGTGACAGCATGTCAGAGTGAATTTTATTTTGATATTGATATGCCTTGGTTCAAGACATGAAAAACAATCATCCTTAAGAATACTAATATTGATAAATTTATGCTAATTAAGGCATTGAAGTTTGCTTTCAGCTCCTCCGTTTAACCTCAGGCTAAATTAGTCAAGATGAAAGAGGTATTATCATTTCATCAGAACAATGAAAAGTGTGTGGAAGATACAAAGTAAAGAAGAAAAGACTGACTGAAAATTCTTTTAGCATTAGGTAACCAGTTGCCCAATGAGACAAAAATAGAAAATCCCATTGTTAACTGAGGTGTTGCTGGAACAACTCTTGCAATAAAGATAAGTGCAGTGAAGACTAGTGAAGGGATAATGCATAAATAGTAATTGAGTAACTGCCCTTTAGCTGAGCCTATTTATCACTTTAGAACTGCTGGTCCAGGCATTTGGGATGTGTACAGTGGATCTGAGAAGTAAAGCAATGAAAGCTCCAGTAATTTTATGGCCACCAAGAGGGACAGGAAATTTTTGCATTTTAAAGAGAAATTGTATACCTGTACAAAGGAGGGAATTCCTGCCTGATCACAGATCCAGTTTCCTGTTCCACCAAGGAAGCCAGTACCTTGCCATCAGTCTTAAGGAAGGATTCTAGTTAAAACTGTTCCTGAGTCTAGACTCATAAACATATATGAACTAGCAACCAAGAGTCTCTAAAACTTAACAAATAAACACAAAATTCAACAGAGATGAAAAGATTCAATTCATACTCCCAGATGACAAGGCTTATGAAAGTGGAGGAAAATTAATAGGACTTACAATGTCTAAAATTTAAGGTGGGAAATCAATAAATGGCCTCAATAAACACAACCAAGGATTGACTATAGATAGAAGCAAGGGATTTTTTTTCCTAGAAAGTAGTACAAATAATGAAGGAAAAATATGAGAGATAGAAAGAATGGAGGAAAGGAACTAATCAAAGGACAGAAAGTTAACTACCCATGAAATCTATATGTAAAATATTACATGCGTATGTTTTCTAGAAAAATGGAGAATGGATCCAATAAAAAGAAAACAGGAATATAAGAATCTTGGGTCAACAAATAAGTCTAAAAATTTAAAGCTAAGCCTAAAAAATATGACTGACATTTAAGGCAAAAATCTTAAAATTATTAAAATGTAAAAATAGTAATGTTCAGATTAAATGAAAAGTAAAGAAATATGCTCATGATCTTTTATTAAGTATTTTATTTTTTTAATTTGTTCTAATTAGTTTTATATGACAGTAGAATGCATTTAGACACATTGTACACACATGGAGCACAAACTTCCTCTGAACATGGTACATAGTCATACCGGTAGTGTATTCATACATGTATATAGGGTAATAATGTCCATCTCATTCCACCATCCTTCCCATCCTTCCACTCCCACCCCTCCCTTGACTCCTCTGTGTACAATCCAAAGTCCCTTCATACCCACCTCATTTCCCCACATTATGGATCAGCATCTGCTTATCAGAGAAAACATTTGGCCTTTGGTTTTTGGGGGTTTGTCTTATTTCACTTAGCTTGATATTCTCCAGCTCCATCCATTTTACCTGCAAATGCCGTAATTTCATTCTTCTTTAAGGCTGGGTAATATTCCATTTTGTGTTTACCACATTTTCTTTACCCAGTCATTTGTTGAAGGGCACATCTAGGTTGGTTCCATAGTTTAACTATTGGGAATCGTATGCTTATGATCTTTAAAGGAAAAATATAAGTCAGAATAAAACTAGGAATGAAAGACAAATAAAATACTCAAGAAAATGTCACAAATAAAACACAGAGAATAAAATGCCAGAAATATATGTAACATCAGTAATCACAATAAATGTAAACAGACTATTAAAAGACATATTCTCTATTAAAAGATATATTGTCATTTGGAGTTGAAATAAAGAAATAAAACATAGCTATATGCTGTTTACAAATACACCTCAATCAAAATAGTACAGGGATTTAAAAATAAAAATCTGGATATAACAAATGCTCTCAAAAAGAAAACAGGGACAATATCATAAAAAATAAACCAGAGTTAATGACCAAAAGCATTAAGAGGGACAAAAAGTGGATATTTTATATTTAGAAAAGTATAATCTACTAGATATATATTATAATTCTGAATATATGCCTATTTTATGGAAATACCCATCTACATATTCAAATAAAAGCACATTTATATAGCATGTTCATTTTTATAATAGTAAAATGTACATGACAAAATTTTTTTTCTTTTTAAGTGTACAGTTCAGTCACACTGAGTGCATTCTCATGCTCTGTAGTCATCACTGCCATCCATCTCCAGAACTTTTTCAGAATCTTCCCAAACTAAAACTAAATCCATTAAATATAACTCATTTCAGCATAGTCTTTAACAAAGAAGTTTTGAAACTGTTTTTCTTTTTTCTGCTTTCATTTTCATCTTTGACACCTAGTTGTGTACCACTTGTGCCTGTCACTGCTGGAATGATGTTACTGATGGTTCAAGAATAGTTTCTCATGCTACATGACTTTGGAAAGTTTGAAGACACCTTACTACAAATCTTTGCCCATGTTCCTTCCAAGCAGAGATGATTATTATTATCTCCTCTGGTTTTAGTAGAACTCGTTGGGAGACTGATATATGTGTGTGTGTGTGTGTGTGTGTGTGTGTGTGTGTGTGTGTGTCTGGTTTTCCTAATGCATGTCTGAAGCCAGTGTGTTAGATTTAAAATGCAGTAAAAATGAAGTACAGAACTAAAGTCAATGAAGTCAGAACATTAAACAAGTCATTAAAATTTACACTGAAGTTAAAATTATGATAGAATTAGGAAGTGAGAGAGAAAACTAACTCAAGTGCTTTTTGGGCTATCACTACTGATGTGAAATACATTTTTTCAATGACAAGTACAAGCATATACAACAAATAACAGTTAAGGGCTGGAATATAGCTAAATAGTAGAGCACTTGTCCAGCATTCATGAAGCCATGGGTTCAATCCCCAGCACTGGGGGGTGAGGCAGGGGAACAGTAACATGAAATAATATTTACCCGTTTTATGTGCTATTTACTGTTGTTTTCTTCTCTGTTTCAATGCATTGAATTAGTTTAACAACCCAAGAATGAGTTGCAATCTATAGTTTGAAAAACACTGATCTCTAGGATGATTTATCTGGATATCATGAGCCTCAAAAGGTAGAATGTCTTTTATACAAGGGTGAATATTATGAGTAACAGAAACTGGGACAGGGCAGCACCTTCTTCACTTCTCTTCCCTGAAGAGCTTCTTTGGCAAAATACAGTCTACTCCAAGATTTAATGGAGTAGTCAAGTTTGTCATGAAGTATTTGATGAGGAACTTCAGTGTGTTTGTTTACTGTGGGATCATGAGTCACTTGTGTGAAGAGAGTAATGACCAACAGAAAATGAAGGTGAGGTGATAGGTACATTGAATCAAATGGAAATGAAAGTAGATAAAGAAGAGAGAAAACAACTTATATTTTTTACTTTTTCACTAAATTGAGGCTAGTAATGATGTTTTAAATGGAAATCTGGGAGAAAGTGATTAACTTCCTAAAAGAAAATAGTTAAAAGGAGATGACCAACAGTTAGGGAAAAGTGATCTAGATAGATCCAGTTTATAATTTCAGGGATTCTGCTAACTAGCAGTCTACTCTCAATCACCTCATCTATAAATGATGTCATTAGACTTAAGAAATCCTTAATCTTACTAATCTTAATCTTAAGAGATTCTGTTTTTAAAAAAATTGATTCTACATACTTTATCCACAGTATTGATAGTGGAATATGAAAATATATGTTATTCTCCACACAGTTCTTAGAATCATTGAGAACAAGCCATTTTAATTATAAAGAAAATAGTTTATTAACTTGCAGTATTAATAGTGATTTTTTTATTGAATGTTCTTTAGTCACACTTGATTTGTTAATTTTAGTTACATGAACACGCAGCCTACTTGGTGGACAGTTTGTGGGAGAGCTCTCAAGAACTATTGAAAGACTGGGAATGTATGACAGAGTTGCTATTAGAAGAACCTGTCCAAGGAGAGGAAGGTATAGTATTTGACAAGTTGGTTCACAAATTGTTGTTTTCAGTGATAATCATACTATTCCATATTGATTACATCTTAAAAATGAATATATTCAAGTATGTTGTATGTCTTTTTCTCAACAGAACAGTTTTTTGTAACAAGGAAGTCTCTGTGGTTTAACATCTTTCCATGTTAGCACTGCTACCATGCTGCACAAGAACTTTAAAAATCCATGTGTCATGTAGTATTCAAAAAAGTTTTCTTTATGTTTATTTGAGACACAAAATACTAATGAATAGTCAATATGAAAAAGAAAAGTGCAACCTGGATCTTTTTGCTGTTTGATATGTAAATTTGGGAAAACTTTGATACACACTTTTGTTTTCCTTCTCTTTTTTCAGAGAGAGGGTGCTAGGGATTGACTCCAGGGACTTGTGCTTGCTAAGCACACCGTATACCCCTGAGCTACATCCCCAACATTGATTTATTTAAAACACAACTTTTCCCTCTTTTGTTATGTTTTCTGATCCTTTGTCTCCTTTTCTCTAAAATGTGGAGATTATTTTTCTTATGTAATTTACATACTTGGGAGGATTAAATAAGATATTATACTGTTGATTCTTTATTCTGCTTCCACTACCCTCCTATGTGCTTCAACCCTTTGAAATATGACAACAGAACGAGCCCTCCCCTGCGTTTGTCACCAACAGAGTGACCATCCCTAGTATTCTAAGCAGTGATACTTATTATTACGTATTCCAGCTTTTATTCAGTGAGAGAAAAACAGGTAGACATCATACCCAGATAAGTTCCAGTAAACAAACTCAAATTGCCTTTCTTAAGTATAATTCAGGTATTTACCTCATATTCTCTTTCTTGATCTTCCCAAACTTTTCCCAGACCTTCTTTCTTCCATGATAAACCTTAGTTAGAGAATGACCCTATTAATAAGTTGACAGGACCCTCTGCTTACTCGTTTAAACTCTTAACTGCAGTTTGCATTTGTTTTACTTTCATGATCACAGGAATATGAACATACATTCTGCATTTTCTCCTTGTTATTTTTTTATATATTTAGTTATAGATGGCCATTATTTTATTCACTTATTTTTATGTGGTGCTGAGGTTCAAACCCAGTGCCTCACACATGCTAGGTAAGCACTCTACCGATTGAGCTACAACCCCAGTCCCCCCTCCTTGTTATTTTGCTTATCCATTTTCCTGCTGGTTTTACTGACTTCATACATTATATTTTTAACAAATCTTAGTATTTTTCCTGTTGAAATAATTTGCCTTTCTAATCAGTTCTACCCAAACAACACTGGCATAGTATTGAGTGATATATTCTTTCCATCTTTTCCTCACTTAGGGCCATGAAATTAACAAATTACCAGAATGCCTTAGAGTTTCTTATTTCTAATTTCAAGTCATTTTTCTTTATATCACATCATGTTTTATAAGGTTATATCTAAGAACAAGGGAGGCAAAAAATGCAAATTAAGGGAAGAAGTGCCAATGCAGTATGCTTTGGTATGGTTAGCATTTTACTTTTGGGTAAGATATGCAAATCAATAAATAATAATAAGTCTTTGAATCATCAAGATGATCTAGATGGATGTATCTTCTTAAAATAATTGTGCTTTTAGATATTTCATTGTGGCTTAATTCAGTTACCATTGAATTTCTTTGACTTTCAGTCAAGAGGTAGGTTTGGTTTAGCTTAGATATGGTTGGTCTGATTTTAGCTATAGAGTGACTTATAAAATGGGATCATTCTGCAAAGTGAACCACAATTTTAGGGTATGATTGAATCTAAGTAGGGCAAACCTGAGAAATTACACATAACAAATGCAGAATTGTATCTACAAAATAACAACTTTTTTCTTTCTTCTTTTTTCTTTTGTATATATGCAGATTATGTCACATGTAATGTCTGACATGGAATGACATTCAAATCAATTTTCTATGCTACGCTTTTGCTGTATTTTATAACAAAAAAGCTACCTGAAACTTATTTTTGAAACTGATTGGAATTTAAGTTATTTTCTAGATAGATGAAGTGTGGCAAAATTTCTGTGAAGGAAAATTTAGTTAAAAGTTGAAGATGTGGGTCTGAAATTTGGAGAGAGATATTATTAGACCAACACCAGCTTAAATCACAGTAGCCTTCAGACTGTCTTGCAGTGTTTTTAACAGGCTGCTGTGTGTGTATGCATGTGTGTTTCCTTTCTATAGCAGAATAAAAACTGGTTAAATGTTTAATATAATTTGAGGATCTGAGTTCTTGTTAACAGCTCTGTTGCCAGGTTACAAGTTATTTAACTTCTGATTTTTCAATTTCTTTAACTTTAATATGTGAACCTTTGACTAGCCAATCTTCTTTCATTGCTTCTAGTACTAAAGTACTATGATTCAGTTGATTGAAGATACAAATGACAGAATTCTTCAAAGCAGGAATCGTGGGCTGGGAATGTATCTCATGATTAAGTGTTTGCCTAGATTTGATCCCTGGCACACCTTTCAATAACAACCATTCAAATCATTAATTTGATTATAGTATTTATTCTTTTATATGTACCAAATATTATGCTAGGTACTGAAGGTACAATATTAAACTAGGCCCACATGGCTCTTATGGAAAGCAAACCAAAAATCAAGTTAAATGTTTGTTAATTTCAGGAGTTATTAAGTGTCTGGTGGATACTATTGAGGGGTTTATCTTTAGATCAAATTCTTATGGAAGACCTTTTTGAAGAATTCCACTTGTGAGCCAAGACATAAAGGATAAGGGACTAACCATAAGAAGTATCAAAAAAGACATGTCTAAATAGTGGAAATACCAATTGCAGAGTGTCAGAAGCATGAATGAGAATTTCATTTTAGGAGCCACAATAATTAGAACATAGTGAGCCATTGGTAATAAATTGAGATAGAGGCAGAGGTCAGTCAGATAATGTAGAATATTTTAAGTTTATAAGTGAATTTTTTTAGTTTATTTCTAAGTGTAATTAGGGTTCCATTGAAGAACTTCACTTAAGAAGCACTGTGATCCCATTAATATTTTAAGAAAAATGCCATCATATATGTGATTTGGACTAGAAGACTAGGTATGTAATTGATGCAGTGGTCTCTATGAGAAACAGTAGTAAAAAGTTGAAGAGGAAGAGAACTCATAAAGAAAGTAAAAGCCCCCTAAGCTCAGTTAAAGACTGTGGATACCAAACAAAAGGAGGAAGGGCAAGAGAGAATAATAGCTCTGACAGTAATAAGAGAGAATTATACCCTTTTACAAACTCAGTAAAGAGGATGATCAAGAGATGTATGATTAATAGTATCATACATCAGAGAACTTTTTGTCATTGTTGACTTCAAAGCATTTGTTTTTAGTGATAAGACTAAAACCAATACTGAGGAAATGCAAATATGTGAAGAAAGTTGTACAATCTAATAGTTCAGGGTGTAAGTACTTACCTATTTATTTTCAGTTAGCCGTGACTATTGGCTCTTGTCAAGAGCTTAATAAAGCTTGCTTTGTTCTCATTTTTATGTAGTTTTACTGTCATATTCCAAAAGGGATTTAATTAAATTTCAAATTTTTTTTTTTTTTTTACCCTGTCTCTCCATTCAGGGAGTTTCAATTGATAAAATAAATTTAACAAAATTGATTTCATTGGACACTGTGTAAAGTTGAGTTATACTTCAACACTACTACGAGTTTTACTATGTAGTGGAAGAATATTTCCATTCTTGTGATAAGTTGTTCTCTGTTCACATTCCATAGATCCAGATTTTCTTCCTGAATTAAAAAAAAAGCATTTAGTCCACAGATAACCTATGCTCCTTTATTCACAGCCAAATAAAAAAAGTTATGAAATGCTAGAATTGAAAATGTAAAAACTTTGTTATCAAGTGGAAAGCTTTTTTATACTATTAGGCATTGAATCATGGGAGTGCAGGTGGAAAAGTTGAAATTATTTCATATATTTTTCCTAAAACAAGCTGAAAGTTCATGTGTTTTTCCTAAGACAATAAAAATTTAAGAAATGATTGAATTAAGATGTATGTGTAGGCTGGGTGCTGTGGTGCATGCACCTGTCATCCCAGCTACTTGGGAGGCTGCAGCAAGAGAGTCCATGTTCAAGGACAGCCTGAGCAACTTAGTGAGACCCTATCTCAAAATAATAATTTTAACAAGGGCTAGATTTGTAACTTAGTGGGAGAACACTTGCCTACTGTGCACCAAGTCCTGTGTTCAATCCCCGGTACTGCAAATAAAAAAAGAAAGAAAAAATGGTGTATATACATATACCTGTGCAGGATAATTTTGCTGTAGACTAAAGGACAAGGTGTCATTATGTCTTTGTTTGCCTTTTCATTGCTTTTGCCTCAATTTAAAAATAATCATTGTAGACTTTTAAACTTTCCTAGGCTTGTTATTTTTCCTTCTAAGATTCTGTCTCTATAATCCCTACCATCTATTGGTTTTCAATATAAATAAGTATATGAAGGGAAAGAGAATTAAAATATTTACATTATCCTAAAAAATATATGTTTAAAAACACATGGGGTGAATTGAGAAGAAAAGTACACAATTTCTGTGAAGGAAAACTATGTTTCTTAAATGACATAAAACATGATCTCAAAAATGAAGAACTAAATTATGTTTCTAGCTGAAAAGATTATTAAAATGTCAGCCAGGTGCAGTGTTGCACCTGTAATCCCAGCGGTGCACGAAGCTGAGGCAGGATGATCTTGAGTTCAAAGCCAGTCTCAGCAACTTAGTGAGGCCCTAAGCAACTCAGTGGGACCTGTCTCTAAATAAAATACAAAAAAGGGCTGGGGATGTGACTCCGTGGTTAAGTGTCCCTGAGTTGAATCCTTAGGACAAAAAAAAGTCATTTCTCCCAGAATTTATTAGGTTTCTGGGAGGTAAAGTTGGACCCAGACCTAACCAAAAAATATTTTAAAGTTTATGTGGAGTTTTAAATGTGTTCAAAAGGCAGTATGCTTAATGCTTAAGAGAACTAAGACTTAAGAATCAGTCAGACTGCCTGAGTTAATATGTTAATTCTACTACTAGTTGAGCACTTTGGAAAGTTATTTAATACCATTATGACTCATTGTCCTCATCTGTACCATGAGGATATTAGTTCCTGTTTCTTAGAATTGTTTGTGGATAAATCGTTATTAACTAACTCACTCTTAGTTTATGTGCCTTATGCATAAAAAATGCTTAATAAATTATTTGCTGCTAGCATTATAGAAATAACAAAAAAAAAATAGAAAAAGGACAGAATTAGGGAAACTTAACTAGTTGGATTAAGTTGTATAATGTTATATTTTAATAAATTATAAATCTACTATAATCAAAACAGGCATTGTTATAAAAATAAGAGTAGATTAGCAAAACTAAATAAAGAATATACTTAGAATAGGGGCCAGAATTGTGGCTCGGTGGAGAGATGGCTTCGTGTGTGAGGTGCTGAATTCAGTCCTTGGCACCACATAAAAATAAATAGAATGGAGGTATTGTGTCTATCTACAACTAGAAAAATATTTTTTATAAAAGAATATACTTAGAATAAAGATGTAAGTATATTTGAGAGCCCTACAGCATGTTTTTAAAAATGACATTTAAAATTCTTACATAAATCTGGTTTATTTAGCAGTGGTGGGGGTGTAGTTGCCTGTTTATTTGGTATAGGTAAATAAGCCCACAAAGGCGTGCACTTTCTGCTTGTTTACAAATAAATGCTAAATAGGTTAAATATATAAAAGTGAATGAAGCCAGGCATGGTGGCACATGCCTGTAATCACAGTGGCTCGGGAGGCTGAGGCAGGAAGATCTTGAGTTCATAGCCAGCCTCTGCAAGAGCAAGTTGCTAAGCAACTCAGACGCTGTCTCTAAATAAAATACAAAATAGGGCTGGGGATGTGGCTCAGTGCCCCTGAGTTCAATCCCTGGTACCCCCACCCCCTCAAAAAAGTTAATGAGCAAGAAAGAACAAAAGAAGGAAGGTCAAGAGAGCAAGTGACAATGAGAGAAAGAGAAAGAAATTAGAAGAAAATGAAGAATATGTTTCTCTACTCTCTAGGACAGAGCACTCTTGGAATGCAATACAAGAAACTCAATAAAATTGATAAAATTGTTTTATGTATACACAAATATACCACAATAAAACAATCAATCTGTATAAATAATTTACACCAATAAACAAAAACAAAGGGAGAAACAAGTGACTTTTTAAAAGGTAAAAATTCTAACAAAAGATAACTAGAAAGAGTCAGAAGACAAAGGGAACTTGATCTTAATAACAGAAAGGGTGGAAAACTGGGCAAAGAATGATAAGAAGAGAAATCTTAGGAGCCACATGCTGTGAAATGTGCCTGTAGTTCATCCCAGCTACTCAGAATGTTTAGGTGGGAGGATCAATTGAGCCCATGAATTAGAAACCAGCTTCGGTTACCTGGAAAGATCCCATCTCAAAAAAAAGACAAATCCTAGAGGATGGGGGTGGGGGGATTCCACTTGACTGATCAGTAGATTTAAAGGATGAAATACTATTTCACAACCATAGGACTGGCAAAAATTTAAAGGGGTTAAAACTCAGTGCTGGCAGAGATATGCAAAACCAAACATTGGACTGGGGTTGTGGCTCAATGATGGAGCACTTGCCTAATAGGTGTGAGGCATTGGGTTCTATCCTAAGCCCCACATATGTAAGTAAAATAAAGGTATTATGTCCATTTACAACTAAAAAAAAATTTTAAAGCCAAACATTATCATAATTGCAACAAAAGTGTGAACTACAATAAATAATCTCATGATATGTTGTTATTGAGATTTTGCCCTTTCACACATTATTCCTACTCTTGGAAATTTATTCCCAGAAATAAAATTTATCAGTTATATAAGTATATATGCATAATGATGCTTATTGTAGCACTTTTCATGGTTCAAAAATGTGGAAATAATTTGACCGTAGACAAAAAAAGATTGACTAAATTGTGGTATATTAGCTAATTATAATAATTTATAATTATTTAATATCATATGTATATATTCAAAGATATTCAAAATATTGTTAATTTTTTAAATATGTGGCATCTTTTTTGTTAAAAAGCTTTAAAAAATTGTATGAACTTTCAAATAATATGTAAGGAAATAGAATAAAATTTAACATTGCTTAACTCGCTATGGTATTAGAACTGAGACCAAGCTTTTCACTATATATAACTCTTTCTTTTTTTGACTAAAGACAGCAAGCATATATTACTTAAGAAAAACAAAAGAGAGAAAAACAGCAAAATACATAGCTTAAGTTCAGTTTTCTTCATAGTAATACATCATGTTTGCGGTTTTTATAATTGCATTCATTTTCAGCACATGGTTATTATAAAACTATCTGCTCATATTCTTGTATTTTGTTTCACCTTAGCAATGTCTGACCGTCAAGAGAGTGCTCTTATAGAGCTAATGGTTTGTACAATTCGTCAAGCTGCTGAGGCACATCCTCCAGTGGGAAGGGGTACCGGCAAGAGAGTAAGTTACCTTAGTGAGAAATCTACAATAAAGCTTTCAATGTAATTGACTGTCTTAAATATTTGGAAATTTTACTGGAATTTACATCCCCCGAACATATTATTTTTGTAAATGATACATTCTATGATACTTCATTTTTATATTGTATCTACTAGGCTCAGGTTCCAAAAATTGATTTTCCTTCATTCTCCCATAGCCTCTGTCCCTGCTTCTATTATGGTATGTATGTAGTACTTTAAGAATTTTCATACATATATCAAGAGTGCATAAAGGCTCAGGAGGAAGACTGCTTAACTTGAAACTCTTCTGTTTAGGAGCTATGTAATCTTTGAATAGGTTAATATTTGTGCATGCATGTGTGCCTTAGTTTTCTTTTCTATAACATGGGACTAATAATAAAGATATTATTTAGGCAAGTTGAAATGATCACAGGTAGAGAGACTGTTTTCTCTCTTGGTATAAAAGGGTAGGCAAATTCTTTCTGCAAAAACAAGTGTAAACTGGAAAATTTTATCCAAAATATACCAAAGATAAAAAACAAGTTGAGAAGTATTTTTTTCTTTAGAAAGTGATGAAGTTTCAGGTAAAAGCAGCAGAATCTGCAGCCTTCCTTTTTTAGGTTTACAATGTACACACATACTCCCACAAGTTTGGTTGGTGATGTCTTTTACCAGGTGTACTAACTACAAATCCCAGCAGTTTTCTTGTCAGAGAATTGATATAGTATGGACAAGTGGTAAAAGCCCTTTGCTTTATTGACTGGAAGTGGCAAACTTGACAGAAACAAACAGGGAAACACAGTTTTTATAATCTGAGTTTGTGGTTCAGGTGGACCAACCAAAATTTTAACTGAAAAATCATGGAAATGAGGAAGCCATAAAAGGGTTAGATAAGCTCTCCACACATCCCTCGCTAACAAGGCAACCCGAGGAAACCCAACAGAAAGTAAGTCAGGCCAATTATAAGAACTGGCTTAACTTTTGAACATGCTCTCTAATCCATAATGAATCATTTCTTAAAAGGAAGATATCTTAGCAAGTTAGGTATTAGAGCACAATCTCTGCCCAGATCTCTGGGTAACCACTAATCTATTCAAACATAGTTTCCTAAGAAAATGGACTGCAAAACAAAAGTAAAAATAAAAATTTGGAGCAGAGATAGCAGAAACCACACTCCACAGAGGAAATAAGTTACATAGTATGTGTGAATCTTTTTTTTTTTTTTTTTTTTGATGGGGGTGGGTACCTGTGATTGAGCCCCAGTATGCTTAACCATTGAGCCACATCCCCATCCCTTTTCTCTCTCTCATTTTGAGACAGGGTCTTGCTAAGTTGCTGAGGCTGGCTTTGATTCAGTCCTCCTGCCTTAGCCTCCCAATCCATTGTTATTATAGGCATGCACCACCACACCCAGTGAGTGTGTGCGAATTTAAAGTACCTCTAAAAAAAACCTTAAACTGATAAAAATAAGTTAAAAGCCATAGTTACATATATAGTCTAAAAATGTCTACTAAGGGAAAAAAGGAAGATAGTAGAAATGTTTTCTCAGTAGGCATAGATGTTGGATTTATTAGAAAGGCTTCAAGCCCCCCCCCTTTTAAAGTAAATTCAAAATAACTGAAAGAAAATACATTCAGAAAGTTACAAGAAGATTGAAAAGAAGAAGTACAGAATCTCAATTAGGAAAAAACAAATGAAAAATCTATAGTTGAAAAATACAATGCGAAATTTAAAATTCACTAGGGGAACAGTGTAGCAGATTTGAGATGACAGAAGAAACAGTGAACATGAAGATTAATAGGAGCTATCCATTCTGGAAAAAAAAAGAGGAAAAAAGGTTGAAGAAAAATGAACAGAGCCTCAGAAATGTGTGGAATAACATCAAGTGCATTATAATATGCATAATGGAAGTTCCAGAAAGAAGAGAAATATTTAAGAAGTAATTAAACTTTGCAATTTGATGAAGAACATTGATTCACAGATCTAAGTAGAATAAACAGGTGGTCCCTACCTAGACAAAGCAGTCACCCCCTTGAAAGACAAAATGAGAAAATCTGGAAAGCAGTAAGATAAAAACAAGTTAGGTAGAGGGCAACTACAATAGGATTTAGCAGCTGACTTGTTATCAGAAACGGTGGAGGCCAGAGTACTCAACAAAATTGCCAAGCAGAAGTTTTCTAAAATATTTTTTTAGTTATTGAGGAACTTTTACTTCTATTTATTTATTTATTTATGTGCGGTGCTGAGAATTGAACCCAGTACCTCACACGTTAGGCAAGTGCTCTACCACTGAGCTACAACCCCAGCCCGCCAAGGAGAAATTTTTAAACCGGGTAAAATTGTGAAAAAATGAAGATACATTAAGACCATTTCTGATGAAGAAAAACAAGAACTGAGAGACTATGTTCTTAGCAGACCTGCCTTACAGGAAATACTAAGTCTTCAAGGTCATATAAGGAATCATCAGATGGTAACTATAATCTGTGAATGGATATAAAAGGGGTGTATACATATATTTTCTCCTTGTTAATTTTTTAATGGGACATGATATTGTAACAATAAGTACAGTGCTGTTGTGTTGAGATTATAACAGATATGATATATGTGACAGTAAAAACACTAAAGAAGGGGAAATGGTGTGGAACTATATTGGAGCAAAGTCACTGCATTTTGCTATAACTAATTTAGTACAAACCTGAAGCCAACTGAAAGTAAGGAAGTATATAATAATCCCTACAGCAATCATTCATATCTAAAAAGAAAATAAAAATTATGGTGGTACACTTACTTTAAGTAAAGACAAGAGAGGAGGGACAAGAGAAATAAAGATAACAGAAAAATGGATGATATTTTGTGTGAGTTAAAGCTCGTTATTTTTTTATTGATGCTTTATAATTATACCCAACAGTGGGATTTGTTGTTAAATACTCATATATGCATACAGTAGAACAATGTAGTTGGGTCAATTTCTTCCCTTTTCCCTCCCCTCCTCCCTCCTCCTATTCCCCTTTCAGTTTTACATAATTTTAGCCTTACCAAAAATTGTATTGAATATGAATATAGGTGAAAATTTCAATCCCCAGCATCTTGCCACCCCCCAACAAAAAGATATTGTCAGACTGCGTCAGATTTAAAGACATAAATATGTTGGAAGTAAAAGAATGGGAAAAAGGCATTATGCAATGAAGAACCATAAGAGACATGAAGAGATTGTTAATATTAGGAAAAGACTTTAATATTTCTGGGAAACAAAAAGAGACATTTTATTAAGACAAAGAGTTCAGTAATACATTGGGAAAATACAACAATTATATACATATAAAACAACAGAGTCCAAAATACATGAGACAAGAAATTGAGACATTAAATGAATGCTTAAACTAATTTTTCAAGGTTTTAATATTTCTCTTTCAATTGAGAACAACTAGACAGGAGACAAAAACATGCTTTTCCTTCTCGTTTCTCTTATTGCTACTTCATAGCACCTTTTAGTTTTTCTTTCTATCATAATTTTTTTGTAATTTGAAAGTTAATTTTAAAGGTTCAATCAGATAAGGTTATAGATTTTGTCAGGAATAAATTTTTGTGCTACATATTACATCATATCAGAAAGGCACACAATGTTTAGTTTTCCTGTGTTAGTAATACTAAGATTTCTAGGTAACCAAATATTTATGGAGGCAAACTTTTTCAGTAGAAGTGTCACTGGTAATAAGTGGAGAAATAGTAGAATTAAAATATTCATTTTGTCACCCAAATGAAATTATCTAGATGACAGTCATCAGTGGCCTGTAGTTTAATGAAAGGTCGATGAGGAACTCCATGATAGATTGGTTTGCAGTCATCTGAATGCACTAATTAAACTTAACACTATTGAAAGTGAAGCTGTTGCCACCTTTGAAGTATTTCTAGGCGGGGTGAGGGGAGGTAGCTAAAAAGATTTGATGTAATCAAGCTTCCAGAAGCTATCACTTTTCAAGAAAATATGGGGATGAAGGAATGTTTTAAATGAGACTATAGTTAGCCAAGTTCAGAATGTAGAAAAGGAGTAACAGAGATTACAGAAATTTAAAGAATGTAGGGACATACCAACCACATGTGTTTGAATTCTTATTTGAACAGATTGTGAAAAGACAGCTTTAGTTGTCATCTGTTAAAGATGTATACTTAAATATTTAATGGTAAAATTAAATAGAAAGATTTGCCTTAAAATGCTATAGAAAAAACAAACTTTAAAATTGATGAAATAAGAATGATAATGCTAAATGGTTATTGCTCTGCTTTAGAATGTTTTTTTTTATTTTCCATAATTAAAGTCTTTAAACTTAATACCAAAAAAACCCAAATAATCCAATCAATAAATGGGCTAAGGAACTGAACCGACACTTCACAGAAGAAGAAATATAGTCAATCAACAAACATATGAAAAAATGTTTATCATCTCTTGAAATTAGAGAAATGCAAATCAAAACTAGTCTAAGATTTCATCTCTAATCAGAATGGCAATTATCAAGAATATAAGCAATAATAAATGTTGGTAAGGAAGTGGGGGAAAAGGTACACTCCTTCATTGCTGGCAAGACTGCAGATTGGTGCAACCGCTCTGTAAAGCAGTATGAAGATTCCTCAGAAAACTTGGAGTGGAGCCACCGTTTGACCCAGCTAACCCACTCCTCGGTTTATACTCAAAGGATTTAAAATCGCCATACTACAGTGACACAGCCACATCAATGTTTATAGCAGCTCAATTCACAATAGCTAAACTTAGATGAACCAACTTAGATGTCCTCAACAGATGAATGCATAAAGAAAAGGTGGTACATATACACAATGGAATATTATTCATCCATAGAGAGGTATGAAATTATAGCCTCGTCTGGTAAATGAAAGGAACTGGAGACTATCGAGCTAAGTGAAAAAAGTCTATCCCAAAAAACCAAAGGCCAAATTTTTTCTCAGATAAGCGGATGCTAATACATAGTGGTGGGAGGGCGGGTAGGGAAGAATGAAGGAATTTTGGATTATGCAAAGGGGAGGGGTGGAGCTGTGGGAATGAGGGGAAAACAGTTAATTTTAAAGAATAGATGTTGGTTTAAAAAAAAAGTCTTTAAAAAGTATACTGTCCCAGCTTTGACTAATTGAGAGCCCCTTAGGCTAATTCCTAGTTTAGAATATATGAAAGCAGATGCCTCCTATTTGATTATTTTATATGCTTATGAGATTGAACAACAAAAATGCACTTTCTTTCAGAATAAAATGCCCCAGGTTCACTTTCAGAGAAGTCTTATTTATAGAACCTCTTTCTACACCCCATTGCTACTAGAACCAGTTTTATTTCTGGTTTAGTAGTCCAGTGTTTTGTAAATTAGGGAACTGTGTACACACACACACACACACACACACGTATTCTTAATCCCAATTTTTCCCACCTGCTAGTTTTTTACAAAAGATAACATACTTTATACCCTGTTCTGTATATTTCTTTTTGTATTTAACAGTGTATCTTAAATATCACTCCTTAACATTAGTTACATATCTTCATTTTTTAATGACTGTATGGTATCTGTCTTATGGGCACATCACTGAAAGTCACCTACTACAGACTTTTGGATTGTTGATAGTTTTTTGCTACTCGAAATATTATATAATGAATAATCTTGTGTATGGGTCATTTCTTGTTATATTGATGGGATAGATTGTTAGAAATGGGATTGCTAAGTCAAAGGAAGAATATGCATAAACTTTTGTTAGTTGTTAGCATATTCTTTCTTTGTAGGTGTCAGGCCATTTTTATTATCTCAGAGGTATTGTGAGTGTATGTAGAGTGCCTGACATAATTATCCCCTAATCAAAAATAGCTGTTTCCCTAAAATTGGTGTCCTTAGACTTTTGATCCATTGTCAGATGAATTTTCAGAACTCCTTGATATCCTGAATGCATTCCTAAACATATATTTGACTTTGTTTAGTTTCTTTAATTTTTTTGTACAGAACTGAACACAGTAGTTTGTAGAGCATTCCAGAGTGATTGTTGTTCAACCTCATAAGCATATAAAATAATCAAATAGGAGGCATCTGCTTTCATATATTCTCAAACATTGGGGTTCATATTTACATAGTAACAGTTTATATTGGTAAATTTCTGTTCTGTACAGCCATCCAGTATTACAATGGTAAATCCCTTCAGAATATTAACTAAATGCAGAATACTTTGGGGAAATGATCTTCAGCTGAGCTTGAATTTTAGGGTTGTTCTGTTTTGTTTTTGTTTTTATTTGAAAGCTCCTATGGTTTATATTTTTATGTCAGTTAAACTAGTAATTTAGTTATTTAATAAAGTAACAGTAAATGTTAAAATTTTGTGTAAAACTATATTTTAGTAATTAGCTTGTTTCTCTTAAAAGTCTTGGTTTTATTGTATGCCACTTCTTCATCCTTCTGTATAACATTTTAGACTTATAAATTAGCACATGACACTCATTCTTTTACCATTTTAATTTATTTCTAGGTGCTAACTGCCAAAGAAAGGAAAACTCAGATTGATGATAGAAACAAATTGACTGAACATTTTATTATCACACTTCCTATGTTATTATCAAAGGTATATCTCATTTATAGTTTTTTGATAATATGACTGAGTTTGCTTTCAGCACACTATTAAAGTAGTTGCTGCTTTTTTCTTTGCTGTTTCTTCTTCTAGTATTCAGCCGATGCAGAAAAGGTTGCAAACTTGCTACAAATCCCACAGTATTTTGATCTAGAAATCTACAGCACAGGTAGAATGGAAAAGGTAAGATATTGTGAAATTGAAATTCTGTTACTGAAGTAATTTTATTAATTGAATTAATTTATTTGCACATAATCATAGTCTTATTTTCATCTTTGACAGATGCTAATTTTTATTTTCATTATAATTCTAGGTGTCATAGTTTTTCTTTTTTTCCTCCTCAGCATCTGGATGCATTATTAAAACAGATTAAATTTGTTGTGGAGAAACATGTAGAATCAGATGTCCTAGAAGCCTGCAGTAAAACCTATAGCATCTTATGCAGTGAAGAGTATACCATCCAGAACAGAGTTGACATAGCTCGGAGCCAGCTGATAGATGAGTTTGTAGACCGATTCAATCATTCTGTGGAAGACCTACTGCAAGAGGTCTGTTCTAAAGTTAATGTGTACATATAATAATAATTTTAGCTAATAACCGAAAATTCAAGAGAGCTGAGTGTGTAATCATTTCCATTTTTAAATAAAATCTAATAGAATTTTCATTATTGCAGTTGATGCATTATGTAAAGCTCAATCATAATTCCTTTTAATGCCATGTTTTACCTCTCTTTTAAGAAAAGTCTGAGGTTTAATTTTTCTTAATTCATTTCCTTTCTCTGGGACCTAATTTGCATTTTAATATTACTGAATTATTCTGATGTGCTAATGAGTAGAATATACAAATTAAGTATGCTTTTTTTACTTAATTTTTTGATTCATTGAACACAGATGTAGTACAGTTATTGTTTTTCTGGTTGTACACAAAGGAGAGTCACATCATCTGTGCATTCATATATGTACACAGGGCAATGATATCTGTCACACATACTGTTATTATTCTTACCCCCCAGCCTCAACCCCACCCCTCCCTTCCCTCTATGCTCTCTATCCTTCCTCCATTCTTGCCATCCTTCCACCCCACATTATGCATCATCATTCACTTATCAGAGAGATCATTCGGCCTTTGAATTTTTGGGATTGGCTAATCTCACTTAGCATAATAGTCTCCAACATCATCCATTTACCTACAAGTGCCATAATTTTATTCTTCTTTATGGCTGAGTACTATTCCATTGTGTATATATACCACAGTTTCTTTATCCATTCATCTAATGAAGGACATCTAGGTTGGTTCCACAATCTAGCTATTGTGAATTGAGCAGCTATGTACATTGATGAGGCTACATCACTGTAGTAATCTGATTTTAAGTCCTTTGGGTATAGGCGAAGGAGTGGGATAGCTGGGTCAAATGGTGGATCCATTCCAAGTTTTCTAAGGAATCTCCACACTGCTCTCCAGAGTGACTGCACCATCTTGCACTCCTACCAGCAATGTATGAGTGTACCCTTTTCCCCACATCCTCGCCAACACCTGTTGTTGCCTGTATTCTTAGTAAAAGACATTCTAATTGGGGTAAGATGAAACCTTAAGGTAGTTTTGATTTGCATTTCTCTTCTAACGAGGGATGTTGAACATTTTTTCATAAATTTGTTGATTGCTTGTAGATCTTCCTCTGTAAAGTGTCTGTTCCTTTCCTTGGCCCATTTATTGATTGGGTTATTAGTATTCTTGGTGTAAAGATTTTTGAGCACTTTGTAGATTCTGGAGATTATGCTCTATCTATCTGAAGTGTGTGTGGCAAAGATTTTCTTCTACTCTGAAGGCTCTCTCTTCACATTGCTGATTGTTTCCTTTGCTGAGAAAAAGCTTTTTAGTTTGACTCTATCCCAATCATTGATTCCTGCTTTTATTTTTTGTGCTTTGGGAGTCATGTTGAGGAAATCTGGTCCTAGGCCAACATGATGAAGATTTGGACCTATTTTCTCTTCTGTTAGGTGCAGGGTCTCTGGTCTAATTTCTAGGTCCTTGATCCACTTTGAATTGAGTATTGTACAGGGCGAGAGATATGGGTTTAGTTTCATTTGGCTGCATATGGATTTCCAATTTTTCCAGCACCATTTGTTGAATGTTGTTCTCCATTGTATGTTTTTGGCTCCTTTGTCAAGTATGAGATACCTGTATTTATGTGGGTTTGTCTCTGTGTCCTCTATTCTGTAGCATTGATCTACCTGTCTATTTTGGTGCCAATACCATGCTGTTTTCGTTACTATTGCTCTGTAGTATAGTTGAAGGTCTGGTATTGTGATACCCCCTGCTTCGCTCTTCTTGCTAAGGATTGCTTTACCTATTCTGCGTCTCTTATTCCTCCAAATGAATTTCATGATTGCTTGCTCTATTTCTATGAGGTCCATCATTGGTATTTTAATTGGAATTGCATTGAATTTGTATAGCGCTTTTGGTAGTATGGCCATTTTGACAATATTAATTCTGCCTATCCAAGAACATGGGAGATCTTTCCATCTTCTCAGATTCTCTTTAACTTCTTTCTTTAGTGTTCTGTAATTCTCATTGTAGAGGTCTTTCACTTCTTCTGTTAGATTGATTCCCAAGTATTTTATTTTATTTTTTTGAGGTTATTGTGAATGGGGTAGTTTTCCTAATTTCTCTCTCAGAGGTTGCATCACTTACGAATAAAAATGCATTAGATTTATGAGCATTAATTTTATATCCTGCTACTTTACTGAATTCATTTATGAGTTCCAGAAGTTTTCTGGTGGAATTCTTAGGGTCTTCTAAATAGAGAATCATGTCATCAGCAAATAGGGATAGTTTGATCTCTTCTTTACCTATTCGTATTCCTCTAATTACTTTGGTCTGTCTAATTGCTCTGGCTAGAGTTTCAAGAACAATGTTGAATAGTAGTGGCAAAAGAGGGCATCCCTGCCTTGTTCCAGTTCTCAGGGGGAATGCTTTCAATTTTTCTCCATTTAGAATGATGTTAGCTGTGGGCTTAGCATAGCCTTTACAATGTTAAGGAATGTCCCCACTATCCGTATTTTTTCTAGTGTTTTGAGCATGAAGTGGTGCTGTATTTTATCAAATGCTTTCTCTGCATCTATTGAAATAATCATGTGGTTCTTGACTTTAAGTCTGTTAATGTGGTGAATTACATTGATTGATTTCCGGATGTTGAACCACCCTTGCATCCCCAGAATGAAACCCACTTGATCATGGTGCACTATCTTTTTAATATGCTTTTGTATGCAATTCGCTAAAATTTTGTTAGGAATTTTTGCATCTATGTTCATTAGGGATATTGGTCTGAAATTTTCTTTCCTTGATGTGTCCTTCTCTGGTTTTGCTATCAGGGTGATATTAGCTTCATAGAATGAGTTTGGAAGGGTTCCCTCCTCCTCTATTTTGTGAAATACTTTGAGGAGTATTGGAATGAGCTCTTCTTTGAAGGTCTTGTAGAACTCGGCTATGAATCCATCCGGTCCTGGACTTTTCTTTGTTGGTAGGCTTTTGATGACTTCTTCTATTTCATTGCTTGAAATTGATCTATTTAAGTTGTGTATGTCCTCCAGGTTCAGTTTGGGTGGCTCTTATGCCTCTAGGAACCTGTTGATGTCTTCCAGGTTTTCTATTTTGTTGGAGTATAAATTTTCAAAGTAACTTCTTATTATGTTTTGTATTTCAGTTGTGTCTGTTGTAATATTTCCATTTCCATCACGAATTTTAGTAATTTGGAGTTTCTCTCTCCTTCTCTTCGTTAGCGTGGCTAAGGGTTTATCAATTTTGTTTATTTTTTCAAAGAACCAACTTTTTGTTTTGTCAAGTTTTTGAATTGTTTCTTTTGTTTCAATTTCATTGATTTCAGCTCTGATTTTAATTATTTCCTGTCTTCTACTTTTGGTGATGATCTGTTCCTCTTTTTCTAGGGCTTTGAGCTGTAATGTGAGGTCATTGATTTGTTGACTTTTCATTCTTTTATTAAATGTACTCCATGCAATGAATTTTCCACTTAGCACTGCTTTCAGAGTATCCCAGAGATTTTGATACGTTGTATCTTTGTTCTCGTTGACCTCTAAGAATCTTTTAATTTCCCCCCAATGTCATTCAATAGCATATTATTTAATCTCCAGGTCTTGGAGTAGTTTCTATTTTTAACTTTATCATTGATACCTAATTTCATTCCATTATGATCTGATAGTATACAAGGTAGTATCTCTATGTTTTTGTATTTGCTATGAGTAGCTTTGTGGCATAACATATGGTCTTTTTAGAGAAGGAGCCATGAGCTGTTGAGAAGAAAGTGTATTCACTTTTTGATGGATGGAATATTCTATATATGTCTGTTAAGTCTAAATTAGCAATTTTTCATTGAGCCCTATGATTTCTTTGTTCAATTTTTGCTTGGAAGATCTGTCCAACAGTGAGAGAGGAGTGTTAAAGTCACCCAGTATTATTGTGTTTTGGTCTATTTGGTTCCTGAAATTGAGAAGGATCTGATTGACATACATGGATGCGCCATTGTTTGGTGCATAAATATTTATGATTGTTATGTCCTGTTGATTTATGCTACCTTTAAGCAGTATGAAATGTCCTTCTTTATCCCTCTGACTAACTTTGGCTTGAAGTCTGCTTTATCTGAAATGAGGATGGAAACCCCTGCTTTTTCACTCAGTCCATGTGCATGGTATGTTTTTTCCCAACTTTTCACCTTTAGTCTGTGGGCATTTTTTTCTATGAGATGAGTCTCTTGAAGGCAGCATATTGTTGGGTCTTTCTTTTTAATCCAATCTCCCAGTCTATGTCTTTTGATTGATGAGTTTAGGCCATTTACATTCAGGGTTATTATTGAGATATGACTTGTATTTCCTGTCATTTTAGCTTTTTGGAGGTTTTTAGCTTAACTTTGTTTCTCCTTTGATTGACTCTTTCTTTAAGATAATTCCTCCCCTTGTTAACTGAGATTATTGTTTTTTGTTTCTTCCTCTTCGAATATTTTGTTGAGAATGTTCTGTAGGGCAGGCTTTCTCTTTGTGAATTCTTTAAGCTTTTGTTTATCATGGAAGGATTTTATTTCATCATCAAATCTGAAGGTAAGTTTTGCTGGGTATAATAAGATTCTTGGTTGTCATCCATTTTTTTTCAGAGCTTGCAATAGGTTGTTCCAGGCCCTTCTTGCTTTTAGGATCTGGGCTGAGAAATCTGCTGTTATCCATATTGGTTTCCCCCTGTAGGTAATCTGATGCTTTTCTCTCACAGCCTTTAAAATTCTATCTTTGTTTTGTATGTTAGATATTTTCATTATAATGTGCCTTGGTGTGGATCTGTTGTAATTCTGTGCGTTTGGTGTCCTGTAAGCCTCTTGTAATTGATTTTCCATCTCATTCATCATATTTGGGAAGTTTTCTGATATTATTTCATTGAACAAATTATTCATACCCTTGGTTTGTATCTCTGTGCCTTCCTCAATCCCAATAACTCTTAAATTTGGTCTTTTCTTGATGTTCCATATTTCTTGGAGGTTTCATTCATGATTCCTAACCATCTTCTCTGTTTGGTCGACTTTGTTTTCAAGATTATATATTTTGTCTTCATTGTCTGAGGTTCTGTCTTCCAAGTGATCTATTCTGTTAATTATGCTTTCTATTGAGTTTTTAACTTGGTTTATTGTTTCCTTCATTTCCTTGTTTCCTTCAAGGATTTCTGTTTGTTTGTTTTTTTCAGAACTTCTCTTTATTGAAATGATTTTTTGCTTCCTGCAATTGCTCTATTAGCTGATTCTTCATAGCCTGAATTTGCTCTCTCGTCACATCATTCTCTTCTCGGATCATTTTAATTATGAACATTCTGAACTCCCTTTTTGTCATTCCTTCTACCAGGCTTCCTTTGGGTTCTCTTGATATATCATCTCGGTTTGTTTGGGACACTTTCTTCCCATGTTTTCTCATGTTGCTCGTGTATCTTCCCCTTTAGTAGTGCAAATCAGAGGGATTGCAATTTCCCTGTAAAGACTTAAAGTGTCCCTGCAAATTTCCAGTAACTCACCTGATGTTTGAGAGGTGCTTGATCAAGCGGTGCTTGATCACCCAAGAAAGGTGCTGTCACACTTCCTCCAGGTTGGGAATGATCAGTGCTTCTGGGCAGAGGCAGCCTGGTGTTGATAGACAATCAGATACAGCAAGGTGCTAGACCCTGGGCCATGGTGTGGACCTGGGCACTAGACAAAGTTGGGGTGGGGGCACAGAACTGTGCTCAGTGATGGAGACACTGGGCTTGAGAGCCCAGGCTGGCCTGAACTCCTCGCTGGGGGCTCAGGCGGTGGCAGGTGGTTGCTCTCTTCTGGGGATGTTGTAAAATGGCGCCAAAGGGCCTAAGCCCCCCCCCTGGAGCTGACAACTCCAGCCGCTCCAGGCCAGATCTCTCCAGGAGCCACCGCGCAGTGGCCCGTTGGAAGACCGGAGCTCAGCTCTGAGGATTCAGGTAGACGCAGATGGTCGCTATCTGCCAGGGAAGATGTAAAATAGCACTGAAGGACCTAAACTCCCTGCTGGAGCTGGGGACTCCAGCCACCTCAGGCCAGATCTCTCCAGGAGCCCTTAAGTATGCTTTTAAAGACTACCCATACCTGAATGATATGCTCAAGGTTCTGCAACTAGTTATTTTTTCTAATTATTTTTAGTATCCTTACCTCTTGACCTCTCATCCTAATCTACATAAGGCAGTCTAGGATTCCTGTAGAAAGTTCTCTGTGCTCTGGCATCCAGGCTGATAGAATTTCCCTTTTTAATCCATGTATTTGATTTCTTAAAGACTTTCTCCTGCTCTTTGAACTTACCCTTTTTTTTTTTTTTCAAATATTATGATTTTCAAGCTACAGAAGTAGTTGACAGTAAGATCTATGAAATAATCATTAACAATCTTTGAGGGCAGAGCTATAACTCTGTGGTTGTGTTTGCCTTGTATGCATAAAGCTCTGGGTTCAATTCCTAGCACCTGAAAAGCAAAATTATATAAGGTAAAACTGTACTTTTTCACTCAGCGATTTCAATTTCAGTGAATTTATCATATATAATATTAATCAGAAAATTGTATAGTCATGTTTTTCACATTTAAAACGTAAAGATTAGTTATTTTTTAATGTTTGGATTATGGGTTTTTTTCTTATTTGTACTATTTACTTCTAGGGAATGTATACTATTTATATAATGAATTTTTCTTTAGACAGTTCAGTATTAACAGACTTTAATGTGAATAAGAGTTATGATAATGAGGTGATCTTTACTTTTTAATTTGTAGGGTGAAGAAGCTGATGATGACGATATTTACAATGTTCTGTCCACCTTAAAACGATTAACGTCTTTCCACAAGTACGTTGTTTTTTAAAGTAGATTTAGTGATTAAAATCAACATAAGCTGATTGTAATTTTTGACATTTGAGTATTCTGGTCTTTTTTTTTTTTTTTTTTTTTTTTTTTTTTGCTTTTGGTACTGGGGACTGAACCCAGGTACACTTTACCACTGAGCTATATCCCCAGTCCTTTTTATTAATTTAAGACAGGATCTTGCTGTATTGCTGAGGTTAACTTCAAACTTGCAATTCTCCTGCTTCGCCCTCCTGAGACTACAGATGTGTGCCAACATGCACAGCAACATTCATATATTTCAGTAGGAAATTTTAGAGAAATACTGAGATGGTGGTGTTTTTCTTTATTATTCAAATTTTTTCCAGATGAATTATGATCTGTTTTTATTTAATTAAGATGTAAGATTTACTATTAGTGTAATGAAAATACATCATTTAATGTGGTGAGTGTACACTTGCTATAAAAATTGAAGTACATTAGTATTATTTAACAAATTAGATGAGCTTATTTTTGTAAGCTAGACTTTTAGGGATATAATTTTTAATTGATGGCTTTTAGAAGTCTTGCTAAATAAGAAATAAGATTGGTGGTGAGTTGGATGTGTTAGTCAAGGGATACAAAATTTTAGATAGGATAAATTCAAGAGTTCTGTTGTACAGCATAAAGAATATAGCCAACACAATATATTATATCCTTAAAAATTGCTGAAAGCAGATTTTAAATGTTCTTACCACAAAAAATAAGTATATGGCATAATACATATGTTAATTAGTTCTAGTCAGCCATTCCATAATATGTGCCTATTTCAAAACAACATCTATTTGATAAATATATACAAAATAATTTTCATTTGTCAACTTAGATGAAAAAAAAAAAAGAAAACTTCAGGGAAAAGCCATGAAAGTCCTGTAGGCATTTTCCTGAATTATTTTTGTTTGGTACTTCATTATGGTATTCTTACTATGTGAACAGAATAGATGAGTTTGAATGAGGAAGAAGGTTCAAATGAATGAAATGTATATTTTCAAGCTGTAGTTTCTATATATCTTATATAATTATGCTCATCTCCATGACGAAAGGAAAGTAAAACTTGGTTGTTGAAAAAAAAAATTGATTGAAGCTCTTGAATGAATTCTACAGATTTCTGAAGCAGTTTCAAAAATCTAAGTTTTTACCCAGGTTCAGTGGCTCATGCCTATAATCCCAGCAACTTCAGAGACTGAGGTAGGAGGATTGCAAGTTTGAGACCAGCCTCAACAACTTAGCAAGACCTTGTCTCAAAATAAAAAATAATTTAAAAAAAATTTTTCAAAGAGCTAGGGATGTAGCTCAGTGGGAAAGGACCTCTGGATTGAATTCCCAGTACTGCCCCCCAAAGAAAGAAAGATAGACACACACACACACACACACACACACACACACACAAATATAAATATCTATCTGTGTGTATGTGGTTATAAATTTTAAAATTGTATTTGGATCTGTTTAGGATGTACTTTACAATACTAAAAATAGAAGTTACCCATATATAGAGTTAGAGCTCTTGTTAACCCTGTGGTAGAAACCTTCAGTTAAGTGATTGAAGTTTTATTATTGCTTGGTTCAGTGAATTCCTGGTGTCATCTCTTTTTTATTCTCTGCACGTGTGTATCTCTTTCTTTTCTCTCTCTCCCTCCCCTCCCTCCCTCCCTCCCTCCCTCCCTCTCTCTCTCTCTCTCTCTCTCTCTCTCTCTCTCTCTCTCTCTTTCTCTCTCACATTTCCTCAGTGGATCTTATTTAATTCTTTTAAAAAAAAAGTCATGTTTTATTTTACTCTTCTTTTTACTGAAACACCTCACATATAAGTTTTCTTCCACTCTAGAATGAAGTTAATGCATCTTTTGTTTATTTTAGTGCTCATGATCTCACAAAATGGGATCTCTTTGGCAATTGCTACAGATTATTGAAGACTGGAATTGAACATGGAGCTATGCCAGAACAGGTAGGAATTATTGATATTCCTTCTCTGTTTTAAAATTAAACTTTTCTGAAGTCACAATTTTAAATCCCTTTATAGAAAGTAGTTGATAATTCTTTAATGCAGCCCTCTCCTTTGAAAATTATTACCATAGTGATTGACTATTACTGTTAGTATATCACATGTTCAGATGTGTTAGAAACAGAAAAATTAGAGAACTTTTGCTGTGATGTATCTTAAATTTTTTAATGCTCTTCTAGGGAAAATATGATTAATTACTACCATAACAACTTCAAAACTTCTGATTAATTCATAATGTAATGGAAATTTCTGATCATGACTGTATCCCAGGCTCTGTTCCAGTTATTTCAAATTAGGCCTTAGACATGATTTAACTTTTGTAGTTAAATAATTTTAGGAGCCTTTAGCAGATTTTAGAATTTTTTGTGCTCACATGTTGGAGTACATCAAGCAGGAATTAAATAAATTTTACCTAGTCTGAAGGAGACGTGAGTAGAATAGTTTAATTCTGCTTGAGAAAGGAGTGGTTTTATATTCTGCAGATAGTCACAAAGACCAAAATAACAACTTTAAACTTGGATTGCGAGTGTAGGTTATATTTAGGGATTGTCTTTCTCATTCCCATTTGGTAGTATGGAATGCTTTAGTGATACTTCAGTGCTCTAAAGCAGTAAGAATTTCAACACAGACAGCAGAATGACAATTTCTTATTAAAAGTCATCACAGAAGCCAGGCATGGTGATGCCTGTAGTGGTAGAGACTTGGGAGACTTAGAGAGATCCTTGAACCCTGCACTGCAAGGCCAGCCTGGGCACCATAGTGAAATTCCATGTCAGAAAAAAAATATGTCTGGAGATGTAACTCAGTGATAGAGTGTTTGCCTAGCATACACAAGGCCCTAGGTTTCGTCCCCAGCACCATTATTTATATATATAATTTTTTTTTTTTTAATGTCAGTCACATAAACAGTGTTTTACTGTGACAGGGCACTTGCTTTGTAATGTGAAAAGCCTTGGGTTCAATCCTCAGCATCACCCCCAAAAAGCTGCCTAACTTTCACTTTCTTGAATGCTGCTTTGTGTAAAATCACTCTTAATAAAACAAATGTCCCTGGTTATGTTAGGTATTTTTATTTAGTTTATGGAACAAGGTTAAATATTTGACCTTTTCTTTTCTCATTTATTACTGGCACTTTAATTTACCCTAAGTACAATTCACTCATATTCTCAAAATATTCTTCAGATTTGCAAGGAAATGAGAGACATAAGCTATTCCTTTTTTGCTTTCCTCCTTTTTTTCAAAGAGAGAATAAAAATACATATCTCTCTTTCATCTGGGACCATAACAATTCTAAAGTTATTTTTAATTCACTACACCATCATTACTATCTTATTACTGACTTGTGACAGTGTCACAGTGCTGCATTATGATGTTGTTTTGGTTTTTTATTACTTACTTGCACTGTGTAAATGTTATTTTCCTCATTTTGAATTAACTTGTCAAATAAGACACAAATTCTAGTCTAACTATGTGTACAAAGTTTGAGTACATAATTACCAGACTTGTTCATTTTATCAGTTCTTGGAAACATCTCTTAAAGTACCCAGTACTGAAGATACAAAAACTATATTCAACTAATTCTTTTTCTTTTTTATTGGTATATTATAATTGTACAGAAGAATGGAATTCATTATGCCATATTCTTACTTGCATAGAACATACTTTGCTGAATCTCCTTCCCCAGTACCTTCCCTCTTCCTCCCTTCCACCCTAACTTTGATCCACTTGTTCTACTCTTTTGATCTTTTATTAATATTACTTTAATTTTTGCATTAACATATATGTACATATATATGCAGAATTCATCATTGTCTATTTGTATATGGACATGGCATAATTTGGTAGATTTCACTGCCAGTAATTCCCTGCATCCTCCCATCCTCTCTCCATCTCCATCTCTTTCCTCCCCTTCCACTATTCTTTTGGTCTTCCTGAGCACCCCCACACAATTTTTTTTAATCTTCCTTTCTCCCAAGCCCCCCATTTCCATATGAGATAAAGCATTTGACCCTTGACTTTCTGAATCTAGGACTGAGCATGTTTTCCATTTCCATCCATTGACCAGCAAATGTCTGATTTCATTATTTTTTATGACTGAGTAGAATCCCATTATGTATATATAGCACATTTTCCTTATTCAATCTCCTGTTGACAGGTACCTAAACTGGTTCCACAATTTGGATATTGTAAATTGTGCTGCTGTAGATATTGGTATGTTTGTATCACTATAGCGTGGTGATTTTAATTCTTTTGGACAAATGCAAAGAAGTGGGATACCTGATGATTCCATTCCTACTCTTTTGAGGAATCACCATACTACTTTGAGAAATAGTTGTATTAATTTGCAGTCCCATCTGCAATGTATAAGTGTGTCTTTTCCCCCATATACTTGCCAGCATTTTTATTGTTATGTATATTCTTGATGATTTCTTTTCTAATTGGAGTAAGATAAAATCTCAAGTGTAGTTTCAATTGGCATTTCTCTGATTGCTAAGAATATTGACCATTTTTCATTTAAGAACTGTCTGTTTAGATCATTTGTCCCTTTATCAACTGGGTTATTGGTTTTTTGGTATTAAGTTTTTTGAGTTCTTTATATAGTCTGTATATTAATCCCCTTTCAGAAGAAAAGTTGACAAAAATTTTCTTCCATTCTGTAGGCTCTCTCTTTGTGCTCTAAAATATTTCCCTTGCTATGCAACTTTTTAATTTGATGCCATCCCACTAATGATTCTTGGTTTTATTTCATGAGTTTTATTAAGGAAGTCATTGCCTACGTCAGTATGTTGGAGTATTGTCCCTGTTTACTCCTAGCAATTGCAGTGTTTCTGGTCTAATTCCTAGGTCTTTTTGATCCACTTCATGTTCATTCTTGTGCAGGATGCAAGATAGGAATCTAGTTTCATTCTTGTACACATGGATATCCAGTTTTCCCAGCCCATTTGTTTAAAAAAGACTTATCTTTTCTCCAGCGTATTTTTTTGGCCCCTTTGTCAAAGATCAGATGATGGTATCTGTGTGGATTTGTCTTTGTGTCTTCTGTTCTTTTCCATAGGTCTTAATACCTGTTTTTAAGGCAAAAATTGTTTCATCATCCCTATCTTGTTTTGTGGCTTTGTACCTATTTCCTGTTGGAATAGTTTTAAGTTTAAATGTGATCTTGAATAGTGTCTAAAAAAAAATAGACTATTAAAATTCTGCTTTAATGTATTGTTTCCAGATCTCCAAGTAGGTTCTTTAAATTGAAATTCAAAAAAGAGTATTTGCACAATTTTTAAAAAATATTATTGCTGTAATATGTAAATATACCAAAGAGAATTTAACCTTTATGAATATGTAAAAGTACAAATCAAAAATGAATATAGGAGAAAGAGAAAGACCGGTAGAGCAGAGGAAGGAGAATAGGGGAAGAGAAGGGGAGAGGAGAATGGGGATTGAAATCAAATTCCTTGCATGTATGACTTTGTCAAAATGAACCCAACTACTATGAATAACTATAATGTTCTAATTTTTAAAATGAGAAAAAATATTGCTGTAGAACACAATAGTATGAGTAAACCCATTTTAAAAATGTAATCATACAGCACTAACTTTGGGTCTCTCTGGGTGTCAATAATAGAAAATTTTCATTTTGTAATTAGAATGCAGCAGATACTATTTAAGTTGTTGCACACAATTCATTTGTTTAAGCCTTAATGAAAACCGTATGAGATATACATGGGTATTTTCATCATATTGATAACACTAAAACATAGGGATGTTAAATAATTTGCCTGGCACACCCACTAAAACCAAGGTTTTAAATTATTTTCATTCTTTCTTCACATTTTCTGCTATTAATTTGTTACTACCTCTGATACTAAGGAACTCAAGCTATACTTCTACCCCTTGCCCATGCATTCTTTTTTTTTTTTTTTTCCTTTGGTGCTGGGGATTGAACCCAGGGGCACTCAACAACTGAGCCACATCTCCAGCCCTATTTTTGTATTTTATTTAGAGACAGGGTCTCACTGAGTTGCTTAGGGCCTCTCTATGTTGCTGAGGCTGGCTTTGAACTCGAGATCCTCCTGCCTCAGCCTCCCAAGTGCTGGGATTACAGGCGTGCGCCACGGCGCCCGGCCTTGCCCATGCCTTCTTAATCCCATTCCATCACTTCAGATATTTTCCCCATGTCAGATTTCTTTCTGTATTTATCTTTTTTTCTGAATACCTTTTGTGCTTTTTTATTGGAAACGAGGGGAGAGCTGGTATTCAATCCATCAGCGTGAACTGGAAATGACACATTTTCATATAATGTAGGGAGTTTAACTTGAGTCATTTTTTATTTTGGATAGATTATGGCTTGTTGTATGTGTTAATAGAGCATGCTTTCAGTGACAACTATATGCTTATATCCTTGCTAACTTAGAAATTATTTCAGTTACCCACTGCCAAGTTCCTTGGGCATACTATATCAAAACCTTTCAGGATTCCTCTATCCATTAATTATCCATCAAGACTCCTAAGTCAAAAAACCAGGAATCAGGTGATACCTCCCTTTCCTCCACCACCACGCACATTCAAACACACATCCAACTTGCCACCTACCTAGTCATTATTTACAAAAATATTTGACAGGTCCTAAAGATATGTTTTTATTAATTTTATTAGTTAATATTAATTAAGGTTCATTTTTACATAATTATACAAGGATGGAATATAATTCAGTTCCCGGTATTTCTCCTTTCCTCTTCTCCTGCGTCTCCCTGTTCCCATCCTCTACTACTGATCTTTCTTCTGTTTATTTATATTTTTAATTAGTGTCATGTGACTATACAAAAAGGTGAGTTTCACTGTGGTACATTCATATATGTACACAGGAAAATTTGGTCAGATTCTTCTTACCATTTTTTTCCTTTTCCCATCCTTCCTCAATCCCCTTCCTCTACTGCATGATCTGTCTTCTGTTTTCATGGAATTCACATACCACCTCCTTCCTCCCTCCTTCCCTCCCCACCCCTGCCTTATTTTGGTCTAGCTTCCACATATGAGAGAAAACATTTAACCTTTGACTTTCCAAGTCTGCTTTATTTCATCCAGCATCATGGTCTTCAGTTCTATCCATTTACTAGCAAATGCCATAATTTTATTCTTGTTTTTGGTTAACTAGAACCACATTGTGTGTGTGTGTGTGTATCACATTTTCTTTATCCATCCATTCATGGGCACCTAGGTTGGTTCTATAACTTGCCTATTGTGAATTGTGCTGCTGTATGAACATTGATGTGGCTGTATCCCTGTAATATGCTGATTTTAGATCCTTTGGATAAATACTGAGAAGTGGATTACTGAGTCATATGATAGTTCCTTTCCAAGTTTTTTGAGGAATCTTCCATGCTGCTTTCCAGACTGGTCAGACTAATTTGCAATCCCATGGGAGTTGGGGGGAAGAAGAGGGAGGGGAGAGAATCCCAAAATGGATTATAGACTTAAATGTAAAGCCTGCTACTATAAAACTTCTAGAAGAAAACATGAGAAAAATCTTTGTGACCTTGATTTAATCAGAGATTTCTTAGATCAAAAGCACAGAAAAAAATACAGACATTAATCTTCAAAATTAAAAATTAAGAGAATCAAAGGCCAGTTGACTACCAAATATTTATAAACCCCATATCTGATAAAGAACTTCTATCCAAAAATAGAAAGATCCCTTAAAATTCAATAGTAATAACACAACCCAGTATTTTAAAAAATGAACAAAAGAATTGAACAGACACTACAAAAGATGAATGGCAAATAAGCACTTGAAAAGAAACATCTTTTGTCATTAGAGAAATGCAGGTTAAAACCACAGTGGGATACCACTACAAATCTATTAGAAAGGCTAAAGAAGAAATAAAAATCTGATATTACCAGCTGCTCGTGAGAATAGAAAGCAATTGGAACTCTTACAGGGGCAGAAAACAGATTTTCAGGTCCAGGGAAGAGGCTGACTACAACAGGATCTGGGGGAATTTGAGGAGTGATTTATATCACTGTTTTATATCTTGATTGTTTTGCTGATTACATGACTATGGTTTTTCAAAACTCACACAGCACTATATGTATAAATTATACATCAAATTGTTTTTGATTTTTAAAAAAAGAGGAATGATTATTTCTCATCTAATGAAGATTTTTTCAAAGTCAGACCCGTGTGTATTTCTAGGTTTAGGAAACCCCAGAGGGTAGCACAACCTGAAGAACAAAAGAAAAACTTCACAAAATGGAAATTACAGAACCAAGAAAAGTTTGATGTAACTTTTATTCTGGTGGTACAAAACTTATGTAATGATTGCAAAAAAGTATTTTAAATTAACTAAGAATGGAAGTTGTTAAACTGTTTCTATTGAATGAATTTTCAGAAATGGGGCACGAACATTTGTGCTTTAAAAGAAAAAAATCTCTGTGGGTCATCCCTCTGAGGGTGGCTTAGATGAAGTACATCTAATCTCTCGGACTACATATAGCATGACACCATTTATTAATAGCTGAAAAACTAGCAAAGTTAAACAGTGTGTCATCTAATGATATGTGTAAATGATAACTTTTTTAAGAGCAAGGGCAATGATATACATGAAATTTAATAGAATGGTTAACCAGGACATGAGGAATGGGGAAGTGCTCCTAGGTCAGAAGCAAAGTTACGGGTATTAAGGTTGGGGATGATGTAATAATACATCATATTTGGAGTTCCAGTATTAATGTTTAAAATGCTAACCACAAGTAGAACTACTACTTTTTGCTGTTGCTAGTATAATTGTATGATTTTTTAAAACATCTAATCTTGGCACTCTGCTGTCAAGGATCTCTTTGCATTTTATGGCATTTTTTCAATAGCATCCAGATTTCTTTTGTCCTAGAAAGGTGACCATTGTATTATCCAGAAGAGTATTCTCTTAAAAGTAAAAGGAGATACTATTAATAGTTGCTCTAGGACATAAAGTAGAATGTATGTTCACCCTCCTGTAAGGTCCTCTGATCTGCTTTCTTCTTATTCAGCCTCATTTTATGTTTATACTTAGGCTTTTTTATTGTTCAGTTTATCAGAGCATTCTTTGAAATTTCCATTTTTTTGTTCCTACGTCCCTTTGTTGCAAGAGTAAATCCTAACACTTTCCTTTCAGATTTAGTATAGAGGGCTGGGGTTGTAACTCAGTGTTAATAGCAAGCACTAGGTCCTGGGTTCAATTCCCTGCACCAAAAAAGAAAATATTACAGATGTTCAGATGTTTACCTGTCTAGGAATATTTTCCTAGTATCTTTTTTTTTTTTTTTTTTTTTGATACTGGGATTGAACCCAATGTGCTCTACCACTGAGCTACATCTCCAGCCCTCAAAATTTTTTAAATTTTGAGACAGGATCACATTAAGTTGCTGAGGTCCTGCCTAAGTTGCTGAGGCTAGCCTTGAACTTGTGCTCTTTCTGCCTCAGCCTTCTAAGTCTCTGGAATTTCAGGCCATTTTATCACTTTCACTTACTGTCCAGTGTGTGAGCCTTTCTTCTTTCCCCTCAAAACCTGATTCTGTATGTGTATACTTTATCTGACCAATTACTAAATTGTTGTAGTTGATACTTATTTGTCTTCTCATTAGGTCAGGAATTTGTTTTTTAAGTTCTTTTCCCTAGCAGAAAGCTTAGGTTTTGAGCTAACAGCTGTTTGAAAAATAGTAAGTGGTGAGATACTGTTTCGTGTCTTTTCATTTTAGTATTTTTTGCATGGCTACTATGGTATATCATTTTGATATTTTTGTTTGCTTTTTTATTTTTATTTTTTTCCTGCTACTTCTTATGGAATTGTGGATTGAATCCAAGGATGTTCTAACACTGAGCTGCATCCCCAGCCCGTTTCATTTTTGAGGTAGTCTTATTTAGTTACCCAGGACCTCATACTTATGACTCCTGCCTCACCCTTCCAAATATCTGGGATTACTGCATGTGCCACTATAGCTGGCCTTTTATTTTTCAAATGGTGGTTATTTTATGTTTTCACATATAGTAGATCATTATCTGTATGTCTATAAAATTACCTTTTTTCATGCTTTGCCTTCTTTTTGTTGTTTTTAAATTTAGATTTAAAATTTTTAACTGATCTATGAAGTCATCAAATTTGTACATAGGGTAGCAATTGATGTTCCTATACATATGTGGATTGTGTAATATTTAACTCAAGTTAGATATATCTGTCTCCTCAAACACCATTTCTTTATAGTGAAAACTCTAAATATACTTTATTCCAGTTTTTTGGAATGTGTAGTTTATTATCATTATCTGTATTTTCACCTTGGGGTTTTTTATTCTGTGTTGGTAAGAAAAAAGAACAGCATGAGATCTAGTTAGTTTCCTTCCTTCTTTCCTTCCTTCCTTCCTTCCTTCCTTCCTTCCTTCTCTCTCTCTCTCTCTCCCTCCCTCTCTCCCTCCCTCCCCCCCTCTCTTTCTTTCTTTCTTTTTTTTTCTTTTGTTACCAGGGATTGAACCCGGAGTGCTTAACCACTGAGCCACATCCTTAGTACTTTTCATTTTTCAGTTTGAGACAGAGTCTCACTAAGTTGCTTACAGCTTCACTAAGTTACTGAGGCTGGCTTTGAACTTGAGATCTTCCTGCCCCAGCCTTCTAATAAGGTGCTGGGATTATAGGCATATGAACAAATTTTTAAGTATACCGCACTATATTATTAACTATGAGCACAATGATGTTGTGTATCATAGTAGATCTTTAGTTTCCCTTTAATTTATAGACTTTTTCAGTATTCATTGTTCTTAACTTACTTCATTTGCTGTAATATTTTACCACTAATAATATTAATTTCATATATCACATTATGTTATTATGTGTTTTTTGGGTTTTGTTTTTATAAAATCGGAATTATCAGTTGTTTTCTGTTTTTTTTTTTTTTTTTTTTTTTCTCATGTTTACTTAGAAAGTCTTTCCAATGGGGAGAGAGGAGAGGAGGAAGAGGAGAAATATTGGGGAATGATATCAGCCCAATTATATTGTTATATTATATACATGTATGAATATGTAGTAACAAATCCCACCTTTATGCATGACTATAATGCGCCAGTTAAAAAATATGGGTGGAAAAAGCTTTTCCAATTCACGTAAATACTCATTAGTAGTCTTATTTTTTTAAATACTTTTTTTTTCCCTGTACTGGGAATCAAATCCAGGGCTTGACATATGCTAGGCAAGCACTCGGCCTCTAAACTATATCACCAGCCTTATTTTATTAGATCTAAATCTTTCATATTTATTTATGTGAATCTTTTTAAATTATGGATATGCCCTACTTTCCACCCTTTTTCATGATCCCTTTTCCAAAAAATTATCATTTTTATTTTAATGGTTTAGATGTAATACATGTTCTCTAAACAACTGTTTGCCTGTGTTAATCTCAACTTTCACAGATACCAACAGGAATTGTTCAGTGAGTCTTATAATTAGATCACTGAGTTTGAAAGTAACAAGATCTTTTTAAAATATAGCTTACACTGTGTTTGGGGAGAAAAAAAATAACACCATGAACCTTTATAAGTAGGCCTGAGGTTGTATAATGTAGACTTCTGGTCTAATATGCTCTTCACTGTATACAAAACCTTTTGGACATTAGTACAGAGAAAGATTGTGAAGAAATGTTTAATATTTACACTGGAGTTATTGTCATCATATTTTTCTTCATATCTTTCCATGCTTCAAATGCTTGGAATTTGTTCATAAACTTGATAGTGATATCCTAGAGACCCAAATTATCAAGGATTAATGTGCTTTAACCCTTTATGTAACCATTCTTTGGGAAGGCTTTTAATCCTTAAATGACAGAAGTTAAACTTGTACTGACTGAATTTTTTACTTGAGTTTTTCATGCTTCTACAGATTTTATTTATTTAAATTCATGGTATAGTATGTCTGCTAGTCTGCTAGTGCTAGTAACATACTAGTATATTGGACAGGAATTAGGGATATTTCTTCTTTACTAAATTATTTGTTAATTTATCTCACATATGATTTGCATCAGTGTTGTACTTTTCTTAATATTATGTCAAGAAAAAAATACATATCACTGCCAACTCAGATTTTTTTCCTATTGGTTATTATCGTTTTTTAATTACATATAATAGGATTGATTGTTTTTCCTTTTCATATACAGTCTTGTGAATTTTAGCATGTGTGTAAATTTGTAAAGTCACCAGCATAGTAAGAATGTAGAACAGTTTCACCAGTTCTGCATAATATTCCTTTATAGTCATCTGCTTTCCCCACCTGCAACTCTTGGACGCTAGTGGTCTGTTTTCCATTATTACCACTTTTTCTTTATGAGATTTCCAGATCAGTGGAATCATATAGTATATAGCCCTTTAGAGCATAATATCTTTACTGAAGATAACTAGTGACTTCGAGATTAGTCAAAGTTGTACATCAACAACTTTTTACTACTGAATAATATTATAACTTTTTTACTGCTCAGTTTCCTTTTATTGCTGAGTAATAATACACTGGATATATCACAGGTTATTTTATCGATTCACTCATGGATTTTACCCATGCAGCGCAAGATATTTTTGCATCGTTTCTAACTTTTGGCTTTCACAACTAAGACTGTCAATAACATTTGTGTACAGATTTTTGTTTGAACATAAGTTTTCATTCCTTTAAAGTAAATGCCCATGCATATAATTGTGAGGTCTTGTTCTAAGTATATGTTTAATTTTATTAGAAACTGCCAGACCAGTTTTCAGAGTGGCTGTGCTATTCTGTGTTTGTATGAGAGTTCCAGTTGTTCTGCATCCTTACCAATGTTTGATAATGTCAATGATTTTTACTTTAGCCATCTTGCTAGGTATATAATAGTGTCTCGCTGTGTTTAGCAGATAATTTATTTCCCTAATGCTAATGATGTTAAACATTTTTTCATGTTCTTATTTGCCAGCCTTTTATCCTCTTTGGTGAAGTCATATAGATTGTTTTATTTGCCTCTAAAGGATGTTTTCAAAGAGGATGTTGTCACTCATATTAATCTAGTCTAACAATGATAGAGTAGTATTGAATATTAGTAACAAACTAGTGTTTAGTCCCCTCTTCTGTCACACACATGTCCACTAATCTTCCTTCTCCTTAAGGTCTCTTACAAGCAGAAAACAAAAAGAGCCAAATTTATCAAATTTTAACATACAAAGATAATATAATATACAAATGCATATATATTACATATGTATAATCATTTTTCCTTACTATTATCCATAGTTTCAAGTCAGACTTGATCTTCTATGTACATTCAGTTTTTCTAAACTTAACTATTCCAGAAGCTTATTTCTCAATATTAATTTATGTTAGTAACAGTTCATCTTCAGGATATGTGATATCTGTAACTGAAAGCTGATTGATTCTCCCTGGTTGAGTCTGCTAATCACAGATAAAAAGCTGTAGTTCCTTTAAAGACACAAACTTAAGGAAATTTAGATGAAGTTAAAGAGGCTAATAATTTTATATTAGTCAATATGGTACCAGCCTCAGTAATAGTTTAATCTCAAATTCTCAGTGGTTAACACAGTAGAAATTTATTTCCTACCCCCATAATCATAAAGTGAAGTAGGTGACCATTAAGTGAAGTAGGTAGTCACTGTTTCACTTAGTCTTTCAGGAACTGACATTTGCTGGGGCATTAGTATCCTGCTAGTAAAAAAAAAAAAAAAATTGGGGGAAAGATAGAAAAGATACTACTGCTACCACTTCTGTCTGTCTGTCTGTCTGTCTGTTTATTTATTTATTTATTTATTTTTAGTCGTAGATGAATACCTTTTTTTTTATGTGTTGCTAAGGATCGAACCCAGTGCCTCGGACATGAGAGGCAAGTGCTCCACCATTGAGCTACAACCCCAGCCCGTCCTACTTCTTAATTTACCTAAAAATGTGCAATACATATTAGTGTTTCCTCCCAGGAACAACATTTCCTCATGGAAACATGAAGACAGAGAAATGGAGTTGAACGAAATTCTTAGTCATCAGACTAATACTCGCTGCTATTTGAAGATCCTCCTTAGAGTCAGAGCAATGTTAATCAGGAAAAAACAGAAGAGGAGAGTAGTGATTATAGGTTAGAACAGTTTCTTTTGGATTTTTTTTAGTTTCATATTGCTTGTCCTTCTTAGATTATCTGCGTTCCAAAAATGAAGTTACTGAATAAATGGCTTCTGAACACGTTGGATAACATTGCTGGTGCAGAGGATAAAATACCAAAGTGACTGATAGCTTGGATGGAATAGTTCTGAATTTCTTTTGACATTGATTTTCTTTTGACATTTGACATTATGTAACTATGCTATTACATAATGATACCTGTAAGAAAGCAAAATGCTTTCCAAGTAATGAGAGTAAGCTTTTTATTTTAAAATAATGTATTGGAGCTCCTTTAAAAGTAAACTTAACGAACCTGAACGCAGTGGCTCACACTTGTAACCCAGCAACTTGGGAGGCTGAAACAGGAATATTGCAACTTAGCAAGATCCCTTTTCAAAATAAAAAGGATTGGGGGTAATAAGTTGTCTCTGGGTTCAATTCCCCAATACCAGTACCACCACCACCACCACCACACCCAAAAAAGCTAAAGAGGACACCAATATGTGAAACATTAAAATGGGAATTCTCTATTTGAAACAGGCATTAGAGTAACCAAATGTCTTTCTCCATAAGCATCATCAAGAAATTTCTATAAAACTATGAAAGAGTTTGAAAAATTCCTAATATGTATCAATGGAAAAGTGAAAAGAAAGGAATTTATATTAGTGGAGATTCAAATAAATGATACAACCAAAATTAAACAATTCTTCAATCTTAATTTATAGATTTTATTTTCCCATTTATTGTTATTAATTTGAATGTTACTCTTCTAGTAATTAAATAATTGATGTTTCAAACTCAGGAGACTTGTTTTTGGGGGGGGATTTCCTTTTGTTTTTCTTTTTTTTTTTTTTTTTTTTTCTTTTTTTTTTTTTTTTTTTTGGAACCAGGGATTGAACTCAGGGACACTCGGCCACTGAGCCACATCCCTAGCCCTATTTTGTATTTTATTTAGAGACAGGGTCTCACTGAGTTGCTTAGGGCCTGGCTAAGTTGCTGAGGCTGGCTTTGAACTCGCAATCCTCCTGACTCAGCCTCCCAAGTCGCTTGGATTACAGGCATGCGCCACCACGCCCAGCTCCTTTTGTTTTTCTTTTGTTGCTATTTTTTGTTTTATTTTGCAGTACGGGGAATCAAATCCAGGGCCTTGTGCGTACTGGGCAAGTACTTTACCACTAAGCTACACACCTGCTAAAATTTGAGAGATTTTTTAAAAATCTTGCCTTTTCCTTCTACAAACCTCTTTTACCATTTTACTTGGCATTATAAATAACTGCTTATCAAAAGGGTCTCAGGACCATTAGGTATGCTGTCTTTGAGCATCTTCTAAGTATACTAAGGTGATTTATTTAGCACAAATCTTTACAGTGTGTCCATAGTCTTGTTTCTGCATTTTGATGTGAATGAGTCATTTAATTATTATGTTTATTGAAACTCTGACATTGTCTCATCTGGGTACAATGCTGTACTCCTATGATTGCAACCACTTGGGAGGCTGAAGCAAGAGGAATTACAAGTTCAAGGCCAGCCTGGGCATTTAGCAAGACCCTGACTCAAAATAAAAAGGTACTGGGATTCAATCTCCAGTACCAAAGACAAAGGAAAGAAAAAAAAAGAAAGCACCACTCAGTCTTATAATTCTTAGGAGTTATTTTCAGTGTTCAAGTAGGCACTTTGGGGATATCTTTTGCTTAAATGTTCTGAACCATGATAATTTTGAAGTAAAACTAGCAAAGCTGGCAACTCATTTTTGCAACATTCCATTTATGGATTTCTCTCTCAACTTATTCTCTACATATGTTTATTTTTATGGTTTTTAGTTTACCATATGGGGATAATAGAAACACTAAAGTTATCAAGTAAAATGATGGAATATTATTTTATCAAATATGTTTTGTTGCAATGAAGGAACATTATGGATTTAAACAAAAATTTAATATAAGTCCTACCCTAAATGAAATTCTCTTTTATGTTATGAATCTTAATTTTATTTTCCTGAATTTATTATTTGTCTCCCTAGAAAATAAGGATCAAAGACTTGAACCAGACATTTCAAAGCTGGAGGAATACACATGTCAATAATAAATTTTTTAAAAGGCAGCCATCCTCATTGTAATTAAAGAAATGTAAATTAAACCATTGTTAAGATCCTACTCATACAAAATAAAGTCACCAAATGTAAGACATATGATTATATCAAGTGTTGATGAAAATGTGGAGCCTCAATTAACTAGTAATAACTACTACATTTAATCATTTTGGATATAGTTTGGTAACATCTAATAAAGTTAAATTAATCCAATTTCTAGAATAGTGTTTCTCAAAATGTAGTTAGGGGACCTTCCTTAGGAGTTTCCAGGGGAGATACATGAAGTCAAAACTATTTTCATACTAAGATGAGATGTTACTTGGTTTTATTCATTTTCATTCTCTCAGCTGTTATTTAGAGAAGTACTGATATTATAACAGAAAATATTCATATTTACCTACAGAAGATACTAAAATACACTTTCTTATTTCAGCTACTTGTCTGTGTGAGACTAGATTTTCTTCATATATTTCAATCAAAACAATATATTATAAAAGAGATTGCAGAAGCAGATAGGATAATCCATTTTTCTATTAAAGCAGACTAAAGAGATTTGCAAAAATCTGTCATTCTTAATAAAATTTTGTGTTTTATAAATTTTAGTGCATTTTTTGTTCTGGGGTTGTAGCTCAGTGGAGAGCACTTGCCTGGCACATGTGAGGCACTGGGTTCAGTCCTCAGCATCACGTATGGATGGATGGATGGATGGATGGATGGATGGATGGATGGATGGATTGTGTCCATTTACAACTAAAAATTTTAAAAAATGCATTTTTCAGAAAAATTATTAAGATATAGTCAATGTTATTTTTATATTTGAATTAAGTATTTTATGAAAATTTTCTTCATTTTCTAATATGGCACTATTTATAGGTATACCCCACATAAACAGCAACCCTTTTGGGGTCCTTAGTAATTAAAGAGTTTAACAAGATCTTGAGAACAAAATCTGAGAACTTCTAACTTAGAGCAATCCCAGACTTTTGTAGTTAAAATATACTGATTGCCCAATACATCAAAATAACTTATTCATGGGAGAAGAACTGATTGCCAGATGACGTCAAAATAACTTATTCATGGGAGAAGAAAGAGAGTACATTGGGATGAGATGCTAGCAATGTTCTATTTCTTCATCTGGAGTTTGGTTGCACAAATACTTTTACTTTATATTTATTCATTAAACTTTATACTGTTTCATGCACCTTTGGCATAAATGTTACTTTTCACATTAAAGACACTTTAAAACAAAGTGGTAGAATATTTCAGTTTCAAAATTTGGATAAAATAATTTCATAGATTTCCTTTAATAGATCTAAGTAAAATATTTATAACATATTTGTGTTTTAACATGTTATTGGGGTCCATATTATCAAGATATGTTCTGCCCTGGCACACAACTGTCATTTCACCAACTTGGGAGGCTGAAGCAAAAGGATTGCACATTCGAGTCCAACCTCAGCAACTTAGCAGGGCCCTGTCTCAAAATAAAAAATAAAGAAGGGGGACTAGATGTGTAACTCAATGGTAACATGCCCCTTGGTTCAATTGCCAGTACCCCCAACGAAAAAAAAGACATTCTGTTTTTATTCTCTAGATAAATATGTTGGTTTATCTTTTGTTTAACCAAGTATTTTATCCATTCTCAATAATTCTGTAAAAATTGGACTTGAACTTTATTTTATTATAAATAAAAACCATTGTAAGTATTATTCTCCTAAAATTGTGAAAACATAAGTTGTCTCATTTGTTTGAATTTTTTATTGAATAACTTTTTTTCATTTGATACAGATAGTTGTACAAGCACTGCAATGTTCCCATTACTCGATTCTTTGGCAGTTGGTGAAAATTACTGATGGTTCTCCTTCCAAAGTAAGTAAGAGTTTCTGTAGGCAGAAAGGTTATTAATGTAATAATAACCTTGCTTAACTCATTATTAAATAATTTACCAGTTATATAAATTATTATAATCTTTAATAAAAATATGATAATTTATTATTAGCAATTCTTGTGTTTACCTCCTTTGGAAAATATCCAGTCTTCAAGCAGTAGACACAGTTTACACATATGCAAACATAAGCACACACAGCACACTGTCAAAATACTTATAAGAAATAACCATGGTAGACAAAAGAGCTTTATAGGTAACATACTATATGGAAGAACAAGCAGTGAAGGTAAGTGTAGCTTTTGATTCTGGCTGTGTGGTATCTGTGAGTTCAAAGCAAACAGCTCTCTTTAAGTTAAAAACAACTTAAAATATTAGATACTTTGTTTATTTGTTTTATTTCAGTCTATTCATAATCATGCAAAACTAAATGGAAAAACAGACCATGCATTAAGTGTAAGTAGGATCAAAGAAAATTTAAAATGTACTGAAGCCTTTATTTTATACTGAGGATTTTAATACAGAAGAAGTACAACATCCTTCCAAGGTAGTATGTCTAGTAGATGGCCACATATCTCTGAAAAAATCAAAATCCTAAACAGCTATGCCTAGCACAGGGGTAAACAGAAATAAGTGTATACCTGCTCCATTCATGAAGTGGAAGTTAAGGAAAATAGCCTGTCTTAAAATTATTCATTGATTAAAGGTGGGGACAGATAAATCTCCCTTGAAAGTATATAACCCATGAACCAGTTTTCACTCAGGTTTTACCCTGGATTCTAACTATTTCAGTGGTTTAAACATAAAAAAAGATAAAAATAAGAGCAAGTTGATATTTTTATTTTAAGTGTTCTAAAGTAGTGGTATCCCAAAATATCTAACAGAATCAAATCTAAATCTCCTGTGAAGGAAGATGCCTTAAAGAATTTCCACAAGTAAAACTGTAACAAAAGTAAACTCACAGTTAAAAAAAGTCACTTAAAAGAAAACAAGAAACCATGAATAGAACCATGAAGGGAATCAAAACAAAAAAATACCTCACACATTATAATTACCTGACACAAATATAAAATAAGTTTTTCGATGGTTTCATGAAATGAAGGAAGCTTGAACATACCAGTAAAAAGTGAACATTTAATAGAGAACCAAATAAAGATTCTAAAATGTTTACATATCCTCATTTTAACAGAACAAAAGCTGTTTCATCCTGAAGATAATTAATGTTTGCATATAAAACCAGCAGCTTAATATGAAGCATTATTTCCTCAGAGAAACAATTGTTTTTCTTTTTTTCCTTCCTAATTAGTAATTTAAGGATTTCTTTGAATTTGCATCTGTAAAGTAAATGTTACAATCTTATTTAAGTCATTTGAGTCTCAACCTCGTGCTTACTATTAGTGCTCTTTAAATTATTGTATTAAGCTTTTAATACAACTAGTTCTGGAGGGTTTTGTTGTAGAGTTTGTTTTTAACAAGTTTTTTAAGGGTACATTGGTTGATGCCTGATCACAAATTCATAATATTTGTTAATCATTTGATTATGTTACATAGGTAGATTTTATTCATCATTCTTTATGCCTATGGGCATTTAGATGGGAAAGTACTACGATTTTAAATGTCAGAGTTACATGCTAAAGTATATGGAGGAATCAATAAGAATGCACCTGAAACTATCCCTTTTTTCCCCTTTAATTTTCCCTAACGTTTAAATGTAATATGATAGATATTAGGAAATGTTAAATGAACTTCACATTTGTAATGTCATTTGAAAACAACCTGAAAGTATTATATGAAGTTATTTTGTTGAAAAAAATGTCAAAATCGAATGGGTCATTTAGCTAGTGAGGAAGCAAGCCAGGTGACCATCATGTTTTTGGTTTCCTATAGAAACTCATTTAAAACTCTAAAGAAGTCACTTCTATTTTTAATTAATAAATTATGCTGATTGGTTTTTGGTATAAATGACAAGGTTTTCATAAATTTGGGCTCTTTGGGCACATGCTTGTTGTGACAAAAAAGAAAAGAGAAACAAAACTACCAAATTTTATCACCTATGTGTAATAAAATTAGTATTTTTTTAAAAATATTTTTGTCAGCCGGGCATGGTGGTGCACACCTGTAATCCAAGCGACTTGGGAGGCTGAGTCAGGAGGATCGCGAGTTCAAAGCCAGCCTCAGCAACTTAGCGAGGCCCTAAGCAACTCAGTGAGACCCTGTCTCTAAATAAAATACAAAATAGGGCTGGGGATATGACTCAGTGACCAAGTGTCCCTGAGTTCAATCCCTAGTTCAAAAAAAAAAAAAAAAAAAAAAATTTTTTTTTTTTTTGTTTTATTTGTAGGTAGACACAATACCTTTATTTTATTTTTATGTAGTGCTGAGAATTCAACCCAGGGCCTCACGCATGCTAGGTGAGCGCTCTACCACTGAGCCACATCCCCAGCCCACTCTTAGTATATTGATGTGCTTTCTGTGTTTCCATATTTTTATTGGCATAAGATGTGGGTTTGGGTTTTGTTTTGTTTTTATTTTTTAGTTTGGGTTTTGTTTTTTGGGTTTTTTTAGATTTTCTTTTTAAGGTGTTGATAGACACAGTACATTTATTTTATTTAATTTTGTATATGGTACTGAGGATGGAACCCAGTGCCTCACACATGCTAGGTGAGCACTCTACCACTGAGCTACAACTCCAGCCCAAGATGTAATTTTTTTTTAGTTCTATTTCTTACATATATTTCTCATTGTACTGAAATCCTATTTATAATTTTGTGTCTTTTCAATTAACATTTTCTTTAGGTAAGAAATGATTATAGAAAATATTTTAATGTAATACTATACATACATCAGTAATCTACGTCGTACTCTTCTTGAATGATTTTAAACATTTTTACAAAATAAAATTAATGCTATGATGGGCATTCTGGCTAAAATTTTGTTCTGCATTTTCCTTATTTCATCTTATATTCTTAAAAGTGGAATTCCTGTGTCAACAATTATACATATGTTGAACATTCTTTATATATACTGCCAAACTGCTTTTTAGAGCGTACTTGTAAAATTTGTATTTCTTCTCTACTGTCATGAATACTGTCATTCAGAAGATTATGAATGGTAGTTATATTTGAAGCTTAATTTCACAATATAATTTAACTCTATAGTAAACGATTTATAAAATAAAGTATTTGTGTAGACTATATCAAGAACAGCATTAGATCTTTATTTGAAATGTAAGTAAACTGGGTTTTACCAATGGATATTTCCTCTGTTTCCCCTAATTTCCAGAGTTGCAGTCACACAGGTCATGCTCCGTATATTTTGTTCCGGTGCCCCCTAGTGCTGGTCCTGTAGAAGCAGCCTTCTGTTTCTTTTCTCTGTAGCAGAAAGCATCTTTCTAATTTAAGCTCCTCTGGACATACACAAAGACATTTAAAAAGCAAGGTAAACAAGAGTTAGGGCTAAAATAATACTCCTGTTGCCTTATTTGGCCTGAAGATCTAGAATTTATCCTCAATTTTTTATTCTTCTGAAAGAAACTGTCCTGCTTTCTGTAATCTTAAAATTATGCTATTCTTCTTACCTTATTCTGCATGTTTCTGTTTTGGACTGCAGTTGGGAGGAGCTGGAGCAAACATCCCTGCCTTCTGAATCAGGGACCTATTCCTAAAGAAAGTCAACATTCCCTACACAGCTGCAAGTGGAATTATAAGAGATGTTTATAAAATTTGTTCATCACCATGTTGCCTAGAAGTTGTCCTCTAAAATTCCAATTTTCACCTCCATACAAACTGGATAGAGGAGGAGAAAGGATGAAGGTGTAACTGATGGTGGCCAAGCCCCTTTAACCTTTCTTTCAACAAACATGCTGTTCTTTCCACAAACATGCTTTCCTAGAAATGTGCTCAAACGCATAAAAACCTGTGGTTGACTTTCTATCTCTTTCTTTCTCTTTCCATAATCCTTCAGAGTAGCAGTAAACAATAAAGAAATAGCTCAATTATGTCCTTTCCCAGAATTCCTGTCACAACATAGAGAACACCTCTTCATCTACAGAGTTAACTACCTTGAGGTGAAGGGAATGGGACCAAGGATAGCAAATAATAACTATCCCTGTAGGAACAAATTTTTATTTGACTTCTTTTCTTCCAGAAATTTTCTCTTCCACCTTACATTTCTTGAGAATTCTGTCTTCATTAGCTATTCACTTAGTTTTAAGCCTTCCCTTTTGGTCATTCCATGACTCCGGAGTTGTTCTTTTAATAGGGATGTTTTTGTTAATATATCTCCAATCAAAATTGCCTGATTGGTCTAGAAAGCTTAGGAGAGAAAGAACTTATTTAATACCACTTCAGCTCTCAGAATGTTCTTTTAAAAAAAAATCTGGAATACAGAAATAGGTGACTATTCATAGTACATTCTAAACTTCAAAAATTTATCCAACCCTAACATTTTAAAATTCTCTACCAGAAATAAATTTATTCAGCTTAGAAAAGTAAAAACTTAGAAGTCATGGTTTCAGCATTTCATTAAGTGTGTCATGCTGTAATTGCAATCCTGATCCTTGGCCAGGTTTAGGAACTTGTTTTCTGATAGGGAAGTCTTCCCCGTGCCCCCTGCCCCCTGCCCCCTGGAATAATAGCATAAAGCTTCCTCAGTCTCAGAAGTCTGTTCACCAGGATGCTGTTCTTACTTTCAAAGAGACAGTTGCTTTAAAGTACAATTTGCAAATACTCAAACTCCTTAAGATATTTAAATGAGGTGTCAGAGACCATGACCGGGACAGAGGGCAGATGTACTCCTAAGACCTTCTGTACATAATCACTTGAGGAATGTCTATTTAAAAACTGGTAATTTAAAGCTTCTTATCCTTAAACTCACTTAACCTATTTCATTCCCCTTTAAAACTAAGGACACCAAAATAAGAGTAAGTTATTTTCAAGATTTGTGACAACATTCAGTTGCCAGCTTTTATAATGTCTTGTTCCATACCTGTGTCTGTGCGTAGACATCTTCAGTCATTTCCCTATACCTTCTGGAACAGTGGAGCCTTATAGGAGATCAACCCTTGATGAGATCACTCCCCCTAATCTTCTCAAAGGAACTGGATTGCCCAGCCTCAAGCAATAAGGATTTCTCTGGAACCACTTGGCAAAACCAGAAGTGAGATAATTATCAACCAGAACCTAGCCCACCATAACTGGTAAAAGGCTTGTCCCTTCCCTTATTTGGGGAGCAGCCTGATCTCTCAGTGCCGTCTCTCCTCTCTCTCCTTGAGGTTAAACCTCAAACTTTGCCTGTGGGTTTGTACTCTTTGGCCCAATTTCTTCATTTCTATTGTTAGTGGGTCAGAAGTCCCCATCATATTCTGACATATTCTACGTCGTAATTATTGCAGTTTAAGAATGTGTTTTAACTGAGCTTATCCAGAAATGTAAGGTGATATTAAAATAGATAAAACATAACATTTTCACTATCTAGTACAGAGATTGGAGGTTTATTTTCTCCAAAAAAAAATAATGATAAAAGAAGACTACTTTCCTGTTAGGCCATTTATTTGAATAGAAATGAAACAGATGTCTTATCCTACTGAATTTTCCCTGAGTGATAGACTAATGATTTTCCTTCCTTTAGTAGGTTTTTTATTTTGGGACAAAAAAGTTCCCAGTGATTTATAATTTCTAGGTGTCCGTTAAATGACGACTTGTGGCTGATCCAGTTTATCTATGTAAGAAGCTCACAATTCTTAGATTTCCAACATTTGTTTGTATGTGTTAGAGCATGGTTGTCTTTGGAGTTAAAAACCAATTTTGAATTTTGGCTCTACCTCTTACCAATTTTGGCAACATAGCAAGATACTTCACCTGAGTTTCAGTTTCCTCATATATAAAGTGAGAATGATATTTACTACTGGTTAGGTTTGTTGAGAAGATTACATTGAGAGAAATGTTTCCGTTAGCAATAACTGTTACTGTCATTAAATCTCAACCCTAGTCTCTGGTTTCCCTATCTTCCCTGCCAGAACCAGGAATTGAAATTGAGTGATTTATTGTTTGAGGCTATAGGAGTACCTAAATATTCTCAATAGTGTACGTTTGGGATATAGCATGGTAGATTTTGTTCTTCATCTGAATTTTGGGATAGTTTGGGGATTCAGTCTCTCTCTGGTCCTAACAGTCACTACTTTTCCCCTGTCCCTCTGACTCCTTTAGCTTCCTTCATCTTTGTACACTACAGGAAAGAGAAACCGGAAGATGTTTTGGAACTACAGTAGGCATCTTAAGGGTTCCTGGATCATAAATGGATTAGCCTTTGAGGCAATGGCAGGAGTCAGCAGGTGGGGATTCATATTGCCAAGAACAGCAGCAACATTGAAAACTAGGTATTACATTTGGGGTTTAAATATCCAGTAGTTTTATTGTGTATTCACAGAAGTTTCTATCCTGTTGGGATATGAGCTAGGTCCCCAGCCCTTAATTATTTCTTAGTTTAAAATTTTCTACCTTCCTGGGATGAGTCCTTTGACTCTCCCGTTTTATCTTATTCTCTTGTTAACTTACCTGATTTTTTTATTAGCATCTGTAAAATCCACTTGGGGAGGCTAAGATAGCAAATATGATAAGGCTGCCTGAACTGTTTTCAGTTTTGCAACATATGAAATAGTCCACAAAAGGGGTCCCCTTAACAACAGCATTTACCATGACCTGGGTAATGGTCATGTCAGGTGAATATTCAGGTCCTCATAAAGTGTCTCACACATAGCCTGCATACAAAGGATATTGACTGCTTTATCTGGAATGTTCTATTTGGCACTTATTGGTGGAGTTGAACAGTCCCCCTTTTCAGAGTCAAACAGGCCTAACAGTGACTCTTGTCTAGTTCACTAGCCTGACTTCTCGTGGGAGTAAGGTCCTATGTCTGGGCCAGGTATAGTCATCTGTGATTGTTATTAGTTATTGGTCCTGTATCAGTTCATACATGACTTTGTCTCCGTAGCATTTTAAACCAAAGATATTGGTCCTAAATTAGTTATTCTCAAAATCCATTTTTAGGACTGGAGTTGTTGCTCAATGGTAGAGCACTTGCCTAGCATGTGTGAAGCACTGGGTTTGATAATCAGCACCACATGTAAATAAATAAATAAATAAATAAATGTCCATCAATAACTAAAAAAAAAAAATTAAATTCATTTTAGTAGATTCTCCTCAGGAAATGAATGATACTAATATACAGAATAAAATAATCCCTTCACAATGTACCCCACATTCTCTGTATTTTCTTGGTTTTTCCCTCCCCTAACATTGGGTACCTTTTTGGTAACCAAGGGCCTTTGAGGTATTTTCATTATCCTGGCTTAATTTTGCTCTTTGTGGATAGCTATAAGGCTGATGGCCTTGGCCTTACCATATAGACTAGCATCTGAACTTGGTCCGTCCTCAAGGCCTGACCCAGCACTCTTACTTTGATTTAAGCTGTTACAGATAACAGTAACCAAAGGATTGTATTTAACATGCTGCTTCTTATTTTGCATTTCCTTTATGTGAAAGGAAATGTGGATGCATTTCCTTACGTGTCTAACGTGCCTGCTCTTTGGTCTGTAACATCTCTAAATTTCACTGGTAACTTTTACCGAGCATAGAGCAGCACAAGTTTCATACCATGGATGACTAGTAGTCCTTGGATCAAAGGTTTGTCATCATCCACCCTTGTGTGTTTTCTCTTAACAAACCACATGTTTCCATGAGTCAGGGCTCTTCTGACAAATCTCATCACTACCACCAAATGTAAGAATAGTAGGGAAAAAACAAACTCTGTTTCTTCCCTTACTCTCACAACAGAAAATACTTCTATGGCCTAAGAAATGTGAGGATTTCTCCCAACCAGAAACCAATCAGTTCAACAGTGGACACCAGCTGAGTGTTTGTTTCAGTTCTGACATTACCAGGCAGTATTGGATCCCACAGTTTAAGGATTCAGTCCAACAAGTCTGCCTCTCTTTCAATGCCAGCTGCAATCCCCAGTTGTTTTACCTTCTGACTGACCTGCTAATAAATCAGAGTTCCCACAATACCCTCTTTGGGTTAAATTAATTTGCTAGAGTAACTCAAAAAACTTAGAGAAATACTACTTTTTAAATGAGAAAGGATACCCATGAACACCAGATGAAGAAATGAATAGGGCAAGGCATATGGAGAAAAAGTATAGAGCTTCCATGCACCGTTCTCTAGGTGCAACGTTCTCCAGGGAACTCCAACACATTCAGCTATTTGGAAGCTCCCAGAAACCAGTGTTTTGTGGATTTTTATGGAACTTTATAAGCTTGCTTGATTGCATCACTGGGCATTGGTGACCAGCTCAACATTCAACCCCTCCATTCCTGGAAGGGGAGGGGACAGAACTAACCCTTTAACTGTGATTTGGTTTTTCCAGTGACCAGCCCCTAGACTGAAACTACCTAGGTGATACCAGCCATTAGCCAATTCATTAGCATACAGAAAGACAACACTTTGGAAAGTCCCAGGATTTTAGGAGTTGCTTGGAAACAGACAAAAGACCAACCATATATTTCACATCATATAGCCCCTCCCATTTAGATACTTGCTCCATCATTTAGAACATGAGTACCCTGGATTTCAGTTTCTTTGTCTATAAAATGGGAACATTTACATTTATTTCACAGAGTGTTTGTGAAATTTATATTTATGAACACAGAACATAGTATTTGATACACAAAAAGCTCTCAACAAAAGATTGTATCTACCCTTAACTGACCTATTATGCATCATTGTCCATTCTATTTAGAATATGATTCTGATACACAAAATTTAAACACTTATTATAAAAATCATCCTTTGGTAGTTCCTTATTGTCATCAGGATAATATCCAAATGATTTAACATGACATTTGAAATGGCCTTTTGTTTAAGTGGAAATGGGTCCTATTTTTCTCTTGCTTTCTTGTCATTCCTGTTTATGCCTGAGCTCACTTAAATTAACTTCCTCAGAAGCACCTTCAAGCTTTTGAACATTTGGAGCCCTATCTGGAATACCTTTTTTAATATTATTTGTTCTTGGATCCAGCTTCATGATAGTTCTTTGTTCTCCTTTTATGACTACTTTTGACTCTGAGTTAGGTTTTCCAGCATTTGGCCCATGCTCTCTCCTACCGGTAGCACTCTAGTGTAGTTGCATGTTATTTCATATGTTTTCCCCAATGCATTGTGAATGCTTGAAATTAAAGTTCAAAGAATGTTGAGGTTTGGTTATTGAATATTCATCCACAGGAACATTAAAGGTCTTCAAGACATTTCCCTTTTTACTACTATGCACAAAATGAGCTCATTTCTTCTAAATATGTGCATTCATTAGTAATAGGAAATATGTATAACTTTTGAAGTATCATTATTTAGGTTTTGAAGATCCCAAAATAGTGTTGTCATTTCTACAAAACAGAAGAGCCTAAAGAATGTTAATTTAATAGAGTACCTTATTAAAGTGATTTTTACATGGGCCTTTGCTTAGGTAATTACTCTTTATTGTTGTTTTAAATACAATATAATAACTGAATTATCTGCCTGTGTTTTGCTCATTTGTCAGGAAAATATGAGCTCTGGTATCAGTCCTGGTTTCATGCCCTTTACTAATAATGACTGCTTTTTTAGGATCTATTTTGTTTGTTTGTTTTTGAGACAGTGTCTCACTATTATTTCCCAGACAGTTGTGGAACTCGAGGGCTCAAAAGAGATCCTCCCGCCCTCAAATCTGTGCTTGACGCCTTGTAGATGCTTAATAGATTTTAGATTTCCTTTTAGGAAGAGGGGGTACAGCTCAGTAGCAGAATGTGTGTTTACCCATGCTCAGGTTCAGTCCCAGTATGAAAAAAAGAGTAAATTTCCCTTTAAACTTCTCAAATGTTTCAGTGGGATATTATCTGGCCATCTAGTTAAATCCCGTTTACCCATCCACTCTTAGTTTAAACCCCATACTCCTATGAAGTTTTATCTTACTTCCCCCAACATTCAGTACTGATGTTTTGCTTACTGTTGTCAGTATGCTGCTGCACTCTGTGATCTTACTACAACTGCGTATGTGTCATCGAAGTGACCAATGATTTTAATATCATCCTGAATAAACCATATTTGTAAAGGAAACTCTTGGGAGCAATCACACTGGAGCAGTCCATGGCTAAATAGAAATGAATGTTCAGGAATGTCAGCTTCACTGCCCTTTCCATTAGGTCAGATAACTAGAAAATAACTGTACTGATTTTTTATGATAAATCTGGTTTTGCAAATTTCCTTCACAATAAACCAATTTGCCTATTTTCTATTATTTCTTTTGTCAGTTTTCTAGGATACTAATTTGCTTGCATCTTTGAATGTGTCTTACAGGAAGATTTGTTGGTATTGAGGAAAACAGTGAAATCCTTTTTGGCAGTTTGCCAGCAGTGCCTATCTAATGTTAATACTCCAGTGAAAGAACAGGTAAGAAATTATCATTTATGAACTCTCAGTAAAAATAAGCCAAATGTATTAATGAATAGAAAGAAAGTAATTTTTTATGGCAATTCTTGGCATATGTGTCTGTCTCTAACATTCATGGGACCTAGAATCAACAATATTGATGTCTGAATGTTTTAAGTTATAGAGCAAACTAACAAATTCATCATGTTTTTGTTTTTGTTTTGTTTTTTCTGGCTTTTTTGTTTTTCACCTCACTAATTCGTTATGTAAATATATTCCATTCTTGAACTTCAACAAATATCCTCTCCATCAACTCTCTTAAATTTAGAATTTAAGAATTTAGAAATCCTGACTCCTAAGAATTCTTTACCAGAACATTGGAGGTCTAGGAGCAGATGTATAACTTGTCTTTCTGTCATCTCATTTTTGCCTCCTCACACCAGGAAGTTTCTTATACATGCATATGAATACTTTAGCCCACATGTCCAAACTCTGTCTACACCACCCCTCCAAATAGCTGCCCCTTGACTACTCTGAGACCTAAGAATACACAAACTCGAGATGTAATATGCATAGGGAAGAGGCCTTTGTAGGCTTTCACAATTATGATTAAAGGTCTGTTAGAGCAAGAAATTCCTAAGTTTCTGTACCTAGACAGTGGTGTAGAAGTGGGTGTGCGAGTGGGAATATCTTTGCTTTGACAGACTCCTTACCCCTTGAACAAGGTCACAATTCAAAAGGTTCACAGGGAACCCCAGGGAAGTACTGTTTCCATTAAGTGGTTTTGTAAAATATTTCTTTAACTACACTCTTCTATTAGGGAATAAGAATAGATTATACCTTTTATGTACTGTTTCTTTCTTTTTTTTTTTAATGGTTCTTTTTAATTATACATGACAGTAGAACCCATTTTGATATAATTATACAGCTGGGAATATATCTCTTTTTTTTCCCAATGTAGATTCACACAATTCATATAATCTTACATATACATAAGGTGAATACTGTCTATATACTGTTTCTTATTTTGATATTGGGCCAGAATAAAAGTCTTGTTTGGTTAAAGGATTCAATATTATTCAACCTTTGCTGTCCCTTCGTACAAATAGGTTGTTGTAAGTTTTCTTCTTTATTGAGTAATTAACATTTAACTTGAAATGGAAACAGAGATGGTCTTCTCTAAACCTTATTCTCTGGATGTTCAGAACCCCACCAGTGCTGTATAGAAGTACCCAGCTCTGGCCATTTAAAGCAAAAATTCATTGTTTCTGTATCAGACCTGTTTGGTGATATTCTAAATGACCTGTGTGAAAAATGTTCCCTTGGATTATCTTTAAGCATCCCTCTTTTCAAATGGCTCTTCCTCAATATTTTAATATATTTCATGGTTGTACAGTCAGGGCATAAAACTGCCATCATTCTTCCTAGAGCCAGACCATTGGATAGGCAGCCATCCCCAAATAAATGCCAAAATTGTGTGTTTTCCCTTAGAAATCAACTTTTAGGGGATGAGTTTTAGTGAATTGTCCAGACATATTACAGTCCTTTATAATCCCACAACAAAATCTTCTGATTCTTTATAAAATGATGTTTCCTTCTCCCCATCCATTTATATGATGTTCATTTAGTAAGACACCTATAATACTTAGTCCTGGGGGAAATGTGTTGAGTTCCCTTATGATTGAATTTTTTGAGACGTTTTTAGATACCAGTTTTATATTAATGGTCTAACCTACTGTTAGAGAATTTTTTAATATGAGATTTAAAAAAATATCCCAAATAGTAGTTCACAGGTTTTGAGTACTGTATTATGTCTAATTATAGTTTCTCTTAAAATTTATGCTAATTGCTTGATTAAGCCATGAATAACTGATTTCTAACATCTGTCGTAATTTGTGATGCCACTTTTATGTTTCCAGAGGTGAGTTTAACTTATTTGTTTAGAGTTCAGGGAGAATCTCTTATTCAGCTATTTTTGAGTTAACAAAGCCAAGTAAAATAAATATATGGGGCAGGGGAGTCTTAAATATGACTCATGTTTAATGAGAAAGGGTAATTAGGTAAGAAAATTAAAACTAAAGAGTTAGAATTTAAATACTTAAAAATTATGTTAAGGTCTTGCTGTTGAACTATTATTATTTAGTATGTTTTCATTCACATTGGCATGTAGTCTCATTCATGCACATTTTGCTAATGCATTTTCTTTGCATTCTAGGCTTTCATGTTACTTTGTGATCTTCTGATGATTTTTAGCCACCAGTTAATGACAGGTGGCAGAGAGGGCCTTCAGCCTTTGGTATTTAATCCAGATACTGGACTCCAGTCAGAACTCCTTAGTTTCGTGATGGATCATGTTTTTATTGACCAGGATGAGGAGAACCAGAGCATGGGTATTTATGCCTATCACCTTATTAATATTGATTTTATTTTATCAAACCCAGAAGATAGGAGGAAAAATAATCAAAATCAGTTACTAATATTTCTCTCCCTAAAAAATGTTAATAATAATATAGTCATATATTTCAGAAACCAATAAGAACAAAAATATACATAATGATGGCTTCCTCCTTTAAAAGTACCTATTCTTTCCCAATCCTTATATGAGTTTCTTCATTCTTTTTTAAACAGCCATATTGTGTAGATACAGCATAATTTATATAATCGAGCTCACATTAACTGACATAGTTTCCAGTCTTCAACTGTAATAAACAATCTTGTACATTTGCCATTTCCCCCATGTGCAAATGTGTATGCAGTCTAGAGATTGTTTCTCATTGACTGCTTCCAAGTTTACAGTTTTTTTTAAAGGAAAGCATCCAAGTTCTTTCTATTCCTGAGTAGTTGTCAGATATTATTACTTTAATAAAATATAGCTCTGAGATATTAAATGGTTAAAGATGATTATCAAACCTCACTACTCAAAATTGTGCTGAGCCTGCAAAATAATAGTTTACCAAAGTCAGAATGAATTGTTAATGCTCAGTTGTTATTTAGAATAGATTGTTAGTGAAATAGAGAATTTAAGCTTTCTTTTTTATTTATTTTTTATTTTTTGTGTGGTGCTGGGGATTGAACCCAGGGCCTTGTGCTTGTAAGGCAAGCACTCTACCAACTGAGCTATATCCCCAGCCTGAGAATTTAAGCTTTCTAAAATGATTTAAGAGGCATATTTGATCCACACCTCTATTTGGTGCTATTCGGTATTCTTTACAGGGCTGGGGGTATAGCTCAGTGGTCTAACACTTACCTAGCATGCAGAATTGGACCCATAGCATGACCAAAAAAAGAAGAAAAAAAATCTTGTTCTTAACAGAACATTTTAGAAATACTGCTGTGTGGAACAGTATTTTTACTTAGAGACTCTTTTAATCTCAAGAGATAAGACTTACCTGCTATTTTAAGCAAAAAGATTTCCAGTTTCTCAAAGTAGTGGGTGCCTCAAAACTTATCAGGACTTACTAGTAAAAAGAAAGAGATTGAGAGTAAATTATTTTATGAATATATACATGTAAAGAAAAAAAAGACTGATCCCAAATACAGAGCTTGAAATAAATGTCATCTGGAGCCTTAGAGGAAAACTTTTTCTAGGATTAGAAATATATAACACAATAGATTATATAAAAAAAATTTTAAATGAGAAACAGTTCTTATTTTGAAAGTTCCTAATAGGGTTAATTTTTTTCTTTTTTCTTTTTTTTTTTTTTTAAGTTTTAGGTGGACACGATACCTTTATTTTATTTTATGTGGTGCTGAGGGCCTCATGCATGCTAGGCAAGCGCACTACCACTGAGTCACAACTCCAGCCCAATAGGGTTAATTTTTAAAAGATATTTGCTTAACATGGTTTGCAAAGTAGATTTTATTAACTGATAATATAATCATGTTTAGGACACTGAAAATTAACTGCTCCATATATTTCCTTTACCCTTCTATGTATTTTTCTAAAATAAAACTTTTCTACCTGTCTGAGAAATTTCCAGAAATTCTTTTCTGTGGCAATGTATTAGCATATAAGAAATATTAATATTAGTGAGACACAGTGGCGCACCCCTGTAATCCTAGAGGCTCGGGAGGCTGAGGCAGGAGGATTGCAAGTTCAAAGCCAGCCTCAGCAAAAGTGAGGTGCTAAGTAACTCAGTGAGACCCTGTCTCTAAGGAAAATACAAATTAGAGCTGGGGATGTGGCTCAGTGGTAGAGTGTCCATGAGTTCAATTCCCAATACAACACCCCCCCACCCCCCAAAATATTGAGATTAGAAAAAACATTGTAAGGTAAAACATGTTGACAGTATTGTTAAGATAAAAGTTTGAGAGAAACCATCTCTTTATGATTTGCTTATCTTAATCAATGCTCTGATAATCTTCTAGATGATAGGAATCTTAATGCCTACCAAGTATTTGATAAACTTGTAACTAAATAGCACTCTAAAATAATCAGTATAACTATTTTTGTTCTATCTAAAACTGAATTGTACCCATTTGTGACGTTATAATGTTAAGCTAATTTTCAAATGTGCAAATTTTCTTCATTGTTTTATTGAATCGAGAGCCAAATTCATAACCAATTTATTTTCTGTGGTTAGAGGGTGATGAAGAAGATGAAGCTAATAAAATTGAGGCCTTACATAAAAGAAGGAATCTACTTGCTGCCTTCAGCAAACTTATCATTTATGATATTGTTGACATGCATGCAGCTGCAGACATCTTTAAACACTACATGAAGGTACAGTTTCATATTCTTGTTTTTCTCCTTCTAAGTAGCAGAGAAATTTGCAATTGCAATGAACAAATGATGAGAGAAGCTGAAATTGACAGCTTGACCTGTGTGTTGTGGATAATTTTTTCTCTTTTATGTAAACTCTTTATCATTCTGCACCATTGTATCAGTCTGCACTCCCTGGAGTAGGAGTTCCTAGCATTTACATGAAAAACACTCACTTTCTAGCTGCTCTCTTTTCCATAAGCTTCATTTTGTTCCTGATGCTATGAAAAAACAGTGCTCAGAATTCTTCATGATGTAGTCTAACAAGCATAGATAAAATGGAACACAGTTTTTGTGTATTTGCTTGTTCCCAGGTCAAAGAGTATATTCTCTTTTGCCATTGTGCAGAATATTGTGTGCCATTTGATCCACTGGTATCTTTATCTGTGTTTAGGTGTGGTCCAAACACAGTTGGACCATAAAATTGAGGTCTTACATAAAAGACGGAATCTACTTGTTGGACCATACCCAGTTGTGATATATAGGTTGAGAATCTGTGATCCTAACCAATATCTGAAGTTTTTGGAGTGCCATACTCAAAAAGATTCTGATTTTGGAGCATTTCAGATTTTCAGATTTAGGCATACTCTACCAGTCAAGTCTATGTAAATGTTCCAAAATCTGAAAAACTCTGAAATACTTCTAGTTTAAATCATTCTGGATAATTTAAACCACCTGTGGTAGCTAATGCATCCTGTTTTCTAAACAACTGCATCCTGATGAGTGGTGTGCTGGTGGCCAGCAGTTTAAATAAGACGTGATTTCTGCACTAAGGAACTTACAGATTAATAGAGAATTTAAAATGTAAACATAATGTAGTACTTAATAATGAATGACTGCACTCATTCTGTCCCATTGAAATTTGAGACATAGGCTTTCACATTATCTTTGATCATTTTAATAGCCCATCAGGACATAGTATCTGCACTTAGGGAAACTAAGACTCTAAGACGTTAACTTCTCCTCGGCCGCACAATTATCAGGGTAGTAAAAACTGGCATTTGATTTTATCTTGGTCTAGTTTGAACATGTAGCTCTTTCCAGTGGACCACAAAAACTCAGCATGATTATTGTAGTGATACAGGTACAAATTACAAAACAACACCAAATATAAAAAGAGATTTAAGCCAGAGGAACCAGAGGAGTTTTATCTTGAAACTAATGTGTAAACAGGGTTTGGATGGAAGAATTTGCTGTTAAGCTTGAAATGGATGAAAAGCCCATGCCAAGATAACAGCATAAGTATACATGTCTGTCTCTGCTCATTTTTTTTTCCTGAGTGATCTACAAAGAAATCATGAAAGACTTATCAAACTGATTATTGATATCCACATAAACTGTGTATTTGCCTATTGACCCTTTTAAAAAGAAAATGTGATCTGCTGATAAATTCTATTTTAAATATTTATGAGCAGTCCTTTTAATAGTCTTGCTCACATTAAACTTAAAGCTCACTGATGTAAAGTTCAGAGTATCCTAATTATACATCAGTCATCTGTAGCTTTATTCCAAATTACATATTCCTAGGTTTCACTCAACCTGAATGAGAATGTCAGTAAGGTAATGCTCAAGTATTTTAAGGGAAGAGTTGTAGAATTTTTCATATGACCTTATTCCTCTGAAAAAATCTGTCCTTCAGTACCTTTCCTATTTTTTCTCCATTCCTTAAATAACTCAGTGTTTCCATAATCTCTGCAAATTTTCTTAGGACATGATTTATCCAATGTAGAAAACTAATTTGTTTGTAATGACTTGATGCTTTTATTGGTTCTTCACTAAACCTAGCTTTCAGTATCATTTTACCAATTATTCTACCATTTTTAGGTAGTTTTTCCCCTTACCAGAAAATTAGAGAATCATTTAATATGTTGAGTTTTGGTTTTAGTTTTGCCTTGTCATTTCCTAACAGTACTGCATCAGTTCCAAAAAAATAAACCTCATTCAAAAGTTTTATCATCCTTAGCATTTTTTCATATCTCTGCTCATTGTAGGCTCTGACCTTTTTATGAGTATTCTAATAGATTTTTTCTACTCTGATACATGGCTCTGTGGCTTTTCTGTACATGATCAGTTCAAAACTGAATTTATAAAAGATCTATGTGCTAAGCTACTCTGGTGTCCTAAAATAATAAATGAAACTTTAAATCTGTTACTCTAATCTGTTCTCTCCATTTAGGCTCAGTCTCCAGAAATAAGCAATTTTAACTGTTTGGTTTTAGTTCTTCAGTTTCTACCCACCTTTTAGATGGTGTTTGTTCAGTCCTCTTCTGAAGAATGAAAGATTTTTCTCACCTACATCATCTCCTCTCCTGAAATTCCCATCTTTTTTAGTTTTTATTATCATTACCTCATAATTTAGATATCAAATGTGCTTTGCTTTAACTTAGTATCATTTAACTCTCATTATGTTTAGATGAAGAAATGAAATCCTTTTTGTTGTCACTTTTCCTTTATCTCATAAAATTTCAAAAATTTTAAAGATGTGTTCTTTTTTTTCCTCATAGTATTACAATGACTATGGTGATATTATTAAGGAAACATTGAGTAAAACCAGGCAGATTGATAAAATTCAGTGTGCCAAGACCCTCATTCTCAGTTTGCAGCAGGTAAGTAATTTGGAGGGGAGGGAGACAAAGAATAGGGGCAACTTCTGTGTGCTTAGTATGTGCTAGGTATCTTACCTCATTTAAACTAACTCATTAATGTATTACTGTGGTTACTTGCTGGTGCAGACATGGATTCCATGTCCTCTTTTGGAAGATAAGATGAAATCCTGAGGTGATCTACTCTTAGGCCAAATAAAGTATCAAATTGGAAATTTTAGAAAGCAGTAGTTAAAAAAATAAGTAAATGTAAAAGGTATTTAACGATAACAGGACACCAGTAATATCCAAATAAGAAAATATATTGCATAAATAAAATTCTAAATATACAAATGCCTAGTTAACTAAATAGAGATTTTAGAGAGTTCAGAAGTATGTGCATATACATTTCTACATACATATGTAATTTGTGATAAAGTTCTCATTGTTTTCTCATCAGTGGGAAAAGGATTAGAACTCTTCAGTCCGCAGTGATGAGTTAGTTGACTGTGTATTTGGAATAATAGCTATTTATGGGGTCACCTAATGTGTACCCAAATAACTACTAGGTGGATTACATATAAAGGGTAAAAATTAATCATTTTTAAGACAATACAGGAATTTTTTAAAATCTTTTTTTAAGAAACCATTAAAAAATGATCCATATAAACTTGAATAGGTTCATACATCAATCAACACTTAAAGTTTAAAAAATAAATGACTGGGGGGAAATACTTTTCAATCATATATAACATCCTACAAATCAGTAAAAAAGACAAAGTGAGCAAGAGGTTTGAAAAAAGCACTTTTCAGAGAAGAAAACATTACCAATAAACATGAAAAGAGGCATAATTTCATTAGTAATTAATGAAATACAAATTAAAACAAAGAGATATTTACCACCACTGAACAGATAAGCATAAATTGAAATGACTGATAAAGGATGTAAAAGCAAAGGTCCCTTTAGACTAAAGAAATAGCTTTTTTTAAAATTATATATTTTTTAGTTATGGATGAACATATAACATACCTTTATTTTATTTTTATATGGTGCTGAGAATCAAACCCAGTGTCTCACCCATGTTAGGGTGAGCATTCTACCACAGAGCCACAATCCTAGCCCCCAAGAAATTACTTTCCTTAAAAGAAATTTTTGTAGTATATTTCAAAATTTAAGATATATATTCCCTTTAAACTAGTAATTTTGCTTTTACTGATTAAATAGATAATATGCAAGTGTGCACCAAGATGTATAATGTAAAAGATATTTTACTATAGCAATCTCTTAATAGTAGAAAACTGGAAATAGTAAATATTCACCATTAGAGTAGTAGTTAAAATGTGATACTCTGAAGTAGTTACAAAAATTTTTTTTAAGACAGGGTCTCACTATGTTACCTAGGTTGACCGATTTTTGGAATCAAGCAATCCTCTGACCTCAGCTTCCAGAACAGCTAGTACTACAGGCACGCACCACTATCCCAGGCTGTTTGAAATTTTTGTGGCAAAATATTAAATGAAAAATATAGAGCTGCAGGACAAAATAAGGAGTATGGTGCCATTTATTTAAAAAGTAAAAAGTTTATATGTACTTGTAGTATGTCTAAGCTGATATAGGAAATATTCAGATTTTTAACAAATAACCTTTGTTATTTGGGCCAGATGCAGTGGTGCACACCTGTAATTCCAGCAGCTTAGGAGACTGAGGCAGGAGGATCTCAAGTTCAAAGCCAGCCTCAGCAAAAGTGAGGCACTAAGCAAATCAGTCTCTGAGTAAAATACTAAATAGAGCTGGGGATGTGTTTAAGTGGCCAAGTGCCCTGTGTTCAATCCCTGGTAGTACCCCCACCAAACAAACCAAAAGAATGATATTTGGGTGGGCTAGGGTTGTGGCTCAGTGGTGGAGCACTTGCCTACCATGTGTGAGGCACTGGGTTTAATTCTCAGCACTGCATATAAATAAGTGAATAAAATGAAGGTCCATCAAAATATATATATATATGTACATACACATAATTATATATGTATATATATATAATTTGCATTAAAAAAGAGTGGTATTTGGTGGGCAAGAGAAAGGAGGACTTTTACTTTTATATTCCTTGAATTTCTTTACAATAAAATGTATTCTTTGAATTTATTTTAACTTTTAAAGTTTAAGGCTATTAAATACAGCTATCAATAAAAAGAATTTTAAAGCTTAAGAATTTATAAACTGGGTTGGAGTTGTAGCTCAGTGGTAGAGCACTTGCCTAACATGTGTGATACACTGGGTTCAATTGTTAGCACCACATATAAACGAAAAAAAAAGGAAAAGAATTTATAAACAATTATTTGTGCATAATTTGAAAATTTTTGCATAATTTGAAAATTTTCTAGTAATGGCATAATAAGTATTTCAGGCCAATCCATTGCTGAAGAACACTTAAACAGAGAACAACATGGTAGAACACAGGAGTTATTTCAATGAGTGTGAAGTGAAAGAGAAAGAGAAAATAAAGTGATGGTTACCAGAGGCTGGAAGTGGAGGAAACAAAGTAAAGGAGACAAATGTAAAGAAAATGTTAAGTAGTTAAAAAAACAAATGTGAACAATGCTTTTTAGAACCTGTGCCACAAAATGAATCAGAAAAGAATTGGTTGCTGGCAAAGGAAATGAAATCAAGAAGTTAGTGGTATTTTTAAAGATGCATGCATCTAGTAGAAAAGAAATAGTTAATGATGCAAGAGAGTGCAGTAAGCACAGAAGCAAACCCGTGAGTATGTGAAGACTTTATTCTTCCTCTGTGTTAAGTGTATAAGGAGGGAGAAGCTTTTGATTAAAAGTTGTCAGTTCACACCACATTTCAGGAAGGAAGATAGATTTGTACAGATACAATTAAGTTTCTAGATTTGATGGTGGAATGAGGATTGTTTTTATATTAGTCATCCAGAGTATTTATTGTTATTTTGTAATATATATGTAACTTATAAAATCTCTCTACTCAGTTTAAGAACTTGAAAGTGTATTTTGTAACTAAGAAAAATCATAGCCCCATATATTCAAATATATGTGGATATTTACAAAATGTTCTATTATATAATGTTCCTACCTATAGTGTAATAAGTGAAAAAAACAGAGTTCTAACCCATGTATTTCATATATTGACATGTCTGCGAAAAGACTATTGGTATTTGTAAATATGTACTAGATTTGTGTAAATGTATTACCTTTTCCCTTTCCAAAATGTATTCTTTAAAAATTTGGCATTAAAAAGAAATTCCTCTCTGCACTTAATCATACCAGTAGCACAAAAGTGAACAAGAAATTACTAATACAAAATGACCAAATAAGGGAACAAAGTGCAAGGAGAGAAACATTTATTTCATCTTACACCTTTTACATATATTTCATCTTACACCTTTTACATATCTTTAAACTATACTACCTTAAAAATAAATAAAATCTTAAATATTTTTTAGCTGTAAGATTTTTCCTTTTTTTTTTTTAATTTCTTTCTACCAGTTGTTTAATGAACTCGTTCAAGAACAAGGTCCCAACCTAGATAGGACTTCTGCCCATGTCAGTGGCATTAAAGAATTGGCACGTCGCTTTGCCCTTACATTTGGACTGGACCAGATCAAGACACGAGAAGCAGTTGCCACACTTCACAAGTGAGTGACATAGCAAACAATGTTATATAGAATCTGGTTTATTGGAATTTAACTGAAATAACTGTTATTTGACCCATTTTTAAAGCAATAAATTACAGAAATTTCAAATTATAAGAACTTTAGCTATTAATCTAGTTTAGTTTAGAGATTCTCAAGTAGGAGGGCATTTTTTTATTTGGAAAAAAATTTATCAGAGGATGTAGCTCAGTGGTAGAGTACTTGCCTAATATGTGCAAGGCACTAGGTTCAATCTCCACCTCAAAAAAGAAAATAACTATTTTAACTGTGCATTTTCTTTATCTTATAAAATGGAAAGTTTATTAACTTTATTACCTGATATATCAGTGAGAAAATGTGCGGAAACATAGGCTTCAAAGACACTATGCAATACTGATTTGGTCAATCTCATTTCATAACTGAAAACTGAGTAACAAAACCTCAAGTAAATTCACACAGCTACTCCATACCATGACTAGCTCCAAGACGCAAATCTCTGACAATTCAATTATCTTTCCAATGATATTGTATTACCCTTAAGAAATACATGTAGAAATTTAGCTTTATATTTTTTATTTTTTAGAACTTACACATTTGTACTCCAAGTAATACAGTTAAATGTATACAAATACATCATAAAAATTCACATTGTTTTGCCATTTGAATTTATCAGATCTTACTACCTCGGTGATTTCACTACCTTCCCAAATGTTTTTGTAAAATTTTAGCCCATTGAGAGAACTACATGAACTAACTATGTTTTGTTTTGTTTTGTTTTGTTTTGTTTTGTTTTGTTTTGTTTTGTTTTGTTTTGTTTTGTTTTGTTTTGTTTTTAACTTCAGGGATGGCATAGAGTTTGCCTTTAAATACCAGAATCAGAAAGGACAAGAATATCCACCTCCTAATCTGGCTTTTCTTGAAGTACTAAGTGAATTTTCTTCTAAACTCCTTCGACAGGACAAAAAGACTGTGTAAGTTGCATATTCCAAAGGAAGTGTTTTTTATGACGACACCAATGAAATTTTGAATGTTTGTTTCTTGAAAAATGTTTAATCATACAGACAAAAATAACTACTTATTGGGTTCTGGTAGTTTTAAGGAAATTTAAAGAACTTTGTTTTCTTTCAAGCTTTCATATGGTTATTCTCTTTCTGTACATAGTATCTTAGAATGTACAAGATGAAATTAAACAGGTATTGAATTCCACAATTCAAAGATGTATGAGCATTGAGCCATTGTGTAACTTTTTCTTTAATATTAATTTCATTTTAGTTTTCTGTTTTTAAAATAATTTTATAATTAAAAGTAGCCTAAAGAAGTATATGTAGCTTTCAAAAGAACTTTTTTAAATTTTTTAACTATTTTTATATATGACAGTAAAATGTATTTTGACATGTCAAACATACAGGAGAGTATAACTTCCCATTTTTGTGGTTGTACATGGTGTGAAGTTACACTGGTCATGTATTTATATATGATCATAGAAGTTACCTGTGATTCATTCTACTGTCCCATTCCCATCCTCACGCCCTTTCCCACTCCCCTCCCCGCCACCCATATATTGTGAGTCAGCATCCACATATCAGAAAGAACATTCAGCCTTTGGTTTGGGGGGATTGCTTATTTCACTTAGCGCAATAGTCTCCAGTTTCATCCATTTACTGGCAGATGTCATAATTTCATTTCTCTTTATGCCTGAGTAGTATTCCATTGTGTTTATATACCACATTTTCTTTATCCATTTATATGTTGAACAGCACCTATGTTGGTTCCATAGCTTAGCTATTGTGAATTGAGCTGCTATAAACATTGATATGGCAGTGTTACTATACTATGCTAATTTTAAGTCCTTTGGGTGTATACTGAGGAGTGGGATAGCTGGGTCAAATGGTGGTTCCATGTCACATTTTCTGAGAAATCTCCATACTGTTTTCCAGAGTGGTTGCACCAATTTGCAGTCCCACCAATAATGTATGAATGTACCTTTTCCCCCACATCTTGCCAACATTTATTGTTACTTGTATTCTTAATAATTACCATTAATATTTTTAGTTGGAGATAGACACAATACCTTTATTGTGGTTATTTATTTTTATGTGGTGCTGAGGATGAAACCCAGTGCTTCACATGAGCTAGGCAAGTGCCATACAACTGAGCTACAATCCCAGCCCAAACATTTTTTTATGTATTTGTTGACCATTCATATTTCTTCTTCTGTGAAGTGTCTGTTCATTCATTCTAATAGTTTCAAGCAGAGGTTTTCTCTGTATTAGTTCATGTCATCTGCAAACAATGACACTTAGGTAGCTTCTTTTTCAGTTTGGGTGTCCTTTATTTCTTTCTCTTGCATGATTGCTCTGGCTAGGACTTCCAGTACTTGAATACAAGTGATGAAAATGGGCATCCTTGATTTCATTTCAGATATAAGAGAGAAAGTGGAGCTAGTGATATAAATCAGTGGTAGAGTGCTTATGGAACATGTACCACTCTGGGTTTAATCCCCAGTACTACAAAAAAAAAAAAAAAGAGTGAAAGAAAGCTTTCAATTTTTTGCCATTCAGAATATTAGCTGTAGATTTGTCATATATGGTCTTTATTACATCCCTTCTGTACCTAATTTATTTAGAATTTTTATCATAAAGGCATGTTGAATTTGATCAAAAGCCTTGATCCTATGGTTTTTGTCCTTCTCAGTTGATGTTTGTATTACATTTATTGATTTGCATATGATGAACCATCCTTGCATGCTGGGATGAATCTTCTTGATCATGGCGAATATACTTTTTTTTTTTAAATTAGAGCCTAATAGTAGTTGGATTTATCATGACTGATTATGCTTTTTAATGTGGTGTTGGATTTGGTTCTCTAGTATTTTGTTGAGGATTTTCACATCTTTTTTCATCAAGGATATTGATCTGTAGTTTTCTCCTTACATTGTATCCTTGTCTGGTTTTGGTATCAGGAGGATGCTGATCTTTTACAGTGTGTTTGAAAGAATTTCCTCCTTCAGTATTTTGTGATAATTTGAAGGACTGGCATTTGTTCTTTAAATTTTTGCTATAGTTCTGCAGTATAACCATCCATCTCTGAGCTTTTCTTTGATAGGAGACTTTTTATTACTGAATTGTTATTTATTATTTGTTCAGATTTTTCTTTTTCTTCATTATTCAATCTTAGTAAGGTGTGTGTGCCCAGGAATTTGTTCATATTCTCAGGGTATCAAATATGTGTGCATATAGTTGTTCATAGTAATCTTTTATAATACTTTGCATTTCTGTAGTGTCGGCTGTAAATGTCTCCCTTTTCATCTCTAATTTATTTGAGTCATCTCTTTTTCTTAATCTAAAGGTTTGTCAGTTTTATCTTTTTGAAGAACCAGGTTTTTTTTTTTTCCTTTTGATCTATATTTACTTCTGATCTTTATTTCCTTCCTTCTATTTGGGTTTAGTTTGTTCTTGTTTCTCTAGCTCCTTAAGATGCAGCAGTAGATCATTTGAGATCTTTTTGCTTTTGTGATGTACACATTGATTGCCATAAATTTCCCTTTTAGTACTGCTCTTGCTGTAACCTATAGTTTTTGGTATGTTCTGTTCCCGTTTCTATTTGTTTCAAGACTTTATTTTCTTGATTTCTTCTCTAATCCATTGGTTATTCAAGAGTAACTTGTTTGGGCTGGGGATATAGGTTGCTAGGTTGATAGATTGATAGAGTGCTTGCCTTGCAAGCACAAGGCCGTGGGTTAAATCCCCAGCACCATCAAAAAAAAAAAAAAAAAAAAGTAACTTGTTTAATTTCCATGCATTTGCACTATTTCTCAAGTTTTTCTTAACTGATTTCTAATGTTATATTATGGTCAGAAAAGATACTCAATTTGATTTTAAATTTTTTTAATATGTTGAGTCTTGTTTATCCTGGAGAATGTTCCATGTGCAGTTGAGAAGAATATACATTCTGCATTTGTAACATGGAGTGTTCTGTAGGTGTCTGTTAGGTGTATTTGGTTACATTATATTTAGGTATAATTTAACTCTGCTTTTCTTTGTTGATTTTCTGTTTGGATGATCTGTCCATTGTACAAGAGGAGTGCACAAGTCCTCTGCTATGGTTATATTGGAATCTGACTCTCCCTTCAGACTGTTAATATTTGCTCTGTACATTTGTGTGCTGTGATATCATGTATATATTTAGAATTATTTCCTCTTGTTGAATTGAATTGACCCTTTTTATCATTATATAATGACCTTTCTTGGGTCTTTTTACTGCTTCGGATTTAAAGCCTAGTTTATCTAATTATGGTTACTCCTGCTTTTGGGGGGCAGGTACTGGGGATTGAACTCGACCACCAAGCCACATCCCCAGCCCTGTTTTGTATTTTATTTGGAGACAGTGTCTCACTGAGTTGCTTAGCACCTTGTTTTTGCTGAGGCTGGCTATGAACTTGCCTCAGCCTCCTGAGCTATTGGGATTACAGGAATGTGCTACCCTGCCTGGCTACTCCAGATTTTTGAGAAAGATTTCATGAAAAATATTCCATTTCTTAGTTTTCAGTCTATACACATCCTTAGTGAAGTGAGTTTCTTGTTAGCAACATGTAGTTGCATTTTGTTTTTTTATCCATTCAGTTATTCTGTGTCTTAAAAATTCAATCCATTTATATTCAAGGTAATTATTGATAGGTTAAGCCTTACTCTGGCTATTTTGTAACCTGTTTTCTAGGTTTTTTTATAGTTCCTTTTTTTCTCCCTCTCTCAAAGTCTTTATGGCTAAATGATTTACTATAATAGTGTGTTTTGGTTTCTTGATCATGATCTTTTGTTTGTCTACTATAGATTTTTGCTTCATTTTTGCTTACAATAAGGCTTACAAAAAGCTATAACAAGCTATCTGAAACGGTAGGAACAAAATATTATTATAAAGATAAGAAAAGAAATGGGGCCAAGTGTAGTGGTGCATGCCTGTACTCCCAGGGACACAGGAGGTTGAGGCAGGAGGATCACAAGTTCAAGGCCAACTTAGTGAGACCCTGTCTCAAAAGGACTGGGGATATACCTCAGTGGTAAAGCACCCCCGGGTTGAATTCCCAATACCTGCCCACCACCCCCCAACAACAAAAAGAAACAGGACTGGGAATGGTAGCTCAAGTGATTCAGTGCTTGCCTAGCATATCCAAGGCCCTCATTAGATCTCCAGCACTGCAAAAAAGAAAATGATAGAATATTATTATTTAAAACTCTACCCTTGTATTTCATTTCTCCTACATTTCGAATGTCTGATGTTCTATTTTTCATCTTTCTATATTGTATTGCCTCTCTTAACATAGTGATATGGTTAGTATTTTTAATTGATTTTTCTTTTAGACTTTGTACTAAAGATACAAATATCTTGTATATGATGTTTACAACATTACAGCATTCTAATTTTGTATAGTTACTCTCAGCTGTGAGTTTCATACCTTCCAGTATTTTCTTCTTATTAATGCCTCTTTTCTTTCAGTTTGAGTAATTCCCTTTACCTTTTATGGGGGAGATTTAATCTCTTGGCTTTTATTTGTCCAGGAATGTCTTTTATATTCCTAAGAGTTACTTTTGTTTGGTACAGTTTTTTACCATTAGTACTGTGAAAATAACATGCTCTTCTCTCCTCGCCTATAAAGTTTTTTCTGAGAAGTCAGCTGTCAGGAGAATTGGGACGTCGTTTTATGTTTTGTTTCTCTTCTTGCTGCTTTGAGAATCCTCTCCTTATCTTTCACCTTTGAGAACTTGGGGTAGACTTGGTTGGGTTAAATATAACTGGGAACCTCTGACCTTCCTATACTTGTATATTTGTGTTCTTTTTTAGGTTTAGAAAGTTTTCTGTTATTATTTCTAGAAGTAAGTTTTCTACCCCTTTAACATTTCAAGTCCTTTTTGAATCTCATTATCCCAAATATTTTGTCTTCTAATACTGTCCCCAAACTCTCATATGCCTCCTTCATTCCTCGTTTTTTCTTGTTTTCTCCTCCAACTGTGTTATCTTCAAATAACCCATCTTCAAGATCTTCTTTCTTCTGTTTGATCTGTACTACTGTTGATGAATTATATCATGTTTTTAATTTTACTTAATGTATTTTTCAGCTCAGGGATTTCTATTTTACTTAATTGCTTTCGTCTGTTTCTCAGAATACTGAATCATTTCTCTGTGTTCTTAAAACTTAGTTTCCTTGAAACAGTGGTTTTAAATTCTCCATCCAAGGTAACTATATGGTCAGTTCCTGGTGCTTTATTTTGACCATTAGGTATGATCACAGTTTCGTGAACACAGTTTTGTTGATGCTGGTTGGTGTACAATGTCATCTACACTTTAAAAGAGCAGATATTTATTTCAGTCTGTAATCTTGCTTTGTTTTTGTCCAGAAATTCTCAACTGGCAGCTTATTTTCTATGTCTGTAGTCACTTCTGCTATTTTGGCAAGCACCCTATATTCAGGTTTGATGGGAGTCTGCCCTTGATGTATTGTTGCTGTTTTAGCATAAAGGGCCATATGTACTAAATCTGTAGTTGGTGTGTTCTTTGGTGGAACTGGGGAAGTTCCTAAAAGTGGTAGTCCATCCCTACATTCCCTCTCCCTGGGACCAGAGCAGACTCAAATTCCTCATCTACCATCAGCAGTCTGGTCAGGAATTCCAAGATTCTTCCCTGTCTGGACAGAATTACCATAGAGAGACCAGCCCCAGGTTCCTGTGGCACTTGCAAGACCTCCAGTGCTACTACAATTGTGTCATACCCTGAATCTCAAAGCCACAGGGAGCTGCAGTCTGTTGGGTTTCTATTTTCATTCATCTGAAAGTATCTTTTTATTTCACTCATTATTTCTTTTTAACCTGTTGGTTATTCGGGAGTATTTTAATTATCACACATTTGTAAATTATTACTTTTATTTTTTGTACTGGGGAGTGAGTCCAGGGGGCAGTTTTACCACTGAGCTACATCGTTCCCAGCCCCACTCTTTGGTGGTGGTGGTGGTGGTAGTGGTGGTTGGTGGTTGGTAGTGGTGTGTGTGCAGGGTCTAAGTTGCTTAGGGCCTCAGAAATTTGTGAATTTCTAAACTTTCCTTCTGTTATTGATTTCTAATTTCATTGTGTTCTCAGAGATCATGTATGTATAATTTTAATCCTTGTGAATTTATTGAGGCTTAATTTTATGGAACATATGGTCTAACCTGGAAAATATTCCATATATACTTGAGAAGAACATATTTTTCTATTGTTGGGTAGAGTTTTGTTCTATAGATGTCTGTTTGATCTAATTGGCTTATAGTTTTGATTGTGGTGTTTTAAGTCTTTGGTTTCCTTGTTAATCTTTTGTCTAGTTCTGTTTTTCTTGTTGTTTGTGTGTTCATTGGTACATGGGATTGAACCCAGAGGTGCTTGACCACTGAACCACATCCCCATTCCTTTTCTTTCTTTCTTTTTTTTTTTTCTTTGTTACCAGGGATTGAACTCAGGGGCACTCAACCACTGAGCCACATCCTGAGCCCTATTTTGTATTTTATATAGACAGGGTCTCATTGAGTTGCTTAGCACCTCACTGTTGCTGAGGCTGGCTTTGAACTCATGATCCTCCTGCCTCAGCCTCCCAAGCTGCTGGGATTACAGGCATGCGACACTGTGCCTGGCCCCCAAGTCCTTTTTGATACAGACTCTAAGACTTGCTAAGTTCCATAGGGCCTCACTAAGTGGCTGAGGTTGGTCTCAAACTTGTAGTCCTTCTGTCTCAGCCTCCAGAATTGCTGGGATTACAGGCATGCATCACTGTGCCCAACTGAAAAGTGGGATATTGAAGTCTTCTATTATTGTTGAACTGACTCGTCTCTTCAGTTCTGTCAGTTTTTCCTTTGTATATTTTGGAGCTCTGTTAGGTGTATATATATTTTTAATTGTTATGTCTTCCTGATCAATTGATTCATATCATTTTAAAGTGTCATATACTATGTCTAGTAATTTTTTTCTTTTTTTTCTTTTTTTTTTTTTTTGAACCAGGGATTGAATTCAGGGGCACTCGGCCACTGAGCCACATCCCCAGCCCTATTTTATATTTTATTTAGCAACAGGGCCTCACTGAGTTGTTTAGTGTCTTGCCCTTGCTGAGGCTGGCTTTGAACTCCTGATCCTCCTGCCTTAGCCTCCCAAGCTGCTGGGATTACAGGCATGCGCCACCACACCCTGCTGGTAATTTTTATCTTGACCTCTAGTAATTTTTATCTTGACCTCTCCTTCCTCTGATATCAGTATAACCCCTCCAGGTCTATTTTGGTTGCCATTTGCATGATCCGTCTTTTTTTCCCTTCATTTTACTTTCTGTCTTTTTGTCCTTAAATCTAAAGTATGTTTTCATACAAATAGCATAAGGTTGGGTCATGCCTTTTTTTTTTTAATCCACCTGATAATCTGCTATTATACTTTTTGTTTTCTATATATCTTGTGAGATTTTTGTTCTTTCTCCTTTACTGCCTTTTTATATTAAGGATGTTTACTTGTGTGACATTTTTAATTCTTTTAATGAGCTTTGTGGTTTTTAGTTTATTAGTGGTTTTCTGAGGCCTGATAGTATGCATCTTATCAAAATTTACTTCAGGCTGGGCATGGTGGTACATGCCTATAATCTGAGTAGCTCAGGAGACTGAGACAGGAAGATTGTGAGTTGTAATAAGCAACTCAGTGAGACCCTGTCTTTAAATAAAATCAACATAGGTCTGTGGGTGTGGCTCAGTGGTTGAGTACCCCTGAGCTCACTCCCTGGTCCCCCCACCCCAAAAAGAAAAATCAGATTTACTGTAACTTAATTCTGAAGGAATATAGAAACTTCCATATAATCCTATTTCCTTCTCTTTTTTTGTGCTGTTGTTATAATTATTAGTTGATATATTCTGTGTCTTTTTAAGAAGATAAGAAAGTAAAAATATATTTATGGAGGTTGTTACATTAACCTTTTTTGTTTACCATTTTGATTCTTTTAATTTCTTCTTGTGGATTTTAATGATCATCTGCTGTCATTCCCTACTGTGATGCCTCTTTTCTCTCACCTACCTCTTTTGTGCTTATCAAATGTATTACATTTCTATGTTATTGGCCCTAAAATATATACACACACACACACACACACACACACACACACACACAGAGTTGCTTTGCAAATCAGTAAAGAAAAGGAAGTATACATGTGCATTATATTCTCTTTTATCATTACCTACATAAGTGTCTTTAATGGTTTTCTTTGTTTTTTATGTACATTTAAATTATCCTCTGGTATCATTGCTTTCAGCTTGAAAAACTTCTTTTAATATTTCTTCTAAGGCAAATCTGCTAACAAAAATATCTCTCAGCTTTTGTTCATTTGGGACTGTCTTTGTTTTAAATTTTGCTTAACATAAGATCTTTGAGAGCTGGAAATGTGGCTCAGGGATAGAGTACTTGCCTAGCATGTGCAACCCTGGATTCCATCCCCAGCACTAAAACTTGTTTGATACTTTTTTACTTTAAGCAATCTGAATATGTCATCCCACTGCCTTCTGACCTCCATTGTGCCTAATGAGAAGTCATCTCTTAGTTTTATTGGATTTTATTCGTTAGTAATGAGTTACTTTTCTCTTACTGTTTTTAAGATTTTCTTTTAATTTTTTACTTTCAGAAAGCATTTTTCCTATGATGATTCTTGGTTTGGATTTCTTTGCATTGATTCTGCTTCAGCCTATTGAGCTTTGTAGGTTTTTAAATTAATGTTTTCCTTAAACTTGATAAATTGGTTAGCCATTATTTCTCTAATTTTTTTCAACTTCTTTCTCTTATTTTCATTACATTGGCACTGCATTTCATGGTATCTCACATTTCTTTCAGGCTGTAGTTCATTTTTCTTTATTCTTTTTCGTCTTTCTCCTTTAGATTGCTTAATCTCTTGATCTAGTTGTTTTGGTTTGGTTTGGGGTTTTTTTTTTTTTGCCTGTTCATATCTACTGTTGAGCCCCTGTAGTGTATTTTTAATTTCCATTATTGCACTTCTCAACTTCAGAATTTCCACGGGGCAGCTGGGGGTGGCTCAGAAATAGAGTTCATGCTTAGCATCCACAAATTCCTTGGTCCTATCCCTCTGCACCAAAAAGAAAAGGAATTTCCATTTGGTTCTTCATTATCTTTTCTTTTTATACATATTCTCTATTTGAGCCTCACACTTTCAGTTCTTCAGTTTTTTTTTGGTTTTTTTGTTTTGTTTTGTTTTTAGCTCTTTGAATGTATTTGCAATAATTACTTTGAAATCATTGTGGGCCATGATTCTGTTGCTTGCTTTTTTCCCCCCTATGTTTACATCACATTTTCCTGTGATTAAAGCATGTCATAATTTTTTTCTTGAAAACTGGACATTTTAGAAAATATATTGCAAATATATTGTGAAGTAATTAGTTACTTCTAACACTGATTCCCTACCTTCCTAGAGGTTTATTGGTTTTTGCTTAGTCATTTGTTTAGTTACTTGAATGAACAAATTCTCTGATATCTGTTTCCTCTGCCATGTTCAGCCTCTGATGTCACTTTTTCCTGTGTTTTTAACATTTGACTTAACTAACCAAGAGTCATCTCTGGGTTAGGTTGTATTTTAGCCCCCTGAGCCGGTTAGATTTTTACCCTTTATGGGTAGATGTGTGTGTGGCTTGAAGACTACTGTCATAATTCAGGTTGTTTACATTTTTACCCCATGTTTTAAGCCAGGGACTAGCAGCTTTGAAGATCCCCCTCTAATAGTTCATAAGATGGGTATCCAAAATGTGTACTGTTTTCAAAGGACCAGGGAAGCACATAATTTTTATTTTTAAGCCTGGCTTCCTCGGAGTTGCCCCTAGGTCAGAATAACTCATTGTTCATCATTGTTTCAGGGGCTGTTTAAGCCCCTTTTGCTGTAATAAATGGGTATTGATAGATCTATGTGAGACTTGGAGAATGCTTTTAAGTCTGTCCCATTCCCTACCCTGTTTGGCCTCATGTGAGTGCAGCTTAGTATATGTGCATAACTTTGCCAACTCCCAGGATTTTTATTTTTTAAACCTTTTCTAAATCTGTTTAATGAATAAACTCACAAAATTTGAAGACTAAACAATAGGATGTTTCAGAAAATATATTGTAAATATATTGTGAAGTAATTAGTCACTTCTAACACTGATTCCCTGCATTCCTAGAGGTTTATTGGCTTTTGCTTGGTCCACAGCAGTTATGTAAGCAGAACAATAACAAAAAGTTATCCATCTTTCATTTAAGAATAAATGTAGCCGGGCATGGTGGTACACGCCTGTAATCCCAGCACTTGGGAGGCTGAGGCAGGAGGATCTCGAGTTCAAAGCCAGCCTCAGCAACTTAGCGAGGCCCTAAGCAACTCAGTGAGACCCTGTCTCTAAATAAAATCCAAAATAGGGCTGGGGATGTGGCTCAGTGGTGGAGTGCCCCTGGGTTCAATCCCCAATACCAAAAATAAATGAATGAATGAATGAATGAATGAATGGGGCTGGGGTTCTGGCTCAGTGGTAGAGCGCTTGCCTGGCATGTGCAAGGCCCTGAGTTCGATACTCAACACCACATATAAATAAATAAAACAATAAAACATCGACAATTAAAAACATTTTTTAAAGAATATATGAAATGCCTAATTATTCCAGCAGCCTATTAATAGCCATCAAGAATTAATAATGAAGCATTTTCCCATTCTGAGATGAGGTGGGCAAGGAAGCATATCAGAACACTAGTGGAGGACATGGTAGGCTATACTCACATGAATCCATTAGAACTCTTGAAATGAAGAATCATTTTGCTTGGTGGATAAGGTGGAGGACTGAAGCTGTTCCTTTTCTTTAAAAAAAAATGTATATATATATGTACATATATATATGTAATATAATGTTTTGATGTATGTACATGTTGAGAAATTATTATTACCGTCAAGCTAATTAACATACCTGACTGTCATCCAAGAAATCACTGTCAACCCAAAAGGGCTCTTTTTGGCTCTCTTTTCTTGGTTTTCTGGATTCTTAGCTCTGTCATGTATTGCTACTAATATCAAAGAAGTACTAGCACCCTCTTTATTGCCTTTCATCAAGATCCCATTGTTTCCACAAGGCCCTTAGGAAAGGAATTTTCTACACTCCATTCTAAATAATGTCAGCCCTGGCTAGACAGCTACAGAGATTCTTCCTTATAGTCTGCCCAGCCCCTGGGCAGAACTTTTAACACTTAATCCACTAAAAGGAGGAGGGAAGGATAGGGTGGGATGGAAATAGCTTCTCCCAGAATAGTTACTCCCAGAAACTCTTCTCTTAAAGCAGGGGGAGGCTGGGTAACCATTGGTTCTAAGCTCACCCCTTCAGTTGGAGTTAAGATATTCAGGGCCCTAGTATTCTCAGCCTGCTTGTGCTTGGAGTTCCTATCCCACAAGTTGAGACTGGGTGGGAAAAGGAGCCTCATTCTTTCCAGCTTTCGTTCAGAAGAAGGCTTCTGCAACACAGGGCTGAGAGCTGATGCAAAAGGCAAGTAGTATGCTCCTTCCTTTCAGGGTAGCCCTAGACTGGAAGCTAAAAAGAGGGAGCCCAGCTCTTCTTAGCCACCTGCCTGGAGTAGTTTTCACAACATAGAACTGTAATAGCAGAGAATGAACAAGAGGAAAAAAGAAGTTGTGGTTCACATGCTTATAAACTCTGGCTGTTCTTACCAATACTTAATAGATTTTCTTGAATAAATGTTTCTTTATTTGCTATATGCCCTGAGGATGATTTGTAAAGACTTTATTTTCTTTTATAATTTTTAGCAGTTAAAAGTTGTTTTCTCAGGGAGAGGGCATCCTAATTTCCTCACTCCACCGTTCCAGAAATCCTGCCCTGATCTGAACAGTTTAAAAAGAAAACTCAGTAATCTTTTTGAGGCAAATGTCTGATTTTTTTTTTTAACCATTGATATTTAAAAGTAAAAGAAGCTGTGTTGAAAAAATATATATAATGGCAACTTCAGTTCTGTCTTGGAAATAGAGTCATTTTAGCATGGAACTTGGAATAAAACCCATCTCAAAGACAAAAATAAATAAATAAATAAAAGTAAAAGAAGAAATGTAGAAAAGACAACACATACCCACATGTCTACACACATCACTACTGATTTAAATATACCCTTCTCTGATTCAAAAGTATTCCAGAGGGGCTGGGGCTTCAGCTCAGTGGTAAAACACTTGCCTAGCATGTGTGAGGCACTGGGTTCTATTCTCGGCACCACATATGAATAAATTAAAAATACAGGTCCATCAACAACTAACAAAAAAATTTTTTTTAAGTATTCCAGGGGCTGGAGTTGTAGCTCAGTGGTAGAGAGCTTGCCTAGCATGTGTAAGGCACTGAGTTCGATCCTCAGCACCACATAAAAATAAAGGATTGTGTCCGTATACAACTAAAAAATGTATTTTAAAAAAAGTATTCCAGAAATATGTGAAGTAAAATCTTAAAATCTCAGTCCCTTTTTTTTCCAAAGGTGACCACTACTAATGTCTATCCCTCTGGTTCTTCTTTTTTTTTTTTTTTTTTTTTTTTTTTTTTTTTTTTTTTGTGGAACCAGGGATTGAACTCAGGGGCACTTGGCCACTGAGCCATATCCCCAGCCCTATTTTGTATTTTATTTAGAGACAGGGTCTCACTGAGTTGCTTTAGGGCCTCACTAAATTGCTGAGGCTGAGTTTGAACTCACGATCCTCCTTCCTCAGCCTCCCTAGTTGCTGGGATTACAGGCATGCGCCACCACGCCCGGCTATCTTTCAGGTTCTTTAGAACCTTCCAAAAAAGAACCTCAGGTTAAAAAATTAAGTAAGTGATACAGTAACTGCTCACATGAAAATCATTGCTACGTTTCTGTTGTTTCTAGTCATTCATACCTAGAGAAATTCCTTACTGAGCAGATGATGGAAAGGAGGGAAGATGTATGGCTTCCACTCATCTCCTATAGAAATTCATTAGTCACTGGAGGTGAAGATGATAGGATGTCTGTGAACAGTGGAAGTAGCAGCAGCAAAACCTCCTCAGTAAGGAATAAGAAAGGACGACCCCCACTTCACAAAAAGCGAGTAGAAGGTAAGTCTGCATTTTCATATGAAATAAATGGTTTGCCTGGCTTAGAGAGATAAATAGGAAGTAATCTGTTGAAGTAAGGTAGTGTTAGACGCATGATGTCCTTGTATATTTGATACCCACTAAGTTATACAAGTAAAAAGGTTAGAATAGACAAAGGGGGACAGAAAAGGGCCAAGGAAAAGGAACTTGAAAAAGTATGAAGTATAAAGAGGAAGATATACACAGAGAAAAGGAGGAAACCTTTATGAACATCTATAAAATTGATCCCTATACCTTATGCCTCTAATACATTAAAATTTTAAATAAAAATATCAGTGCTGTTCTGTTAAAATTTATTTTAATAATAGAGACTACTGGTAATTTGTAGACCTCTGCAACAAATTGAGTATGCCAGAAGAGCGTTCCAATTCTGTCATTTGGTTGGTTAATTTATTTCTGTGCCATAAGACATTGATGGTAAAAACTGGTTTTAAACCCTCTTGGACTGTGAGGAACAGTCATGAAAATCTGATAAATGGTAGGTATTCCCATACATGTCCAAAAAGAATGAAAATTGTATTAAAATAAAGCATTTCTCTTAAACTTCTTGAAAGAAGCCTCAAAGTGAACATACTTACTTCCTCAAAAGACCTTCTCCATGCTTTTCTAAAAATAATTAATATATAAATAAATTTTCTCTAAACCAAGAGAGGAGGGCAGTGTTTTGAGTCCTACTCTCCTCCTTTTTATAGCTTGCTTTTGGCTCCCAGTACCTCACCTTTGCTGCCTAAAAAAGGTTTCCAAAGGTTTTTCTAAAAGCCATAGCCAAATTAATTTGAATTTAAATCTAATGTGTCTTTCATTCTTAGGGAGAATGTATTGACTATTAATGAAGAATACAAACTCTAAAATCAGAGTTCCAGATTTCAAATCTGACTTTCTCATTTATCAGCTGTGTTAACTTTGAGGATATTACTTCACCTCTCTAAACTTCAATTATTAATCAAATGAAAGATGATCAGAATACCTATCCTGTCAGATACTGTGAATTTATAATGAGATATTCCAAATAAAGAAATGTAGTACACACAGTACTAAGCATAATGCTTGACCCATAGGTAGCATTCAGTAAATGTTGGCTGTATTATCAGAATGTTATGATCATATAAATAATGCTTCTTATCAGTACATTAGGTAGCATCTGTATTTGAATAAAAGAATTAATGTTAACATTTTTTAAAAGTCTTAGCAAAGTTTAAGATTTATTTTGTTAAGTTTTAGCTTTGGAATTTAATCTTTTTAGTCCAAAGAATAAAAATTTAAAATCCTATCTTTGTATTGTAGGATCCTGGACTTTTCTCTAAAGAATGACTCCAGTCATTTCCCTTTGAAAATACCTCTACAGCAGACTCTTATCAGGGTGCCCATGTTGATATGGGGTGTTTTTCTACTCGCAGCTTTACTTAGATAGAATATTCATAGTAGTGAACATTCACCAAATCTTTGCTATGTGTTTTACATGCATTATATCATTTAATTGTTTATAAATGTTTTATAAATCAGTGAGTTTAACACTTGTCTAGATTGTACACAGAAGAAACCAAGGCTGAAAGAATGTAAATAACCATAAAATAATTCACTAAATGGAATAGTCAGTGTTATTACCTTTAGGACTATGGGAAGTATGTATGGACCAAATAACCTAATTTGGCAATTATTAAATTGCAAAAGAAGTTGTTGCTCTGTGAATTTGAAATGTACAAAATGACTACAATAGTTTGAATGCCTAGAGCCTTTAGGCAGCAGTTTCATCTGTTTGGGTTCAAGATGAGAATGCATTACAGAAGCATATTCACTGAGGAATCTTTAAAAGATTTAAAGGATTCTTTTAGAGTAAGCTCTTCCTGAAGTTATTCAGTAAGTAGTACTAAGCACCTTCCTAAGAACTGGGCTAAGTGCTACAGATTAAGAATTAATAAAAGAGCTCTTGGTGCAGATGGGGAGACAAAAAAATAGAGATAGGCAATTCAGCATGATCAGTGCTCTGATGAGCTAAACATGGAGACTCTGGCAATATACAAGGAGTGACCAAATTTTTAATGAATCAGGAAAGATTTTCTAGAAAAGATGACATGAAGTAGAGAGTTGGCAGATAATTTTATTAATTTAAGAATCTAAATGATATCAAGTTTTTGACCATAAAACTTTTAGTGTGGCAGAGAATAAAAGTTTTGAAATTATATGTTGAATGAAAAGTAGTATGCATAGAACATGATTAAACATATTTTGGTTGATTGATTCAATGGTGAGCTTCAGATCAGTAGAATGGTCTTAACCAGACAATGAGTAGAAATTTTCAAGGACAGAAAAGCCAATCCAGAATGTTCACGTCTGAGAAAATATCAAATATCTGAGAAACACTGAGAAAAAATGCTTGGTGGCAGATCAGGAACCTAACACATGCACATCTCTGAGACTTAATAGGGAGAGGAAAAACAATGTGATCAGTACTATACTTTGTGACTTTGAGATTATAATTCTTCAGAATACTTTTTTTTTAAGTACTGGGGAGTGAACCCAGGGACACTTCCACTGAGCCATATCCCTGGCCCTTTTTTATTTTTAAAGTCTTCTCATATTAAAATAATATAGGTCTGGGGTTGTAGCTCAGTGATAGAGCACTTGCCTGGCATATGTGAGGCCCTGGGTTTGATGCTTAGCACCACATAAAAATAAATAAATAAAGCTATTAAAAAATAATATAGACTTTTTTAGGTAGAAACATTATGATTAATGCCTTATTTTATCCAGGATGGTTTAGGTATGCTTTAGTCTGCTTAGATCTTTATAAACCATCTTCAGAAGGAGGAAAAAACAGTTCCTGGCCCCTTTGAAGGAACTTAAATCTAATTACAGAGAGAGCATGTGCATATGACTGATGACCTGCTAACGTAGGATAGTGTATAATTAAGTCTTAAGTAAGCAAAAGTTTCATATTCTCTCTAGAAGTTAAATGAGAATGGTTATGGGGGCTGGTTGGTGGGATGATCAGAGAAGGTTTCCTTGGAAGACTCAGGCATAAAATAGCCTCTTCCTGTGTCCACATAAACAATCTGGCAAAAAGAGTTACTTTTGGTAATGGGTCCAGTTGTGTACAACTTGCTGATTTCTCTGTAAAGGCCAACTAGTCTAAGTGCTGCTGCTTAGGGCCCCTGTGAGGCCCAGGAAATATATCCTTTGTTGCTTGAGGAGAGAATAGCTGGAGAGGGCTCTGGCTGACCCCATTCCTTCCCCTTCTAAGGTGAATAAATCCTCAGAGATGAACTTGAGAGACCTGATAAGGTGGTAATTGCAAATATGTCATGGTTGTGTGTGTGTGTGTGTGTGTGTGTGTGTGTGTGTGTTTGGTATTGGGGATTGAACCCAGGGGCACTCCTCGACCACTGAGTCACATCCCCAGCCCTATTTTGTATTTTATTTAGAGTCAGGGTCTCACTGAGTTGCTTAGGGCCTCGCTAAGTTGCTGAGGCTGGCTTTGAACTCGTGATTCTCCTGCCTCAGCCCCCCAGGTGCTGGGATTACAGGGGTGTGCCACCACGCTGGGCTATGCTTATGTATATTACCTCATTTAATCCCTACAACTCTGTGAAGCTTGGTAAACTTTAGAAGTTTAATAACGTAATACAAAGTGGACAAGGGAATGGTGGAACTGGGATTCAGACTAGAGTCTTCAAGTCTCTTTTAACTGCCACCAGAGTTCACTCCATCTGTGACATTCTGAGGTGCTAACTGGAATTTTACAGATGAAAGTCTGGATAACACATGGCTCAACAGGACTGACACCATGATTCAGACTCCTGGCCCCCTACCAGCCCCACAACTCACTTCTACCGTGTTGCGAGAGAATAGCCGGCCCATGGGAGAGCAGATTCAAGAACCTGAGACTGAGCATGGTTCTGAACCAGACTTTTTACACAAGTAAGTACTAAGATCTCATTTTCTTGCCATAAAACTTTAAATTGTTAAAATAAGAAAAACACATTAACACATTAACAATTTAACACATTGCTGATGAGATCTTTCAAAACTGAAGTCACAAAGAGAAGATATATAGGACCGGGAATATAGCTCAGTGGTAGAATGCTTAAACAGCATCTCCTGGTTCCATCCCTGGTACTGACCAAAAGTTCAGATATATGAAAGGACTACAAACACTGTTGTGGATATTGCTTCCTCAATATTTAAAGACCTTTATTGATACAGTGGAACAAGCTTTATATCTTGTTATTTAAGTAGCCTCAGTTTTTTTATCTTTCAAGATACAGTGGGTTCCTCACCTACCAAAATCACAGGACTATGTTAGAATAAAATGAACTGTTAGGCTGAAGATGACTTGGGAGGAGAACCTAGAAACATTAAATATCAGTTGATATAATTACTAAATTGCATTCTTCTTGTGTCTGTACCCAGAAAAACATTTTCTGTTGAGTCCTGTATATTGCCATGAAAGTATCTTCCATTCTTTAATAAAAATAAGTTCACAGACCTTTAAATGTATAGTCTCACTAAGTGCTAATTTCAATTGGAATTCACATATTCACTGGGCAGATCTGTTTTTTCTCAGGGACTTCCAAGAGATAACACAGGTTACTTCCTTGGCAAGAGAGCCTATGAATTCCTCTGCTGGTCTCTCTGAAGTCTGAGCAACCAGACTTTTTCATATACCACCTTTATCATCCCTTTAACTAATTCATTAATATTTTGTCTTGGTTACATTTATATTTTAAACTGTTCATGGATTATGAATTTTTAAGATCTTATTTGATAAATGCTGAGAGTATCTGCCCTCTGAGAGTCAACATCCTGCTTTTTACCCACACTGGCAATCAGAATGTTTTCTGGTACACGGGGCTTCTAAAAACTGTAGAGAAGTCAAGGGTGATGCTCTGAGTTTTGCCATAAAAACCTTACTGGTCCCCCCCCCCCCCGCCCTCTTTCTTTCTACCTATCTTGAGACTAAATCCTCATTTATGTTCATCTGAATATAGTGGGGTTATGCTATGAATAACTGTGGATACGAGAGAACTCAACTAACTTAGTAGATTGAATGGGAAAAGATTGGAAATTTAGTAAGTTACTAAATTAAGTAGGTTAGTAAACCTGAGAGGATAGCCATTGTCATTTCTGTTCCTTAGAGACTTGCTCTCCAGCTAGGTACATCTGTGAATGATGCAGCAGCCTAAAAGGGGTCTGAGCAGCATTCTTTAGCAAGGATTCAGAGAACAAGGGTGATAGTTTAAAGCATTAACCACAAGCCCCAACCTGCTTCTCTTGGAGACTAAATAATCTTTTGGGGCAGCTTACTGCCAAAGAAGCTGGAATAAATCCAACTAATTCCCCTTGTGGGGATTGAGTCAGCCAACCATGGCTTTCTTAGCATGGGGCTGGTTAGCTAAATACATAATCTGCTGCCACAAAATGAATAACAGTACCCTTTCATAGTCCTCAGATGCAGATCTCTTGGTTAGGACAGCCGAAGTTAGAAGACTTAAATCGGAAGGACAGAACAGGAATGAACTACATGAAAGTGAGAACTGGAGTAAGACATGCTGTGTAAGTGTTATATTGAGTATCTTGAGATCATAACAATTATGTGATGGTAGTCACTTGATGGGTGTCTCTGATGTTTAGTCTTAGGAGTTTAAATTATAATTCCAGATACGCTTTATAGCATAGCACAAGATAGGAATAGAGGGCTCTTAAGTTTCGGGCATTTAAATCCTAGCACTTAGCAGCTGCATGGACTTGGGTAAGCTCTAAAATACCTGTGCCTCAGGTTCCTCATATGTAGAATTGAAGTAATATAAAATTTGGGGGGCATTGACACATAGTTAAATAAATGTTCTGTTATTATTGCATTTACTTTTACTTTCTTACAATGAGTTGAAATGAAATCTGAGTGAATCAAAGGAGTGATCTATAAGTATCTCGAAGTTCAGTATCATAATTTATATAGTCTGTCAGTCATAATTAGAAAGTGTGCTTTTGTTGGTTAGAAGAGTCAAAACTCCAGAATTGATGATTCTGAACAGCTTTCTGACTCTACCTTTTCTTCATCAGTCGGGGTCTGATGGAGGAAGATGCTGAGCCCATCTTTGAAGATGTGATGATGTCATCTCGAAGCCAGCTAGAAGATATGAATGAAGAATTTGAAGACACCATGGTTATTGATCTAGTAAGGAAATTTCTGTTAAAATATATGAGGGCATTGGGATAGGATGATGCTTCTGTTCTCTTAATGCTGTGATGTGAGGAGTGGTAACATTGACCAACGGTGGGCAGCTAGATGAACTTATGTGTTTGGGTTTTTTTGTTGCTTTGGGGGGTTTTTTTGGTACTGAGGCTTTGAACTCAGGCACTCAACACTGAGCCACATCCCCAGCCCTATTTTGTATTTTATTTAAAGACAGGGTCTCACTGAGTTGTTTAGTGCCTCACTAAATTGCTGAGGTCGGCTTTGAACTCGAGATCCTCCAGCCTCTGCCTCCTGAGCAACTGGGATTACAGGCCTGCACCACCACATCCAGCTAACAATGTTTTTTTAAGCCTGCTTTGTGGCCAAGTGCCCCTGAGTCGTATTTGGAATGTCGTATTTGGAATTCTGGCAATAACAGGGTCTGATTCCCTTTCCCCTTCACCCCTACCTTCTTGAGAAAGAACTCATACCACATCTTTTGGCATAATATATCTGGCATCTTGTATTTTAAATTGGAATCTGACAGTATACACTGTGCTCCAACATAACCAAATGCAGAATATGGACTTGTATAAATAGTATTAAAAACTGTTTGAAATAAGAAAATTTGAGTATGGACTAGGTATAGGTGATACAAAAATTATTTTTTCAGGAATAGTAATGCATGGTGTTAAGGTTTTTTAAAAGTTTTCATAAGTTAAAAATAACATTGAGCCAGGCGTGGTGGCACACGCCTGTAATCCCAGCGACTTGGGAGGCCAAGGCAAGAGGATCACGAGTTCAAAGCGAGCCTCAGCAACTTAACGAGGCCCTAAATAAATTCAAAATAGGGCTGGGGATGTGGCCCTACTCATAGGGCTTTGGTTACTACTTTTTTTTTTTTTAATCCCTTCTTGGTCTTACTGGGGATTGAACTCAAGGCCTCACATGTGCAAGGGAGGCACTTCACACTGAGCTATATCCCTAGCCCTTTTATTTTTGAGATAGGGTCTTGTGAAGTTACCCAGACTGACATTGAAATTGTGGTCTGCCTGCCTCAGCCTCCTGAGTAGTTGGAATTAGCAGGTGTGGACCACCACACTGGGCTTACTTACTTCTTTTTAAAGACCAGGCCTCCAGATATAGTCACATTCTCAGATTCTAGGAGCTGTAAATTGCCAGGGAAGGGGGTATAATTCAGCCCATAACATTCTGCTTTGTGTGCTTTGAAGTTTCCATAATGAGAAATTTTTATAAGAAATGTCATTCCACTCCATGACCTTCCTGTCCCCAGCCCCAGTAGCTTTCCAAACTATCTATTTTAGAGAATTCACCTACTATTTGATAATTTTTATAATGATTCTGTGACTTAAAAGGGAAGATACATTTTGTTTTATAGGTCCAAAATTAATATTTGCATGCTTAGTTTTTAAAAATCTGTGTTTCATAAAAAAGCCAACTTCTCATTCTCCTTTTAAAAATCTTCCCTTGCCTGGCACAGTGGCACACATCTGTAATCCCAGCAACTTGGGAGGCTGAGGCAGGAGGATCAGAGTTTGAACCCATCCTAAACAACTCAGCAAGACACTGTCACTAATAAAATATAAAAAGGGCTGGGGATGTGGCTTAGAAATGTTAGCTGATTTTTACCTTTCATTGTCTTAGTGATCTCAGGAAAAACATTTTAATTTCTCTTTTTAGCCCCCATCAAGAAATCGGAGAGAGCGAGCTGAGTTGAGGCCAGACTTTTTTGACTCTGCAGCTATCATAGAAGATGATTCAGTAAATATTAAATTACTGCTTTTTATTTATGGTTTCTTGGGTCCTGTAGATACATGAAATTAATAATTGTATTTCTCATTTTCTAGGGATTTGGGATGCCTATGTTCTGAAGTCTGAAGAAAATTTACAAATCTGGAACTCTATTATTTAGAGCTAGAGGCCTATATACTGTGATAGCTTGTATGGGGAAAAAACACTTTTGATGTGATCTGATTTGTTTTTTAATCAAATGATTAAGGTCAATCCCTTTTTGCAGTGACAGAGAAGAGGAGCATGTAAATTACCCAAGGAAATGGTGAATGTCACCTCAGAAAGACTGACCCAGAAAATCATTTGTGTCCTAATATTGGACGTAGTACAGATGTGTGTGTTTTTCTGGAGGGAGGAAGAAATTTTAAATTTTTAAAACAGCTGTCAAGAAACACTGTTATACACCTGTTTTATGAAAACTCAGCATTGAGTAAAAAAAAAATATTTTTAACTTTATTTTCCTGTTGTACAATTTAAAAACCGTTTTAACATTTTGCCTTTTTATGTTTTAAAAGCTAACCATTTTTATTAAATATATGAGTAAGCAGCTCATCCTAATCGCTGAAGAGTGTTTTTGGAGCTCACTGGATTTGGTTGACCTTGTAGAACACAAACATGAAGGAACAGAACATTGACAAGCTAAGATGAAATTCTGACATTGTGCATCTCTGCCAAAAACCACACACCCTCTGTGGATATGGATATGAATTCCCAGATTTTATATACTCTTGAATAAAAAGGTTTATTTTTATTTATAAATGGGCATAAAATAAATGTCCATGCAGCCATTTTTCCAACAGATGCTGTACTCGGTTCATTTTATATAGAATAGGGAAATTCGAATACAGTGCATTTTCTATTGGTATTTGTTCTGTGCATTTTTAGCAACTTCTACCAGCAAATAAAGTATTCTCAGTAAAACAAAAATGGTTCAAGTTTATCAGTTCGCTGTTTTTACCACTTATTTCATGCCCTGCCAAATTCAAGGTACACAGACTTCCGTTTTTTTATGAAGAATCCTTTGCCATTCAAAAGTAATTTTAAGTGTAACATAACTGTGTCTACTTCCCATGCACTTAATATCCTTATGCGCTAATTTTGTGAATTAAGTTTGCCAATTATAGAAGTATGTGCTGCATAGAAGTCTGTGCTTAGAGGGTGAAGTTCCTAAGATTACCTTGAAATACAGCTACATTTCAGTGTTAAATGTGCGTATTGAGAATAATTCTTTTGGGGGAAAAAAGTATGAATCTTCAGGACAGTCTTCAATGGTTTAGTTATAATCTGATTAGACTTATGTCTTGCTGCTGCTGTTTTTTTAGAAAGCCCACTTAGTTTCTTCCTTCTGGTTTTTAATATAAGCCTCAGTATTTCCAAACCAATCCATCCACAGCTGTTTCTGGGCTGGTTTTTAAAGTAGCTGCAACAGAATCATGAGGCTTTCCCTTTTTACCAAAAATTAAAAGCATTTTTTAAAATTCTGTGCACCTCTAATGACTTTATTTTGTGTGGGAAAGCAAAAGATTATTTTAGTCATCCTTTTAAGCAAACACAGATTTTTCTCAACATTTGTACAGTTATTAAAAAAAAAAAAAAAACCCTTAGTCACCAAAAATGTTTTATCTGCTAATTCATCAATTCCTGGGCTCTAGTTAAGGGAGCTGGAGCCTTTTTCCTAAAAATGTGGGCTTCACTGGAAGTAAAGGGGCAGGAGCGACTGGCCTGTCCACGCAACCCTGTCAAGGAGCAGACCAGGAGGGGTCCTGACACATGCACAGACTGATCCTCTGCTTGTAGTCTCTTTGGAAGACGGATGCTTAGATTTACAGACTACCACGCAACAACAAAGTCTTAATATCTATTCCAATGGGTTTCCGGTTCAGTTTAAAGTCAATCAAATTTTTGTATTTTCAGTGTCTCCTTGATTGGTTTTGCTAGTAATTCTGTAAATTGTACATTTGCAATATGAGGTTTTTTTCCTTTTGTACAATTTGAAACTGATGCTTCACCTTTCCTTTAATAAACTATTCAAAATCAGGTTTATGGTAGTCATCCTATTTTTCCTACTTGGTAAAGCTTTAAAGAGACTTTCTTCTTTCTGCTCAAGAATTTGGTCTTTCAGATAATTTGTTTAATGGTGGTGAGGTTATCATATTAGAAAGGTGTTTTTTGTTTTAAAGGAAAAAAATAGGATGAGCCCACAGGTTTTCTTTCATTCCTTTAATTTTCCTGGAGATAGTGAGGAGGCCAAGGCCTCTGTGGATTGAGGAGGCATGCAGTGAATCTGTACTGTCACCTGGGTTCTTGCCCTGCCTGAGCTCACGCATGGTTGCCCTTAGCAGTGGCCCTTTTGAAGACCACCTAAATTCTACATGGCTGCAAAAATGACTTCGTTCAAGAAGTCACAACCTACATATTTTGTAGCCTGGCATGTCCTTTGGACCAAACTCATTAAATAGCCTAAAATGCCGATGGAGTAAAGACAGGGACTGAGGAAATAAATGAGCAGGCGAGTTCTCCAGGAAGCCAAGGAAGGAAGGTGAGGGGCAAGGGTGTGACTTTCCTTTGGGAAATCTGAGCCATGACCTGATGGTGACTCCCCAGCTCACGTTCACCACTCATTAGCTGTGTGACTCAAGAGGAACTGGTTTATGTAACTCATGGCAGAGGCAAGACCTGCAAGATCCTAGCAGTGCCTCCTACCTCCATGACAGCTCAGTCTAAAGGCAGATCCATGACAGCCCTCTACTCAGTGAGCCCAAGTTGTCTGGTTAAAAAATTCAACATTTTTCTTTTCGCCTTTAAGGTGAGGGCATCTGTTGGGAAACAACAGCCAATGAAACTCAACTGCCACTATGCTCAAGGCATTCTGCAGTCCACTTAAATGAGGCTGCCAGGGTCCCAGAGTTTCATGTTTCTTTGGCCATCTGGGTTTTTATATAGGACAGTCCTACCATCCAAGGCTTCCTCAAAGCCTCTAGCCGAGGGAATTTCCTGGGCTGGTTCTTTTACATCTTCCATCAGCCTCTGACAATGTCCCTACCAGCATCCAAATTCCACAATCCACAATCTGGTGAAATACTTCTTGTACTTCCTCAGGAAGAAAGAGCTTAACCAGGTTTGGTGGTATGCACCTATAATCCCAGCTACCTAGGAGACTAAGGCAGGAGGACCACAGGTTCAAGGTCAGCCTGTGCAACTTAAGAAGACCCTGAAAAGGTGGAGGATTATAGCTCAGTAATACAGTATTTGCCTGGCATGCTTAAGCCCTGGGTTCAATTTCCAGTACTGCAAAAATATAATGAAAGTTAAGTGTGGTAGTACTTGCTTGTAATCAAGCTACTTGGGAGGCTTGGGAAGGAGAATTTCAAGTTCAAGGCCAGCCTGAGCAACTTGTAGGACCCTGTCTCAAGAAAGGACTGAGGGTGTAGGTTGGTGGTAAGGCGCCCCTGGGTTCAATCCCTACCGTCAAAAAAAAAAAAGTGTGTGTACTATTGTATGAATGAACCATAGCAGTCATGACCAAAGCAAGGTCTGAATCCCAAATTGGCAGACCCTCAGAAATTGGATTTGCCAAGCAATTTTAAGCTGCTGAGCCACAATAATTCAGGTTGGATAGCCATCTAAGCTCAATGATTCTTCCTTACAAGGTCTCTAAAATCCTAGTCAGCCACCATCCTTTTCCCAGCGGTTCACAGTCTTTCAGATGATTATGTAATAGATGCCTCAAATACACTCTCTGCCAACCTGCAGCTCAGTGCCTAGTTAGGAAGAAAAATAAGACAATAAAGGAAATGCACAATCAGGTATATTTACATGCCTGCTATAAGGAGTTGGCTTGGGCTCAAGAGTTCAAATAACACAGAGACGTCAAGCCCTTGAAGCCAGACCAGAGCTCCTCAAAGCAAGTGTTGCAAGGTGGAAGTGATAGGACTGTGGGCTTAGAACACTCACAAGGCAAGCAAGGGAAGGACAGACTAGAACCTTTCGTGTGGGCTAATAACTGGAGAGCAGGATGCTACCCCCTGGAAGAGCTGGAGCAGAGGAATGCAACAAAATCTAGACATGGAACTACTAAGAAAAAAAAAATCTGGACATGGAGTTAGAATGGTCACTGAGAAGACAGTTCCAGCTTACAGAGATGCCATGAAGACCACTGGACAGACTGCTGCAGAAGTACCCCTAGCCCAACTAGGGTGGTGACGGAACAGAGTAGAAGATGTACTCAGCCATAGAGCGCTTGCCTAGAGTGCCAAGAGGCTCTATGGGTTCAACACCCAGCAAGACAAAAACATCTTTTAAGGACTACTTGGAATGGGAGCAGAGCTCTTCGTATTAGTCAGCTTTCCATTAATGTGGCAAAATATATGAGAAAATGAACTTAAAAAGAGAAAAGTTACATTTTGGCTTGTGGTCTCAGAGGTTTCAGCCCATGATAGCTTGCCTTGTTGCTCTGGGCCTGTTTGTGTAGCTGAGCAGGTGCCTGTTCACCTCATGCCAGCCAGGAAGCAAAAGGGAAAGGGCTGGGATCTCAATGTTCCCTTCAAGGGCTTGTCCCCCATGACCTAACTTCCCCCCACCAGGCACCATCTTAAAGGTTCCATCACCTCCCAATAGTGCCACAGGATGGTGACCAGTTTTTAACACATGGGCCTTTGAGGGACACCTACCCAAACCATAGCATTATTAGAAATAAGGGAAGTGGAGCTCACACAGCCACATCTTAATGAGTCAACACCCGAGTCCTACTTGGAGTCCCACAGGCCTGTTGGAGCCACGGGCCTGAAACAAGGAAAAGTCTCCCCCAGTGGGAAGACTGGGCCTTTCACCACAGGAAAAGCACACCATGGGGCATCTTGGAGCAGCACTTCCTGAATGACCCTTAAACAACTTAAAATCTCCAATTTTGGTATAAAACTCAGTAAAATAAAGTCAACAAAGGACTGAAGGAACGCTTTTAAATGTTCTACCAAGGACTCAAACTCACATTGATAAACGTAACTACTTAGTAATACAAATGACTTAACCATGTGCCTTCAGTTCAAAGAAACAACTGAAAAAAGTCTTGAACTTCATGTTTATTATTGACATAGTTGTAGTGATTCTGAAGCTTGCTGGTTCTAAAGCACTGAGCAAATGAGCTAAATATATTTAAGACAATGGGAGTCCCAAGGTTGGAATTAGAAGTTTCATTATGAACTCATGATTTTAAAACAATAAACATTTACATGTACACATATCCCCTCATACATATACACACACTTATTTGTATAAATATTTCCTAGCTCTTGCAGGATGTAGTAGCACACACCTAAAATCCCAGCAGCTCAGGAGGCTGAGGCAAAATTGTGAATTCAAAGCCAGCCTCAACAACTTAGGCCCTAAACAACTTAGCAAGACCCTGTCTCTAATTTTTTTTTTTTTCCAAAGGGGCTTGGGAGGTAGCTGCTCAATGGTTAAGCACCCCTGGGTTCAACCCCTGGTACCAAAATATGTGTGTGTGTGTGTGTGTGTGTGTGTGTGTGTGTGTGTGTAATAAATATATATTTCTTAAGTTTTTTTCCTAGCTCTGGCTAATGAAACCCAAGTATCAGTGTGACTACCTACTGCCAATTTTACCTTCCAGATGACATAAAGAAAACCAAGGCTCTGGAGAAACTTCTGGTTCAAGGGCTGGCCAAGGAAGATGCAAGATGAGCCTGTGTCAGAAAATAAGGAAGTGCTTAAAAAAAAAAAAAATGTGACTGGGACATAAAGGGCTGGGGGACTAGCTTGAAGAAGCTTCCACTAGCCAAATCAGGAAATTCTGAGCATCACAATGAGTAATGCAGGGGCTGCGGTTGTGGCTCAGTGGTATAGCACTTGCCTACCGTATGTGAGGCACTGGGTTAAATTTCTCAGCACCACATATAAATAAAGGTTCATCAGAAACTTAAAAAAAAAAAAATTTTAAATGAGTAATGCATGAAATTTTCAAAGAATCCATGAGTCTAAACTGATAGTAAGAAAAAAAAGTATAAAACTCTTTCTAAAGGGCTCCAACTAATCAGCATAGACGTGAGGTTAGAACCTCAGCATTTTACAATGATCACAAACACTAAGGCAAAAAACCATCAATGGATCCTAAAACTAAGTGTTGAAAGGACCAAGAGAATGACCCACAAATTATTCATTATAAAGAGAAAATTGTAATAACCATGGTAGAGAAAAAACACTGCAGTCTCGTGATCAGAGTCGATTCCCAATAACAGGAAAAACTGACATGCACTTCCTTGACAAAGGGCACGTTTATGTAGTGCTCACTTGAATCTAAACATCAGGACATAATCAGACAAATCCAAACTGAGGGGGTTCTACAAACTAACTGGCAAACACACACCCCTCAAGTGTGTCAATGTCAAATAAAGTGAAAGAAATATGAAGGACAATGGGTTTTGTTCCTAGGAAATAACATACTAAAGTTTTAGGCCAAAGCATCGTGATTCTGAAATTACTCTCAACTGTACAATGTTTCTGAAAGACATGAAGCAAATGTACAACATCAACAAGCTGAGAATCCAGGTAAAGGGTAATAATATAATTCTTACAACATTTCTATTGGTTTGAAGATTTTTACAATAAAATGTTTTAAAATGTGAGAACACATATCTGGAAATAACTGATATCAATATGGGGTACTACATCTCACTATTCATTCTACCACACACAGACCAGTCACAAACCACTCATTCAACCTCAACAATTCATGAAGGAATGAAGAGACTGAGTATATTATCCCTATTTTAATAGTAAGGAAACCAAAGCCTTTGAAGTAAATTGCCCTAAAAATACATTATTTCACTGATAGATTTAAAAAAAAAAATCAATCTTGGAGAAAAAAAGGAAAAAAAATACATAGAGGTATTAGTTTTTCATTACAACAAAATACCTAAGGTTGGCTAATTTTACAAAGAAAAGAGGTCATGGTGGCATGTGCCTGGAATTCCAGCAACTTGGGAGACTGAGGCAGGAGGATCACAAGTGCAGGGCCAGTTTGGGCACCTTAGTGAGACCCTGTCTCAAAAATAAAAAAGGGCTAGAGTACCCATGGATTCTATTATGCCAACAACAAAAAAGAACAAGAAAAAATTAAGTGAGAAAAGAGGTTTATTTAGCTCACAGTTCTGGAGATTCAAGGCATGGCACTCCCATTGGCTTGGCTTTGGTGAAGCCCCTGTTGGCTGAGTCACATGGCGGGAGCACACGTGAGGAGATCACATCACCAAACAAAGTGAGAGACTGAGGTCCCACAACCCCTGAGAGAGCACACCCCCAAATGACATCATCTCAGTGATGCTGGAGGCTCTACACTCCACCTCTCAAAGGTCCAGCCTCCCAACACAGCTGCACTTGAGGACCACACTCCAACACGTGAGCCTCTGGGGATACTAACCATATCCAAACCTTGGTGTCAAATGCAGATGGGCTGGCTCTAGGCAATGACACTCTATTCTGTGCTCTTTCCAGTTTTCTTGGTTTTTCAGACTTCCACCATGAAAAATTAAATTTATACTCAAAACAATACCAATCAAGATTTTTAATAAAGCAAATAATTTTACAGTAAGGCACAATGAGATCATCTTAGAATTTAATATACAACAAATTCCAATCATGACTGGTATCCGGAGTCCCAGGTTTCATGAATGCATAGGCAGGGCTGGGCTGCGAATGGCCAGAGAGTAACTCAGTGCTTGGTTTGCTATCCTTGATTTGTTTACAATGGAATATTTGCATGTTTCCTCCAAGGCCGCTGTACCTTCTTGCTGGCCAAGACATCCAGGTCACAGCAGATTCGGGTGCGAGTGGAGGAGGGCTGGATGATGTCATCCACAAACCCTGGGAAAGGACAGAAAGGAGATTATTGGGTGCCCCATGATGCCACCACCCCCCAGCCTCATGTGCAGCCTCAGGACCATCCCCGGGGCCAACAGTGTGAGCAGGGCCCAACATGATGTGGAGGAGGTGGGCCCTGTGACCTCCCCTGCACCCCAGGGCTTGCCTGTTTTTCTGGCAGGTCCCCAACTTCTAGCCTAGAAGCACTTGGCAAGAAAAAGAAAATCTGACTCCCTACCCAGACTGCCCCAAGGCCTCCGCCCCACCAAGACCAATCAATAGGTAATGAAAATAAGAAAACACATCTCTATTTTCAAAGATGGCTACAATGATCCTCCCCTCCCTGAACGTGCCCTTCTGCAGTACAACTGCTACTTCTCCCGAGAGGCAGATTCTGTTTCTTTTTCTGGCCTGTGATTGGTACTGGTGAATAAACGTGGCAAAAGTGACACTGGCAACTTCCCAACCTAGGCTTCAGGGGGCCCTGCAACTTCCCCTCGCCCTTCTGCTACCCCTGGGACACCATGTAAAGAAGTGTGGACAAGGCTCCATAAGGGTGCCAGGTCACGCAGGCCAAGCTGAGTGTGGCCAACAGCCAGTGCCCTCCACACACAGGCCACCTCGCACTCCGGAGTCCCAGGTGAGCCACGGTCAACCGGGCTGTCCCTCCGCCAGTCCCCACCTCTCACTGCCGCAGGGAAGGGGTTGGCAAACTTCTCGATGTACTCTCTCTGGGCAGCGTCCACGTCCTCATGCCCTTTGAAGATGATCTCCACAGCACCCTGTCACGAGAGGGGTTAGCCAGGACCCAAGCAGACTGATCAGCTCATCACTGTGTGTGGCTGCAAACTCAGCAAATCCAAGAACACGGGAGGGAAGTGTCAGCTCCAGGGGCCAGAGACAGGCCCTACCTGGGGTCCACCACCGTGACTCCAAGGGCCCTAATCCCATCTTTCCCCTTGTCCTTCAAGGCCAAGATTCCAGCCTATTTTGCAGTGAACCTGCAAGTTCACTGTCCCCTGCGTCAAGGGGATAAAAGTGCCATTTCCTTCTCCACTGCCCAGAGCGCACAACAGAGCAGACAGCACAGACTAAGCCACAAGGCCTGGCTTCCAAGTCGGCACCTGTCAGTCCATCCCTGGGGACCCCAATAGCTCTTTCAAAACAAGGAGGGAGTAAGGACTACCCCAAGGTCAGCAGGGTCAGAACTTCAGGTCAGCTTCTCACAGGCTGAAAGAGTGGCTCTGGGGTCCTCTCTGGGGGCTGGGTGCCCAGCTTCTCCAAGGTCAGTTCAGCAGACACAGTCCTCTCTCCTTTCACCTCAGCCTTACCGCCTGCTCTGGGCCCTCCCACTTCCTTCCTTTCACCCGCCTTGCCCACCCTACTCTGAAGACAGCAGTATGTGCCTGATGGAGGCAGAGCTGGCCTCTGGCTCCAGGAGAGCCTGGCCAGGGTCTCGGCCCTGCACCCTCCAGTCCTGGCCATCCAGGGCCACAGCCTCTTTCCAACATTTCCCAGCTGTGCTCTGGGCTCCTGCTCAGTCCATGGCCCAGGAAGAGGGCAAGCTTCCAAGGTCCTCACCTTGGCTCCCATGACAGCGATCTCAGCTGTGGGCCAGGCATAGTTGGTGTCACCAAGAAGGTGCTTAGAGCTCATGACATCATAGGCACCGCCATAGGCCTAGGACAGACCCAAATGCACAACATCAGAGCCTGAGACACCAGATCATACCCCTAAAAGACCCCAGGGAGACGGTGAACGGGACCAAGAACAAGAGCCCTCCTGGGCTCCTGAAGGCCAAGGTTGGGAGCCTTCACGATCAGGGCTGTGTCTTTCCTGGCATTTCCCACTGCGGCTCCCGGCTCCCTCTGTCTGCAGGATGGGAAGGCCACCCTCCACAGATCTTCACGGGGTGGACGGGACGTACTCCAGCCAGCCTGGTGGCACTTGGCCAGGCTCAGGAGGGTGAGTGGGGTCATGGTCTCCAGTGCGAGGCCTCACCTTCCTGGTGATGACTGTGACTTTGGGCACAGTTGCCTCAGCAAACGCGTAGAGAAGCTTGGCACCATGCCGGATGATGCCCCCGTACTCCTGCGCTGTGCCTGGGTGGTGAGGAACAGTTACTAGGTACACGGGAAGGCCTCGGGAGGCGTGCCTGACACTCGCAGTTGTGAGGTCTCTGTACCCCCAGAGAGGGGTGTCCAGCCATCCTCGCAGAGCCCTGACTTCTGGTACCCAGAATATGCAGAAGTCACAATTCCCTGGGAGACTGTGCAAGATGACCTTCCATTACTGGCAAAGCCACCTCTCCTGGCCCCCACCTCTGTCAGTGACTTACCAGGAAGGAAACCAGGGACGTCGACAAAGGTGATGAGGGGAATATTGAACGCATCACAGAATCTGACAAAACGAGCCCCCTTCACAGATGAATTGATGTCCAAGCACCCTAGAAAGAGAGCGCACCCATGCTAAGCTTCTGGGCAATTCCAGTTCCAACCCAGACGATGTGTCTTCACCTACCATCCAGAGCTGGTTTCTGTAAAGGCTCCACAGTCTCATTCTCAGATGGTACCCAGGAACCCTCACACGCCCAGAAAACCAAGGAGGATGGAGAACAAGCCTGGCACTTGCCAAAGATGGCCCAGGAGGAGCCTCAACCTACAGGCTCCCTTGCTGGGACACAGCCCAGCACATCTGGCTTGCCCCAGTGGGAACACGTGTGTCAGTCGTCAGTCAGTGGCTGGCTGTGAGTCTTGGAGCTTAGTATCAGACTCTGGCTGCATGATTTACAGCTACGTATCCTCAGGAGGGGCTTCGCCTGCAAGCAGTGCTACCACTGTCCCCAGCAGAGTCAGGAGGCCTAAGGTCCACAGGGTCTACAACGCAGCCCCGGAAGAGCGAGTCCCCCCAGAGGAGCTTCCAGCCTACTCCCTAAGGCCAGCACGACCCTGAGGCTGCAATAGTGCAAGGGCACTGTGAGAGGACACTGACCGCATCCCTCCCGGACACAGATGGAAAGACCCTTACTTTCTAAGTAAACTATATTGCTAAATCGAATCCAGCAATATATAACCAGAACAGCAAGACCAAGCGGGGTCTACCAAAAGAATTCAAGGTTGCTTTTAACACATGAAAACCAAGAAAACTATTAAAAAATGGAGACAAACTTCTACAACCATCTCAACAAATATAGCAAAAACACCTGACAGAAGGTAATATCTACTCAGGGTTAAAACTAGCAGATAATGAGGGAAAGGAATGAAACCTGATGAAGAGAATGGAATGAAATGAAAACACAGATAAACAGGACATGAAATTTTTGAAAGTCTATGCATCAAAAAACAGCAATAAGAAAACGAAAACACAAGTCACAGACCAGGAAAGAAACATGTGTTACGTATACCTAGAAGGAATTCACATCCAGGACAGGTGCAGTGGTGCACACCTGTGATCCCAGCAACTCAGGAGGCTGAGGCAGGAGGATCACAAGTTTGAGGCCAGCCTCACCAACTTAGTGAGACCCTGTCTCAAAATAAAAAATAAAAAGTGCTGGGATGCAGCTCAGTGATAGAGCATCCCTGGGTTCAGTCCAAGAAAAAAGGAAAGCAAAAAAAAAGAATACAATTATTTATACTTACAAAGAGAATTTTAAAATTCTAGAGCTGAAAAGTACAATAACTGAAATGAAAAATTTGTTCCATGAGCTCAAGAGATCTGAGCAAGCAGAAGAAAAATGAGGGAATGAAGATCAAACAACTGAAGTCACACTGTCTTAGTAACAGCAGCAAGAAAAAAGAAATTCGTGAACTGAGCCTTAGGGACCTAAAGGGACACCCCTTAGTGAACCACCTACCACAGTATGGGTGTACCAGGAGGAGACTGAGGAAAAGGGACAAAGAGGTGATTTTAAGAAATAACATCTGGGAGCCGGGGTTGTGGTTCAGTGGCAGAGCAGTGGCCTTGTATGTGTAAGGCCCTGGTTCAATCCTCAGCACCACATAAAAATAAAACAGAATATTAAAAAAAAAGAAAGAAAGAAAGAAAGAAAGAAAGAAAGAAAGAAAGAAAGAAAGAAAGAA
>JAJEJO010000660.1:733160-745331 GCA_020662805.1 Glaucomys volans
GAAAGAAAGAAAGAAAGAAAGAAAGAAAGAAAGAAAGAAAGAAAGAACATCTGAAAACTTCCAAACTTGACACAAGAAATGAAAAGTACAAGAGGCTCCACAAACTCCAAAAAGAACAAAATTAGGTATCTATATTTGGTCAAATTGTCAAGAAGAAAGAGAATCCTGACAGCAGCAAGAAAGAAGCGACTCATCACAAATAAGGGATTCTCATGAAGATTAGCAACTGCTATCTCGGCGGGAAACCCAAGCGGCCAGAGGGATGATGTACTTAAGTGATAAACAAGTAAAACTTCCAACCACGAACTCTATATCTGCAAACGATGAGGGGAAAAATAAGAACTAAGACACTCCCAGATAAAGAGAAGCTGAGAAGTTCATTACATCTGTGATCCCAGCTACCTGGGAACCTGAGGCAGGAGGATCCCCAATTCAAGAGCAGCCTTAGCAATTTAGCCAGACCCTGTGCCAAAAAAGGGGGGTGGAGCTGAGATGCTGGGGATAGAATGTGTGTAAGGCCCTGGATTCAGGGTGGGGGACAAGAAGAGAGAGAGACAGAAAGAAAAAGAGAAAGGAGAGAGAGAAAGAAAAAAGAGGAAGGAAGAAAGAAAAAGAAATGTCTTATAAGTGTTCCTGAAGAAAGGAACCCTTTGAGTTGAAAAGCAAGGACACCAGATAGCATCACAAAGCTTTAATAAGAGACGAAGACTGTCAGTACAGGTAACGACATGGGCAAATATGAAAGCCAGTATAGTTGTCCGTAACTCCACTTTTTATTTCCGACATAAAAACAAATGAAGACCAGATGGGTTCACTGCTGAATTCTGCCACACAATGAAAGAAAACTTACTTCTCTATACGCTTTTTCAAGAGATAAACGTAAAGGAAAAAAAGGCCTAACTCATTTCAGAGGCCCGCATCACCCTAATACTAAAAACAAAGACACTGCAAGGAAACCACAGCTCAATCTCTTAAGAACTGTATTTTTAAAAATAATCAACAAAATATTAGCAAACCAAATCTAACAATGTATAAAAAGAATGATTCACCACGAGCAAGAGGATGTGACCCCAAGTATGCAAGGCTGGTTCAACAGCTGAAAATCAATTAATATAATCACTAATCATATGAATAAAGGCAGAGGAAGCACTTGACCAAAACTATAATACCCATTCATGGAAAATTTTAAAAAAACAAAAACAAAAACGACTTTCAGCTAACTAGGAACAGAAGGGAACTTCTCCAGCTTTATAACGACTTATCTACAAAAATCCTACAGCTAGCATCCTACTTCACAGTGAGAGGCTCCAAGTCCTCCCACTAAGATCAGGAAGAAGACGAGGCTGCCCCCCTGTCGCTGCTTTTCAGTACTGTCCTTGCTGCCGCAAAGAGAAAATGAAATTAAAGGTAGAAGGATTAGGAAGGAAGAAACCTGTCATTGTTCACCCACGACATAACTGTCCAGTAGAAAATCTGAACCAACCAAAAAAACTGCTGGAGTAAGTGACATGGAAAAGATGTAGGATAAAAAGCCAACACACAAAATTCAATCATTGTCCTACACATAACGAGTAAGAATTTGAAATGAAAACGATACCGTTTATAAAAACCAAGAAAAAAAATACGTATGGATCTGACAAAACACATACATGAGTTATATGGTGAAAACGACAAACTCTAATAAAAGAAACCAAAGAAACAAAACAGCAGAACCATTAAGGAAAACAATGTAGAGCTTCCTCAAGAAACTAAAAATAGCCATCCCAGCAGCTCAGGAGGCTGAGGCAGGAGGATCGCGAGTTTAAAGGCCAGCCTCAGCAACTTAGTGAGGTCCTAAGAAACTTAGCCAGACCCTGTCTCAAAATAAAAACAAACACTGGGGATGTGGCTCAGTGGTTAAGCACTCCTGGGTGCCCCCCGTCCCCCCCCCCCAAAAAAAATTAAAATTAAAAAATTAAAAATAAAACTACCACATGATCTGGCAATTCCACTTTGAAGTATAAATTCAAAGGAAACGAAATCAGCATCTCGAAGAGGTACCTGCACCAATGTTCACCACAGCACGCTCCTCGGTGTCTCAGATACAGAAATGCCACCAGCCGTGCAGGGCGCATGCGCCAGGCCCTGGGCTCAGCCCTCCACACTAAACAATGACAACAGAAGCTGGGAAGAAGCCGGGCGTGGTGGCGCACGCCTGTAATCCAAGCGACTCAGAAGGCTGAGTCAGGAGAATCGCGAGTTCAAAGCCAGCCTCAGCAACTTAGCGAGGCCCTAAGCAACTCAGTGAGACCCTGTCTCTAAATAAAATACAAAATGGGGCTGGGGATGTGGCTCAGTGGCCAAGTGTCCCTGAGTTCAATCCCCGGTTCCAAAAAAAAATAAAAAATAAAGAAGCTGGGAAGGGCCGTCAAGAGAATGAAAGGACACACCACAGCCTGGTAGGAAAATGTACAAATGACACGTCTAATAAAGCAATGTCTCTCCAACAGACAACGCTTAGGACTCAGCAATAAGCAGAAGAGGGAGCTGGGGTGAGCCTGGTACCCGTGAGGCCGGGGTGCACCCGGGGCACCACGAAGGGAAAAAAGAAATGTTTAAATGGGCCAAAGTTGTGAACCTCACCAAGGAAGATAAACAGAGGAATAATGACAAGATGGTCAACTTCAAGTCACTGGGAAATCCCAGGTCGAAGCAGGGTACCACCATGTGCCCATCAGAGCAGCCAAAATCCAGAACCACCACAAAAGCGAATTCTGGGGAAGGACATGGAGCAAAGGAAGCCGGCCAACAGGAACACAAGATGGCCCAGTCTCCTTGGAACAAGTGGTGGTTTCCTATAAAACTTAGCATGTCACTGTCACACAAGGCCACCGTCAGCTTCCTGGGCATTTACCCACCTAAGTTCAAAACTGGGCTGGGGTGTAGTCTAGTGCCAAAAGCTCAGGCTCAGCCTGCACACGGCCCTGGGCTCCAGGGTCAGAACCACATGTACACACACGTGTGCACAGGGTAAAACGCACGTCCAAGAAAAACCTGCACACGAAGGTTTCTGGCAGCTTTCCTGAAGTCAAAACTTGGAAGGAACCCAAGTCACAACACTGTTCTGGACGTGAACGGATCAACTGTGGTACAACCAGAGAATGAAATACCACTCAACACTAAAAGGAAGGAGCTATTAAGTCACGGAATGAGTCAGAAGAACCTTAAAAAAAATGTTAGTAAGTGAAAGAAGCCAATTTGAAAGCCTGCATACTGTAGGATTCCAACACTTGACCTTCTAGGAAAACTGACCTGGCAAAATAAAAGATTAGGTGGGGTAAGTAAGGGAAGGCAGGTTCTTCGACACAGGGATTCCAACCTAAAATCCCAGTTACTTGGGAGGCCAAGGCAGGAGGATTGCAAGTTCAAGGCCAGCCTCAGCAACTGAGTGAGATCCTTGTCTCAAAACAAAAAGGGCTAGGGGAGTAGCTCAGTGGTAGAGGACCCCTGATTCATCCCCAGGGCAGAAATAAAAAACAAACACTAAGAGGAAAGGCCATGAAGAGGACAGCAGTGCCCTGGTCCCCTCCCTACCATCCCCACCCTGCACACACCCAAGGGAGTCCTGGGACTCCCATGGCTGTCACTCAGGTCCTCACACATCACCCTTAGAATGCTGTGGCAAAGACAAAGAAGATGCCCTACTGTGTACCTGTGGGTACCGTGGAAGGCGCTGGAGACGCCGGTGGCTAGAACCCTCTCATCCCCCCATGGCTCACGGCTTAGCGGGTGATGTGGATATTAAATGGCAGGGCAGAAAGCCCAGCTCTACACATAAAGACCCTGCCAGCTAAGAAGAGTTACCTGCACAGCCTCAAACAGGGGTGGGCACAAGAGGAACTTGTTGAAGACCTTTAGCATCAAAAGAGAAACTGTCTTTAAACATCCATTTGGCCTTTTCTTCTGGTCATGGAGGGCCACGTCAGAGGAAAGCACAGAGGCAGACAGGATGCCGTGGGCCAGGCAGCCCTGGCAAGGTTTATGGGACTTTCCCACCCTACCTGAGGCCACCTTGGGTTGGTTGCCAACAATGCCAATGGTCCTCCCATTCATTCTCGCAAAGCCCACAACGATGTTCTTGGCGTAATTGGGCATGATCTCAAAAAACTCTCGCTCATCCACAACCTGTAGGAAGAGATTTACTCCTGAGCCCAGAATGCCTCAGACAAGTACCAGATGCAACCACAACTCAGGAGACACTCCTGTTACGGAGTCACAGAGCTGGCAGCTCCACTCCCCCAGGTTCCCAGGAAACAGGCCCCCGGGAGGCAGCGGCCTGCCCCAAGGCAGGGGCGGGATCCCTCCCCCAGTGCGCTACTGAAAAGGTCTCAAACTGGGAAATTTGAATTTGGAATTATTCAGGACAATTTGCTTTTATCTCTGGGTTTTGAAATCATTTCAAACTTACGTTAAAAAATTCAGAAACAGCACCGGGCCGGCAGTACCGGGCAGGAGAGCCCCTGCTAGCGGGCAGTACTGGGCAGGAGAGTCCCTGCTAGCGGGCGGTGGCCCTTGGTCGATCCCCAGCACCAACGAAACAGCTGGCGCGGAACACACTCACAGACCCTGCGCCCAGATTCCTCACTTGCCAGCACTGCCACCTGAGCCCGCCTGTTTTCTCCTCACCCTCCTCTCCACCCTCACAGCCCGTCTCTGAAGAACAAGGTCCTTCTCTTCATACAACCGCAGCAATAGCAAAACCAGGAAATCAACATTAATGCTGTTTTCTACTATAGGACCTTGTTCAAATTTTGCCAGACGTTCCAGGAACATTCCTTGCCACAATGAAAACACTGACCCAGGGTCACGCGCACTCTGGGTGTCGGATCTCTGTCCTCCTCTCATTTTTTTCCTCCTAGGTTTTTCATGATCCTGAAGACAGTGGACCAGTCATCTTGCAGAGCGCGCCTCCTGTCTGGGCTGGGTGGTTGTGTTTTCTGGTGTCTGAGTGCAGTGAACACAGGCGACCTTCTCTCACAGCCAGCAGTGAGTGATGCTCATCTGTCCGTTAATGGTGGTGACATCTGGAAGGTTCTCCTCCGTAATGTCACTACTTTTCTGGTGTAATCAATATCTTGTGGGGAAGTACTCTCAAACTATGTAACAATCCTGCCCTTTTTCAAATGTTTATCAAAACTGCAGTTCTTCACCAGCTAGTTCAACACCGACTGCCGACTCCTGCCGATCCAGGAACTGCCATGGCGGTGCCGAATGGTGATATTTCTCCTTTCCAATTTTTGTTCTCCGTTTATCAGTCAGCAAGTGCTCTAAGAATGATCTCTGCCCTTCCTGTTATTTTTTAATCACGATTCCTGTGGATGATCATCCTTGATCATTATTCTACGCTTGGATGGCCCCTATCTGCAGTGAGAGCTCCTTCCCCCAGCTCCCGTGTCCTCCAGTGTCCCCATCATCATCTGAGCGTCACCTTGTATGTGGGACTCATCCCACCTTCAGGTTGGTCTGGCTTTCTTCCTGCCCCAGCCCTATAATCAGCCATTTCTCCAAAGACCTTGGGTTCCACTTGGAAGGACACGAGTATTGCTCCTAACGGTTCCACAGAGCCAGACCAGGAAGCACAAGTGCACCCTCACGCACACTTTTAAGTGTACATAGGTGTGGAAAGCCATGAGCACTGATGCACAATTCCAGTCCTCACCTAGAGTCCAGCCGTTTCCCTTTTCTGTACCCATAACTCCACTTTCCAACAGCAGAAATCTGGCTCCCATCAGCCTCGAAATGAACTTATTTATTCAATCCTCAAATACAGAGAAAACATCTCAGGATCACTAATCCACACCACTATAAAATACCAACCCATGACTGTAATCCAACATTTCTTAACAGCTATTTGTCTTTAATGGGACAGAGTCAAAATGTGTGTTCAAAAATCATTCATCAGGGCTGGGATGGACTCTACCAGCTCAGCTGGGAGAGTACTTGCCTCTGATGTACAAGGTCCTGGGTTCAAACTCCAGCACCAAAAAAAAAAAAAAAAAAATCATTCATCTGAAACAAGTTCATGCATTTTCCTACTTCATCTTAAAGTGTGTTGCTTGATCTTGATTTTATTTTTTAAAACATTAATATTTTAACCTTACCACTTCCCATCCCAGCCACCCAATTCCCACCCTCTGATATTATTAACCTTATAATTCTCCAATTTCTGTTTTTACATTTGTACTTTCTACTTTTTCTGTCTTTCATCACAGTACTGATAATCCTTTACATAACTGGGGTTTTTCACTTAATGAATCTTGGAATCACTTCTTATCAGCTGACAAATACCTTCCTTATTTTTTTCACATCTGAATAGTACTATGTTGTATGATATACCAAAATTGATTCAATCTCCTATGTGTGGTTTACATCATTCTGAAAATTACATTTAGGACTTTTAGCATGTCTTGCAATTACCAATGCCACTGTAATGGTAGAAGACTCCTACGTCCATCACACCCCACGGTGGGAAGTGCATCTGCAGGGTAAACTCCTAGAAATGGGATGGCTGGGTCAGCCTTATTTGTTTAGTCCTAGATAATGCTGGATTCCACTACCAGCAGCGTGAGTCCCTGCTTCCCACATACTTGCCGACAAAACACTGTCAGACTTTTGGGGGTCAAACTCTGGAAGGAGAAATAACTCAATGTACTTTTAATTTGTATTTCTAGCATTATTAGTGAAGATGAATATCTTCATTTGATATCTTTTTTTGAATTACCTCTTCATGTTTTTTGCCCTCTTTCCTATCAGTTTTGCTCTTTATTCCCTCAATTTATCTATCAAAGTTCTTTACCTACAAAGATTAATATTTTGTGATCATGTTGCAAGTATTTTCTCCCAGTTTACTGGTTGTCTTTCAGCTTTGTTTATAATTTTCTGCTCTAAAGAACGGATTTTTTTTTTTTTTTTTTTTTTTTTTTTGGTACCAGGGATTGAACCCAGGGGCACTTAGCCACTGAGCCACATCCCCAGTCCTTTTTATTTTGAGACAGGGTCTCACCAAGTTGCTTAGGGCCTCGCTAAGTTGCTGAGGCTGGCTTTGAATTTGTAATCCTCCTGCTTCAGCCTCCCGAGTCTGGGATTTCATGCATGCGCCACTGCAACCAGCTTAAGGGCTGGATTTTTCAATTTTTGCAGAGTCAGCTTTACCAGTCTTACACTTGAAACCAGATCTGAGTTCAAGTTCAAAAGCATTTCTTTATCTTCTCCTAACGTTATGGAGAAATTCAACTATTCTTTTCTTTAGTGCTTGTATGGATTTGCAGTTTTTATGTAGTTCTCTGACCCATTCATAGTTACCCCACCCCCAAGTGATTTTTATTTCTTATTTTGAGACAGGGTCTTGCTAAATTGCTGAGGCTGGCCCAAACTTGGAATCCTCCTGTCTCAGCCTCTGGAGTCACAGGGATTACAGACCATGCACCACAGCACCTGGCAATTATTTTTGTATATAATGTAAAGCTATGGACCTAATTTTACATTTTCCTAAATAGTTACCCAGCTGTCCTAGCATTTCTTAAAAAGTCAATCTTTGCCCCTGGGATAATATACCATATACTAAAACTCTCCGGAGTCCATTTCCAGTTTTTCTGCTCTCTTGCACTGGTCTATTTATGTGCCAAAACCACACTGTCTTAACTACTGACTGCTTTAACATAAAACAGAAATTCCCCACTATAACTTTTACAGAATATTCCTAACGATTATTGTACTTTCATTTTTCCATATGAATTTTTGTATGAACTTGTCTAGTTCTATAAAAAAAATTCCTGGGATTGTTTTAAATTTATAAACAAACTTAAGAAGAAATAGCATTTTATATGAACCCAACAATCAACCAACAAGGGATATCTCTCCAATTATTTGAGTCTACCTTTGTATTTCTCAGAAGTGTTCTTTAAAAATTTGCCCCATATAGCTTTCGCACATTTCCTGTTGAAACTATTACTAAATATTTTATCTTCTCTGCTGCTATGCAAAAGAAGTTACCATGATTGGCTGCTGTGTGCACTGATGAAGACTTCATTTCTGTATGTAAATTTTATAACCTGCTCCAATTATTGTTTCTTAGTAAAATCACAAATTCTCTAGAGTTTTCGAGTATGATATTTAACCTACAAACACGGCTTGACTCCCTTTCCAAGGCGTTGCTTCTGATTCTCCTCTTGTCTCGCTCCTTAATGCCTGCAGCCCAATATTAAATAACAGTGGAGAGATGATGGGCACCTTTGCCTTGCTCCCATTCTCAGGGAAAACTAGTATTACCTTATTAATATGCTTATTTTGAAAAAGTGTATGCCCAATTTTGTCGTGTTAAGAAAGCATTAGCCGGGCATGGTGGCGCATGCCTGTAATCCAAGCAACTTGGGAGGCTGAGTCAGGAGGATCGCGAGTTCAAAGCCAGCCTCGGCAACTTAGCGAGGCCCTAAGCAACTCAATGAGACCCTGTCTCTAAATAAAATACAAAATAGGGCTGGGGATGCAGCTCAGTGGCCAAGTGTCCCTGAGTTCAATTCCCAGTTCCAAAAAAAAAAAAAAAAGAAAGCATTAAAGAGCTGGGGATGTGGCTCAGTGGTAGAGCACTTATCTAATATGCATGAGGCCCCGGGTTCAATCCCCAGCACTGTCACAAAAAGAAAGAAAATATTCAAGCTGGGCCTGGGGTGCACCACTATAATCCTAAAAATTGGGAGACTGAGGCAGGAGTACAGCAAATTCAAGGCCAGTCTGGGCAACTCAATGAGACTCTGCCTCAAAAATAAAAGGATTAGGGATGTGGCTCAGTGGTGAAGCACCCCTGGGTTCTTGAACACAAAAATAAAGTGTGCAAGCCAGGCACTGTGGCTTACCTGGAATCCCAGCTTCTCAAGTTGCTGAGGCAGGAGAATCATAAGTTCAAGGCCAGTCTTAGCAACTTAGTGAGACCCTGTCTCAAAATAAAAAGGGTTGGAATATAGCTCAGTAGTCAAGTGTTCCTGGGTTTGATTCTCAGTACTGCATAAATTTTAAAAAGAAAGTCAGCAAGCATTCATCAATTCTTATTTTCTTATTTCTATCAGGAATGGGTATTGAACTTTTTTCGAGCGGGGATGATCCCGGGGACTGAATACAGGACCTTGAGCGTGTTAGGTGGCACTCTACCACTGAGCTACAACTCCAGTTATTTTTATTTTGAGACAGGGTCTGGTTAAGTTGCTGAGGCTGGGCTCAAACTTGGAATCTTCCTGACTCAAGCCTCCTGAGTAGCTGAGATCAGAGGCATGAAATACCATGCCCAACTTGAACTTTCTTAAAGGATTTTTCAGCATCTAGAGAAATGTGATTTTTCTCCTTAATACCTATTAATACAATATATTGTTGGACTTTCTAGAACCAATTTTGCATTCCTACAATAAATTCCACTTAGCCATGGGTATGACTTTACATAGTGTTGGAGTTTGTTAGCTAATATTTTATTAAGCATTATTACATCAATACTAGAAAGTAATATTCTGGAATCTTAAGTACTCCATCAGAATCTAGTATTGATGTCATCACGCTTGTTTCATAAAAAGACTCTGGAAAGTTTTTGTGATTTGGTGGGAAGGAGTGTTTGTTTTTCCTTTTGTTCTGTTGGTTAGACTGGGGACTGAACTGGGGCCACTTTACCATTGAGCTACATCCCCAGCCCTTTCTATTTTTTGAGATTGGATCCAGGTTGCTGAGGCTGACCTCAAACTTGCCATCCTCCTGCCTCAGGCTCCCAAGTTGCTGGGATTACAGGATTATTTGGTTTTCTAACTTTCTTTCCTCTGCAAGAATTTATGTAACATTGCTTCTGTATAGTTTATGAAAGTCTCAGATTTCCCACACGAAAGTGGGCCCAAGACTTTGTGAATTCCTTCCTTCCGTGGAGTTTAGTCTACTTACACTTTCTGCCTCTAATGGGTCAGTTTCTTTTACACTCTATTTCCAAACAAATTGCTCAACTCATCTAGACTTATGATTTTAAATTTCTTGGGTGTTTTTTTGGGGGGATGGGGGGACCAGGGATTGAACCCAGGAGCACTTAACCACTGAGCCACATTCCCAACCCATTTTTTATGTTTTATTTAGAGACAGTGTCGCGCTAAGTTGCTTAGGGATTCCCTTAAGGTTGAGGCTGGCTTTGAACTCACCATCCTCCTGCCTCAGCCTCCCAAGCTGTTGGGATTACAGACGTGCCCCAGTCCCTAAATTTCTTCTTTTTCAATTGCTACTCTCCATTTTCCCTTCATGCTCTATTTATGTTTGTCTTCTTTAAGTTACTGTTTGCTCTAGTAATTATAGCTACTATTTCCTACATCATACATTTCTGCATTTATCCTTAATTACTTCTTGCAATTTACTTTGGAATGTTTTATAAGGATTCTTTTTCTCTGGCTTTTAGAGTTGAGAATTGCATTTGTTTCTTCACTAAGTAGTTCGGGATATAAATTTTCCTCTGGTCACTACTTCAAGTCTAGTCCAGTGGTTTTGTTATGTAGTGTTTTGTTCTCCTTTGGAATACTGTCATTTGGTTTATATTTTCCCCTTTCATTCAAGAATCAATACAAGATTCATTTCCATGTTGGATGGTGCTTTTGTTTCAGCTGTTACAAATTTCTAGTTTTAAGCAGTGGTGCTTGTAATATTTTTTCCTCTATGGAATTTAATGTTTTCTTTTTGATCAGCTTTTGTGAATGTCCCCTGTGTGCCTGAGAATGAGAGTTACACAGAGCAGGAAGTTTGAACTAGATCTGTAAGATCTACCTACTGCTACCTGGGTCTCCCGTGTCTCCTCTGTGTCCATCTGACCCGAGTCTGGACGTGGCTGCAGAGCCCCGGGAGCTCACCAGAGCAAGACGCGCAGCCAGGAGAGCAGGCCCTGGGACGGGCTGAGCCTGCAGAACAAGGACTGCTAAGGGCCATGCATGTGAGGAAGACGATGGCCACCTACAAGTGCCCCCAATTAGCCCAACCCTGTCCCTTTCCCTCAATGACCAGGAACCAAGAAAAACACACAAATGACACTGTCCACCACAGACTTCCACGCTATGTCCTGGCCTATCACAGGTTACCCCGGGGATACCCTTTCTCTAAAAAGACAAGGTGGCCGGAGCATAATGTCCCCAATAAAGGTCCCTGACAAGGACCATCTCACCCCACTCCAGACTAGGAGGTGGCATGTATCTGTGCACCTCAGAGCACCAGCTCTGCTGGCCCAGCAGCCTCCGCCACTCTCCAGTCCCCAAGTCCATCTGTACCATCAGGATGCCTACTGCCACCAGCTCTTCCCAGGACACAATACCAGTGTGGGTGCCCACCCCACGCCACTGACACCAAGGGCAGCTCAACACTGCCTCAGTCAGCCACAGCACTCTGACACAGATGAGGCTGAGCAAGGGCAGCAGGGCAGGAAGTCAGCACTCACAGCGTGGATGATGTCCAGCATGTCGTAGGCTCTGGTCGATTCCAAAGGGACAACGGTGTCAAGCTCAGGAACTAGACGGTCACTAGGAAAGAGGCACACATGGTCAGGAGTCGTTACCTTCTGCAGGTGGGAGGTGGGCAAGGAAACGGAGGAAGCTCGACGTGGGGCTGGGCTGGTTCTGCCCTGGAGGCTTGCAGAGGGGGCTCATTTGTCACTGAATCAATCAGAACCTGAGTCCAACACCAACCCAGGAGATGTTCCTGCTTCCTTCAGAGGAAAGAATGACCTTACTCCCCTGAATGTGATTCATTTAAACTCTGATGACCTCCTACGTCCCAGACACTGTGGGGCACTGAAGCACACTGAGCGAACAGGACACAGGCAGAGGCCCAGCCTAACATCCTGAGAGACTGAGAGCAAGAGGTGAAGTCCGAGCTCTGCAGAAACCACCACAGTACCATTCCCCAGGGGACAGTTAACCTGCTGGAGCGCCACTAAGAAGCAAACCCATGCCGGGCACACGCCTGTAATTCCAGCAGCCTGGGAGGCTGAGACAGGAGGATTGCGAGTTCAAAGCCAACCTCAGCAAGAGAGGCTCTAAGTAACTCAGACCCTGTCTCTAAACAAAATACAAAACAGGGCTGGGATGTGGCTTGGTGGTCAAGTGCCCCAGAGTTCAATTCCTGCTACCCTCCCCA
>JAJEJO010000661.1:0-71932 GCA_020662805.1 Glaucomys volans
AATGAAATATTCAGCCAGCAGTATTACGTATAACATAGTCCCAGTGGATTATTTTACGTGCACAGATAATTAATTGAATAGAGCCTTGCTCAAACTGATTCAATGATTTTTCAGTTGCTTCTAGATATCCCTCCATAACAAGGTGATTTCTTTCTCCTCTGGGTCCTTTATTGGAAAAGGTAAACACAAATGCTGAGTTTCCTCAAAGATGCATATTTTATCATGTTTTCAGTATTAATATCATCCAGATTGCATGATCTATATATGATTAATATATATGCTTTGATCACACAATACATTTCAGTAACAGAAAAATTAACATGTAGGGACTTCTATTTTCCCAGCATGAGTGCTTATAAACATTATTAAAGCCATGGTGGTTTAATAAACAGTGGCATCCTGGAATGAAGAAAATAGAATACACGTCCCTCTTGATAACCCTGTCTTGATTCTGAACACAAATGATTGAATTTTAACATAGCAGTTTAAGAACTCGAGTAAAGCAGAATGGTCTTCCTGTCTTTGCTCGTCTGTGGAAATTCAGCCACAAAGCCAAGCCACGTCTGGAGTCCATGGGAGAGCTATATTTACATTTCAGGATGAGACTTGCTTCCTTTAAGCCCTGAAATACTCTGCATATCTACAGAAAAGGGGAACACTTCTAACTGGAAGACCTTTGTTTTGCTTTTCTCATTCAGTAGGAACAATGATTTTACTGAAAATTTAAAATAAATGATTAAATGAAAACCAATAAAAATGAAATTCCCTATAACTATAAACAGATTAGAATGAAATTCTGGATGCTTGCTGGTGTGTGTGTGTGTGTGTGTGTGTGTGTGTGTGTGTGTAGTGTAACATTATTTTCTTCTTTGAAATAAAGTTATCAACAACCTGCCCATGGCAAAGAGAATGGCTGTGTCAGCTCTTGAACAGGCTGATGTGCTTCTCAGGAACTGAAGTGGGTACATCACGGAGAACATTGAACCCTCCATAAAAGTTAAGGTGTTTGCAGAGAGACTCCAGAACACCAGCAGCATTTAGGAAAGTTACATTTATTAGCAGAACAAAGACACAGGATGCTGTGCTCCAAGATAGATATTCTTCTGGATCAGAATGGTAATGAGATTATTTCAGACAAGCAGCAAGACAGGAAATAGATGTTGATTTCAATGCTAGCTGTGGCAGTTAAACCACATTTGTCCCTGCACAATAGTGCTCAGTGCTCACCTACTTAAATATGTGGATTCCCCCCGCCCCTTCCTCCCATTTGTAAAAGGTAGCAAGTCTACCATCTATGATAGAAAGCACAAAATGGGGAAGGTGACCTTTGGTTGAAAATAGGAAATTAATTCTAAGAATCTCCAACTTGAAACCCAAATCCTGATTCCCTCCACTAGATAATGACGCAAGAAGTTCCTCTCTATTAATAGCAGATCAAATAAGTTAGCAGTTTTGTAAGATTCCCCAGGAATTGGAAACCTTGTTCCAAACAGAAAATGTTTGGTACTTACCACCCACTGAAGCACGGAATAAGAATCCTTGCCCCTCCCCTCCAGCTTCCCAGTAACCCAGAGTTCTCTCTACCGAGGATTCAAGGAACATGAAACCTAGTGGCCAGTGTTCATTTTGCTTTAGATCTGAAGACTTATTTCTGGGAATTTTTACTTTCAAAAGTAGGAGGTAGTATGGGACAGTGGAAAGAGCCCTGATTTTGGAATTACAAGCCTTTGCTAGGAGTCTCATCTCTGCCATTTGTTTACCATTTTTGGGTTAAGCCATCCTTGGTTTTCTGGGAGTATGGTATGGTGACCAATGATAGCCATATAGCTCAGAAGATTATTATATTATTACAAGTACCCTGGGAGTTATAATATGCAGGGAATTATTATTATTAGAAAATTTGAATTACTTATTTAGAGTGCTCTAATTTTTTAAATATTGTATTATTTGGCTTTCTGTAACTGTAACAAAATAGCTGAGAAAATCAACTTAAAAGGAAAAATGGTTTATTTGGTCTCACAGTGTCAGAGACTTCTATCCATGGTCACTTATCCCAGTAGCTTTGGGCTTGCAGTGGCACAGTATATCATGGCTGTGGGAACATGTGGAGGTGACTGGGAGGTGAAAAGAGAATAGGTCAAGGGGCAGAAGTCCCAACCTCCCCTTCAAGGGCACAACCCCAGTGATCTAATCCCAGAAATCAACCTGCTGAAGATTGCACCGCCTCCCAATAGCACTACAGCTTGATGACCAAGCATTTTGTATAGATCCAAACCATAACAAATATTAATATCCTATTTGTATAAAATCAGGACTTGTGTTTTGGATACATTTTCATTTATAATTCTCTGCACATCTTCCAATATAGTGAATAAAAGTAAGCAAATATTTCAAGCTAACTGTGGCAAATCTATGTTATCTAATATCAGTAATGTGAGCAGGTAGACGAATTAGGTATTAGGCTAAAAACATTAAATTGCTAATTTGGGGGGTTAAATAAAATGGCCCAGGATTGGCTATTATGTACATTTGAACTTAATAATATCATTCTTATCATCTGTATAAACAGGATGGTGCTTGGAGAGATGAAAAGATTAGCCCAAAGTGACACAGAGTATGGTGGAACAGGAGCTGGGTCTCAGGATCCCTCTGTATCTAAAGCCACTGTACCAATATTGACAACAAAGCGGACAGTTTATTTGCAAGTCTTCTCTATTGCCTGGGATGTAATTTAATTGGACCTGAAGTCATTCAGATTAGCTTGGTGCTCTCATCTTCTGGCTCACGCTGGGCTTCATTTTCCTTCTTCCAGGGATTCCCCACACTTTCCGCCACCCACTCTGGGCCACTGCAACCTGTTCTTTTCTTCTTTGAACAGAGCTTGAAGGAGTTTCTTGGCTATGTTCAGTTTCCATAAGCCTCATCTTTACTCTAGTGGCCAAACCATGGCTCATTTTTGTGTCTTTGATTATGTGTTCTTTTCACCTGTGCCTCTTCTTGGACAATGCAAATCCAAGATGGATTTTGATTATATCAAATCTTTTTGAGCACACTTTCTTTTAAAGTCTTGGATTTTTTTGAGCACACTTTCTTCTAAAGTCTTGGATTCACACCCCCCATTTTTTACCATTGATACTGATGAGGCTGTGCCTAAAAATCTGTGTTTTGTACAGAAACTCTTTGTAAATTGGTGCAGTTCAGACCCCAAATTGATTCTTTCACTATTTTCTTTCTTTTTTAAAATGGTTCTTATTGGGGGGGCATTATAATTATATATAATGGTGTAGTTCATTGTGACATATTTGTGCATACACATGACAGAATTTGATTCAATCTCATTCCCTAGAACCTTCCCTTTCTCTTCCCTTCTCCCTTCCCTGGGGCCCTTCCTCTCCTCTATTGGTGTCCCTTCCATTATTTTTTTAAAATTAGTACATTACAACTATACATTAAAGTGGAACTCATTGTGGTGTATTTGTACACAGACAGAGATAATTTGGTCAACTTCATTCCCCAGTGCCTCTCTTTCCCCTCTCCTCCTCCTTCCCTCTTGATCCCCTTCTACTTTTGGTACAATTGACATACTATAGTGATATATGCATATAAAGTTTATAACAGTGTGATTTATAATAGTCAGTTATAGAACCAGACTAGGTGTCCTTCAATAAAAGGATGGATAAGGAAAATGTGATATATGTACCCAGTGAAGTTTTTCTCATCCATAAAGAATGAACGAAATTATGGCATTTGCCAGGAAGTGGATGAGATTGGAGAACATAATAAGTGAATTACAACACACTCAGAAAGTCAACAGCCGGGCATGGTGGCACACACCTATAATCCCAGCACTTGGGAGGCTGAGACAGGAGAATGGCGAGTTCAAAGCCAGTCTCAGCAACTTAGCGAGGCCCTAAGAAACTCAGTGAGACCCTGTCTCTAAATAAAATACAAAATAGGGCTGGGGATGTGGCTCAGTGGTGGAGTGCCCCTGGGTTCAATCCTCAGTACCAAAAGGAAAAAAAAAAACAAAGAAAGTCAATGTCAAATGTTCTACATATGGAAAAATATGGAAAAACAGGACTAAAAAAAGGGATTTTGAGTATTTTCTTCCTGTGACTTGGTGGTAAAGTACACTCACCCATACACTTGTTTTTTTTTTTTTTTAAATAACAGCTTCTATGTTTGAGTGATTGATCTCTGCAGGCACCATGCCAAGTGTATTTTAATCATTGGGCTGGTGTCTGAAATAGGTATTGTCATTAACCCATTTGGCAGATAAAGAAAATGAAGCACAGCAAGGTGAAGCATCGGCTCAAGATTATGCAGCTAGGAAGCTCTGATGCTAGAATTCGCAGACTAAGGACTTCAGATTCTGAACTCTGGTTGCAGCACTCCACTGCTTCCTTAGTGTTGGATCCTGAATTATTCCTTTACTTATCTAAATATTTAATGACAAGACTTTGGGTGTAAATATGCACACCTGTGATTCAATATCCAGATTAAACAAGTTTTTAAATCCAAGTAATCATAAAAATATTCATATTTTGCATCAAGTAAACACAAATCTTTTGGCAATTAGATAACATCTTTTTCTTTTTTAAGCAGATGTTTGGGTCCTTGTGCAAATGGTCCATATTTCACATTAAACATTATAAGGCATGAACCTCTTATTACAGTTATTTCTGCTGAATTATGTGGGGTTACAGAAAGACGTGAGAGGGCACTTCATGTCCAGGAGCTCTATCAACGACTCCAAGGATGTCACAGAGCTTGACAATAACAGGCAGATGGTATGGAATTATGCACCAGGTGAGGTTTCAAGGAACTTCCCTTCTGAGAGTTTATCAGAACTCCATTCAGGAACACCTTGTCTTTTAGCTTTGTGAAAACTCTGATAGTTTTCTAGATTTTGTTTGGTTTGGTTTTATGCTGTCTGAACTAATGGAGAATGATCGGTGGGGACCACTTACTTTTCTAAATTATTAACAAATCCTTGAAGCATAGAATAAGCAATGCAGGAAACATATATTTCTGGCAGACAGCATAATACAGTGACATAGATGTGAGAGCCAGAGACAGAAGACATTGGCTTAAATTTTGACTTGACTACCTACCAGTCATGGAAATATGGGAATAAATTAAGACTTCTGAATCCCAGCTCATTCATTTGTTCACTCATTCATTCATTCATTCATTCAATCTTCTAAGTTTCTACTAAGTTTTAGGCATAGACTTAGACCACAAATGAGACACCATACTTGTGTCTTTTTTTTCCCCATAAATTGGCAATGACAATACTTCCTTGACTTCCAAAATATTTGTTGTGAAAATACAATTTTCAGATGTGCGAACATCTTGTGAAGTTTAGCTAAAGCATGGCACAAGTGTTTGAAAATGTAGTAAAATACACTTAACAAAAGTTTGCCATTTTAATAATTCCAAAGTACTACTCAGTGGTATTAACTATATTTATAACAGTTTTCTGCCATCATCACCATCTAGTTTCAGAACTATTTTATTTTTTCAAGTAGAAATCTGTACTTAAGCAGTCTCTCCTCATTAATCCTAGCCCCACCTCTGGCAACACAAAACTGCTTTCTATTTCTATGGATTTACCTATTCCAGATATTTAATATAAATGCAATTAAAGAATTATACAGTATGTAACCTTTTGTGCCTGGCTTCATTCACTTGGTAATATGATTTTGTAACATGAAATGTCATTTATTCTGTACCTGAGTAATATTCCTTTGAATGGATATACCACAGTCTGCTTCTCCATTCATCTATTGATGGACATTTGGGTTGTGGCAGCTGTGAATATTTGTATGTTTTTGCTGGTGACTTATTTAGAATTCTTATGGGTATAAATATATATGGGTCATAATGTAATTCTCTGCTTAAATTGGTGGAGAACAGCAAAACCATTTCCCCCAGAGGCTACAGCATTCTCACCAATAGTGTATGAGTGTTGCAATTTCTCCACCTCCTCACCAATACCTGTTATTTTTTACCTTTTTGTTGTAGTGGGAATTAAGTGGTGCTTCATTGTAGTTTCCATTTGAATTTACCTAATAACTAATGATGCTGAGCACCTTTTCATGTGCTTGTTGACCATTCATAAATCATTTTTTAAAAAAATGTCTATTCAAATGCTTTGTACATTTTTTATTTGGGTTCTTGTATTTGTTGTTGCTATTGAGTGTTAGTAGTTCCTTATATATTCTATATACTTAACCTGTATTATATATACAATTTGCAAATGCTTCTCCTATTCTATGATTTGTTGTACATCCTTCTTATTGTATTCTTTAATGAACAAAAGTTTATAATTTTGATGAAGTCTGCTTTTGGTATTATAGCTAAGAAAACTTTTCCAAATACAGTTTTCTTCTAGGAGTTTGATTGTTTTAGGTCTTATTTAGGTTGTTGATCCATTTTGAGTTAATATTTGTGTGTGTCGTGAGGTGAGGGCCCAATATCATTCTCCTTCATGTGTATATCCAATTGTCCCAGCACCACTCTTTTAAGACTCATTCTTCATTCACTGAGTAATCTTAGCACAGCATAAAAAAATAATTGATAATATATGCATGAATTTGTTTTGGGGCATCTCAGTTCTATTACTTGGATCTGTATGCTTCTCCTTATGCCAGTACCATAATGTAGTTTTGCAGTAAGATTTAAACATGTTTTGTAAGCGAAATGTTACAACTTTTTCTTCCTTTTACAGATTGTTTGACTATTCAAGATCTTTTGAATTCCCTATGGATTGTAGGATTGACTTTTCCATTTCTGCAAAATAAAACTATTGAGATATTGATTGGTATTGCATTGAATGTATGGATCACCTTGGGGATATATTCTCAACTTAGTAATATTAAAATTTTCAATCCAAGAACATGATTTAATTTTCCATTTATATCTTTTTAATTTATTTTGATAATATTCCTTTAGATTTCAGTGTAAAATTGTTGTACCTCTTTAGATTTATTCCTAAGTATAGTCTTCCTTTGGATGCTATTACAAATGGAATTATTTTCTTAATTTCATTTTCAGACTGTTCATTTCTAGTATATAGATTTGCAGCTAAATTTTGCCTATTGATGCTCTTTCCTACAGTCTGAGGAACTTATTAATTCGATTTTTTGTTTTTGTTGTTGTTGCTTTTTGGTACTGAGGGTTGGCCCTGGAGGTACTTTACCACCAAGTTAAATCCCCAAATCTTATTTTAGACTCTATTTTTTAATTTGAGACAGGGTTTCACTAAATTTCCCAGGCTGGCCTCAAATATATAATCCTTCTGCCCCAGCCTCCTGATTATAGGTGTGCCCACCACCACAAATCTTATTTGTGTGTGTGTGTGTGTGTGTGTGTGTGTATTCTTTAAGATATTCCATATGCAAGATTATGTCATCTTCAAGAAGATATAGTTTTGATTATTTCTTTCAAATTTCAAAACCTTTTATTTTCCTAATGTTAGCAATTTTGTCTTATTGCTTTGGCTAGAACGACCAAAACAATGTGAAATAGAAATGTAAGAATGGATATTCTCGCTTTATTTTTGATCACAGGGGAAACCATTTAACCCTTTCTATTAAGTTAGCTGTGGGATTTTTATAGATACCTTTTTTAGGGTCAGGAAGTTTCCATTTATTCATAAATTCTTAAGTGTTTTTAACATAAAGAGGTTTGGATTTTTGTCAGATGATTTTTCTGCATCAATTTATATAAACATTTTTTGTCCTTTATTCTGCTGATGAGTTCTATATTAATTGATTTTCAGATAATAAGCCAACCTTGAATTCCTGGAATAAGTCCCTCTCTTTGACATGTACTTCAGGCTTACTTAATCAATTTTATCCCATTTACGAGCATATTTTTGCATTGGCTAAAGAGGCAAGGACTAAGTTCATAACTACAACACCTGGATAATCCTGGCATCAATGGTGGAACGTACTTTTGAATGGACTTGACGTTTGCCTACCTCTTTCTTCCTCTATATTTAAGAGATTATCTCTGAAATTCCTGTTGAAAAAGCAAGAGCCTGTCTCATTGGATTTTACTGAAGTCTGATCCCAGTAAATGTAGGATTCTTTTTCTTAATTACTTCATAAACTGGAATTTATGACTAAAAAGTAAAATGTTAGTGCTTTCAACATTTTTTGAGGACATAACTATACAGCATTATTTATTTAATTTTTTCCAAGCAAATTCTATATAATCACACACACACACATACACACATGCACACATACACACATATACAAGTATGGGCGAATATGCATAAGTGTGAATATGATTAAACATAATTCTACTTTTGATCCTTTAGTGAGAATTATGAGATGATTCACTGAGGTGATCTGTGATGACTTTAATCTACAGTTGAAATTATTGTCCTGGGTTAAAATGTGGTACAAATACATGCAAATTAGTTTCTCATCATGGGTTGCTTATTTCCAATTTTCTTAGTAGCTCTGGTAGATTTGAGGCCCGGCATCTCAACCTCAGCTGTTTAATTCCCTTCTGACAAGCTATAATGAATGTCCATGGCTGAGACTCCAGAGCAAGTGGAGAAATGGTACCTCTACTGCCCCTTCCCTCTTGGGTAGGGCCCAAGCTCCTGTTGAGAGTCTCACTACTCTAGGAAGACTCACCCCTCTCCACTTCCCATCTGGTGCCTCCCCACATACTAATCTCCTTTCCATTTCCTGCTGGGCTTGATGATTGCCTTGCCCCTGCCAGTGTTACCTCACTTCCTCTATTGAGAGGTCCTCTTCTAACACTTGCCTAACTCATCCTCATGACGTGTGTCAAGCTTCCTTGCATGAAGTTACCACCAATTCACTTCACATACTGTGATTGGTCCTTTGGGATCTCCTATCTTGAAAAAGTGTAGAAGCCATGTGCAGAAAGAACACCATTTCCAGCCATGTAACAAGAGGAAGAGATAGATCTAAATGGTACTTGGTCTGTTTTTCAGAGAAAAAAACTGTTTGGAAGAGCCTACAGAGTTGAGGATGCTATTGGGGGTGGGAGGGGGTGTCCAAGAGTATCCAAGGGCACAGAAACTTTAGTTAGGGGTCAGGAAAAGCTGTTAACTCTGGAAATAGGAGTGGGAGTAGAGGGGGCAGAAGGTGAATAGGCCCTGGTGGTAAATGAAGCATAGATCATGAGCATATCAAGTATAGATGTCTTGTGGGATGGGACTATCTGGAAAACAGATTCTTGGAGACTAGGCCCTGGCCACTTGGTGGGGTGTTTAAAGGCTCGGCTTTAAAGTCCAGAGACATGAGTCCTTATCTAAGCAAGGAGCTTGGAAGACTGGCTGGAAACTGAAAACACTGAAAGTCATTGTCCACATAGGGATGTGTACAGCACCAGTACAGTGGGTGCCTGGGGATGAAAATAGGAGCTCACACTAAGCTCAGTGGGAAAGTGATGATATTGAATTTTTACTGCTGGGTGGGGAAGAGGTGATGGGCACAGAACTTAGGGTACTTTTTACCTCAGTCAAAACTAATTCAGGAGTTCAGCATGCATCCGGTTACAGGCCATTATTTAATTAATTGCAAGAAAATAGTGGAAAAGATATAAGGTTGTGAGATTTCAATGGCATGTCTGGTAAGGAAACCAGCCCTTTGGTGAAGCTTCCAGATTGAGGGCCTCAGAATTTTCAGGGTGGAGAGGCTTGATTTTGTTAAGGCTTCATGAAGTGATACAACCTCAGATTCTTGATATTCAAAATCACAAATGACCAAATTATAATCTAAAAATAGTTCTGTTTTTAATGTACAATGAGAAGTCTTCCTTTTTAGTTATACTTGTGTCTTACCTAGGGTGCCACTCTCAAATCCATAGCCATGTAGATATGGTCAGAGCACAGGATGGTGGATGCTACTTAAGGACTCTGCAAAAAATTCCCAGAACAATTCCTGGCATAGTCAGGTCTCTTAAATGCTGACATCTGTCCATTCCAGCATCCCACTTTGGGGCACTAAAAAGTACCTGCTCATCTATCACACCCACTCCTTTCTCTTTTCTGAACCATCTCCCTTTGACTGGTGCTTCCTCTTCAGGTATGAGATCTTTGCCATTGATATGACTACTGACCTTATATTTGACGTCCACATGACCTTGCTCTCTCTTGTTTTATGAGAAACCCCACCCCTTTAATACTACCAGAATACTCACTTTTTCCATTCCTGAAAACTTCTGATAAGTTGGCTTCAGAAGCTCTCATTAGGTCTAGGGACATGCTACTTTGCATCCTTGGTCATTTTGCTGAAGGACTGGATGAAGAGGTGGGTAAAGAGTCCATAATCTCACAAATAATTAGATATTTAATATTTATAATCTTTTTGTCTTTCAAGAAGCCTCATTTGACTTATCACCAATTTACTTTTGTGTTTTATCATCACAGTAGAGCATCGTTATTTATTATATCCCTTAGGGTTTTCACTCTGGCCTCTTCCTGACCTGGGGAAATACCACCATGTGCTTGAGCACTGAGCCTTGAATTCATAGTGCTCAAGGACCGTAGTGCTCAAGGGAGATAGAATGTGTATCTAGAAGCTGGGAATCTTGGTAAATACAGATTCTGAATCTGCAGAGCTTAGATGGGACTCCCAGGCCTGCATTTCTAGCAAGCTTCCAGGTGGACCTTAAATCACAAAACTCTGACTGTAAATCATAGGCTTAGAGCCTAATTCTCCTGAACTGGAATCTTAGTTTCCATTATTTTCAAATTTCTGATCTTTCTGAGCCTCAGTTTCATGTCTGCAGAGTGGAGATGGTACTTATGTCTTTGGTTCTTGTGAGGATGGAGCTCATATATGCACAGTGACTTGGACACTCTGGCACCTGCAGTTCTCACTAAACCTTTCCCTCAAGTTCCATCTGAGTCTTTCCTCAGTCAATTTCTGGCCTCGGTCTTGAGGAACCCCACAAAGGACCTGGACAGCTCTTCTCAGGGCCTTTTATAAAGCTTTCAGTCAGCTTTCAGCTCCATGGTTTGTCTGCAGTTCATCCTCTGTAGGAGTCAGCCTTTCTCCAATATCTTGGTCACAGATCCCAAACCTTGTGTTCTTACTGAGCCTTGGAGATCTGATATCTTGTCTGGACCCTCATCACCTACTGGCACTGTGGAAAAGTGCCTTAACTTTGTGACTTCATCTAGGGAAGGCAGATGGTCAGCACCTTTGTTCCCCTTCAGCAAGACTGCTATCTGGAGGGGGCAAACAAGTCTCATATCTATGTGGAAAGGGGTTTTGTGTTTATTTTGTGAACATATTTTTTTCTTATGGTGATCTGTCTCTCTTAGAAATTAGTTACTGACCTTTATTTCCCTAAAGACCTGGCAGCCTGATGGCATCCTGGGAAGAGTTCCTCCCTGACATCTTAAAACAACTGCAGTTTCTGTTGTCATGTGAGATGTGCAATCCTGGATTGCTGAGCAGGGCTTTGACCACAGGCTTCCTGCCTGCAAAGGAAAGGAGAGCCTGGCATTTCCACTCAAAAAAAGAGCAGGACATTCTCACATAGAGAACATTAAGTTGTCCCTGATTACCAAAGGATATGTAAGAAATATGTTCTCTAAAGTGGAAATTGCTACCCTTGGGTAACAGGAAAGGCTGACCATTACATTATAAGTAGGAAATGGGAGATAGTGAAATAGATGCCAAGTGCACAATGCAACCTCGATAAGGGAGTTTGCATCACAGCTGTCCCAATTCACTTTCACAGATGGTTCTCCTCTCAGGCATTTAAACTTTGTCTCTTTGTTGAAATGAAAAAAAAGATTTGTCCAGTTGTGGTTATTGTTATTGGAGACCAATACCAATAAAGTGGTGGTTAAATATCCCCAGGATGCCCTCTAATATTGGAAAGAACCTTAAGGGATCATAGCAGTCTTGTGAATTCCCCTACCCTTCTGAAAACCTGCTGGTTCTAACATCTTATGGAAGTCAGAGGGAAGTCATTTCATTTGAGTCGTCATAGACTGCTTTCATGACCTCAGTGTGTAAGGGGAGGCCATGGTAAAAATCTTTGTTAAAGAAAAAAAAATTGGCATGCTGACTTTCCCAGAATTATTAGGTAACTTTAGTATAACTCTTCTCAGAATATTCTGCTACATTCACACCAGGTCTTGATTTTCAGCACAGTATTATAGATTCACAGTGCTAGCACATGTCACAGAAATCACTACCTCATATCGCAGCATTAGAATATGTGGCTCAACCAGGATAAGTCCATGACTAAACAAATTAGGGGTGGAACTAGGACAAAGATTCTTGACTCTTGGGACAGTGGGCATGCTGCACAGACCCAAAGCCCACCCCTATTGACCCATCCTCTGCTCTCATGGCTTTTATATTATGAGACAGAGAGTTGGGACAGGGAAGTAAGGCCTCAGAGTGTGCAGTTCTGAGGGTGCCTGTCACCACTCACAGAGTGGTCTATAGAATTGGTGACTTCTGGTATCTTGCAATATGGAGTCTTTGGGACAGCCACACTGCCTGTGCTTGGAAACAATTATGAGCAGCCCCAATGTACACACTCAGATCTCAATGGACCCCCAAAACATGATAAAGGAAATGAGTAGAGTGAAGCCCCAAGTCAGCATAACCCAAGGGCAGTGTTTAGTCCTGCACTTAAAACAGACAGCCATAACAGCCTAAGTCCCAGGTCAAGCTAAAGTATAAACTGATCCAGCTCTCATGTCAGGGAGGAATTGGGCCCAGGTGGTAAGTGGTTTGCCCACTATCTCTGAGAACATCACTGGATGAAGACAGGGCGAGCACCTAGGATTTCTGGGTGCTAGGATTTTGCTGGTCTCTATGATGACTTAAGGGGTATAGAGAGCACTTCTCTAGGCTGGGAGGGTATTGCTACATTTGGGGACTTATGTCCTTCACTGCACCCAGGGAAGGCTCACCAAATTTAAACTTAACAATCCTATGTTTGTATCCTAGCAAGTCAATGACAGGAGTGGGACCCTGGAAGTGGGGACCTGGTCCCATCCTCAGGCAACTCTGCTCTTGCATTCTCCTTTATCACTCTGGGGTCAGGTCCAGTCTTCAAAGAAAGATTCTAGGCAGTCCACTTGTTCCCTAGCAGCTGCCTATGCATAATAGCCATGGAGTCCCCTTTTTTTCCCAGCAAGAAAACTTGAGTACACCAGTATGGATGTGTGAGTATTGCAGAGAAGGAAAGAAGTATTATTTTTTTCCCACAAGCTCTGCTCTTGTGTCAAAACAACCTCAAAATCCCTCTGGAACATGGATTTTGAAGTTCTTGATATCTGAAGGCAATGGGAATAACCCCAGTGAACTAGGAACCTGGGTAACATCTTTTCTGTGTATTGGAAAACAATCCCCCAATTCTCCTCCCTGCCACATGCACTGAGCTGCCCTTTCCACCAGAATTGCCCCCTAACTGGTTGATATAATTTGGATCTTGAGTGTCCCCCAAAAGTGTGTGTGTTGAAGGATTGGTTCTTAGGGTGGCACTACTGAGAAGTGATGGAATCTTTAAGATGTGGAACCTAGTGGGAAGTTCTTCTGTAGTTAAGGGTATGCCCTTGAAGAGAATTATGGGACTTCAGCTCCTTCTCTTTTATGACCATAAAGTGGTTTTGCTCTGCCACATGCTCCTACCATGTTATGCTGCCTCATCACAGGTCCAAAACAATGGTGTCTATCAATGATAGACTGAAACCTCCCAAACTGTGAACCAAAATAAACCTTTTGTTTATTATCTCAGGTATTTTGTGATAGTAATGGAAAGCTGAAACATTGGTCCACTGGTCCAACTTACTGATATCCTCTTTTCCAGTCTATTCTCCACATTTGGGTCAAGTGAACTTTCTGAAGTGTAAAGTGAAACCTGTTCTCCCTTGCTTTAATCCTGCTGTGCCTCCTAAGAACCTACAAGCTTGAGTCTACATCTTGAAGCAGAGATATACAGCCCTACAACCTGGTACATTTTCCCTCCAGCCCTCTGCAGCCACTCTCCAGCCTGAACTTCCAGGAGTGCTCCAGCCAGTAGCATGGAGCAAACTGTACATGTAACTAACATGCATTATATAGTACAGCATGCCCACTCTCCTGGGAATCAATGTAGTTCCCTAACAAGTCTACAATGCCTTTGCAATGGTAGTCCCAGCATCCAGATCAAAACAGAAATATCAGTCCTCCACCTGTTTTGATACCTGAGTCCATCAATTAGTGTGATGCTCCTGAGTGGTGTGGAACATTGATCTTTCAATCCTGTCCTGCACTTGTACAAACTCTGATGGGTGAATTTTTCCCATCAGAGAACTTTTTTCCCGTCTGTGGTTCCACAGAACTTAATTGCAGTTTTAGAAAGTAATACTGAATGTTTTCGACTTTTCCTCAGAACTGTTGTTTCTTAGACTCCAGGAAGTCTGCAGCAGAGTCTAAACCTGTGAACCATGGTGTCTGAGGATTACAGACTTGTGGGAGGACCCCAGGGGTCATAGAATTGGTAGTGATTGAAATCTTATTGATGCCAGGCTTTGTGCTAGGTCACTTACATGTTATCTCCTAGGAACAGATGGGAAAACTGGTGAACCACAGGGAAAGATAAGGGGAATTTTATGACTCCTATTATCTAATAAAGAGAAGCTCTGATAGGAAAAGATGTGGGGAAGAGAGGCCCATTTAAAGGAGCCCAAGAATACTTTAGTAGATGCTGCTCTTGTCTCTACTTCAGTCTTCCTGACAGATCCCTCTTCCATGAAGACCATACTAGCCAAAGCCAAGACTGCTTACATGTGGCAGTTTCCTGTGAGATGGAGCTCCAGTGTTCCCTGGGAAGCATGGCTACACACTGTAGCGATGCATGTGTTCCCTGGCTCCTCACCCAGGACACTACAGAAACCACTATCTCCAAGCCAGAGTGGAGAAGAAATATGAGATAATTCTCAGCTGCATAGCCCCATCTCCTGAGCTCATTTTTGTGCTAAGAAGGACTTGGGAACCTCAGAGAACACAGCTATAGCTGTGACTACTCAGACATCCCAGGTACCTGGTTGACCAGAGCTTCCTTCCAAGGAGACATGGCCCCTGAACCTGCAGGGTTTTCTGGAAAAACACGCAACCAGATCTTCAGCCACTTGTCACAGAGTTCTTTCCAGAAATAAGAGTTTTCCCTTTTTAACTCAATTTCAATAGCAGAGCATCTGCTAAACTGTGCTTTGTGTCTGTCACACTCATTTCTACATACTGTCCAATGCAATCTTGCTTTCCAGATGCCTATCAGGCTTCACTGGGCTTGAACAGGCCCTGGGTTTCTTGCAGAGGTGAGATATCAGCTCATATATCCAGTCAGTGTGGCCAAGCACTAAGTGAAAGGAAGTAACTTATGTATATAGTAGGGCGGACTTGAGCTAGGCAGCAGGATCACTTAATAGTTCCATCTGCTAAGCCTGGTGCTGCCCCCTATTTTACAGAAGGGAAAACTGAGGCCACATAAAGGAGTTGGCTTTCTAGGCTTCTCCCCAAGGCCTCTGGGATGGAAGGTTGTGTTCTGACTTCCAAGGACCTTTCTGAGCTTGACACTGGGAAAATTGAAGGTAGCTTATATAAGAAGACCCACAGAGGTGGTGCTGGAGGGCAGGAAGAAAGCACGGTACAGACAGACATGTTGACCATGTGTCCAGAGCGGGACAGGACTCTCCCCACCTGGGTTGGGGCTAAGGCCTGCAGATACAGAGCACTGGGGTGATGCAGTTGCTGCTATGCCCATGGCAGTGTGGGTGGGGCTGGATGTGTGTGGACTCTGAAATGCAGAGTGGTGAGGACAAAGTGGGATGAGCCACGCACATGTGGAAAGGCCGAGAATAGTAGATGGGCCTGTGCTCTCCAGTCAGGGAGGAGAAAACCAGATCCCACAATGTGAAGCAGAGGCTGTTGGGAGGAAGTGGAGGCAGCTGGTAGAGACCAGGCGCTCTCCAGCTCCGGGCAGTTCCTCTCATGTGGAAGCCAAGGTGCGGATGTGGTTTCCAACTCTCTGGAGGCCCCAAAAGATACGTATCCTGGCCTCATGCATGCTTGATTTAAAGATAAGCACTTGCCTGGAACTGAGAAGAGCCAGGGGAGTGGAGGGGTGCTTGATATAAATTCCTATCTTTCCCCATTGCCCAGGCTGTTTCCTTCTTTTGGGCTTCCCTGACCTTCCCTGCCTCCTACTCCACCAGTCCCAGCTCTGGTGACCTCTGTCTACCCAATGGCCATGGACAGTGTCCTCTTGCTCTCATTTGTACCATGAACACACTTGTTCTGCATGTATAGAAAAGTGTCACTGTGTTAGTAATAAAATAATTCAGCAAAATCTATACCCATGGTGTATGTCTGCCCTCCCTTCCTACCCTATCCCTTCCTACCCGCATCCCTTGCCCTGGCTAGTCTTTAGCTTTATCCCCAGCATTTTCCATTGCTTGTCCTCAGTGCTAATTCCTGTGCCTTGGGTACAAGGCTCCATTGCAGGACACAGGGCTTCTACCTGCTTTGTCCACCATCTGAACTGAGCTCCACCCTAAGCTTCATTCTAGCCTCTTCTCATGGGCTGCTCAGTCCAGTCCCAGTATGGACTCCCAACAGGAGCACTTGTGAGAGAGAAACAATAGCACACTCCATGACCACCTCACAGGACTGGCTGCACACTCAGGAGCTGGATGTCCTTCCTTCCACTGGGTTCTGGGACATGGTCCACTGCGGTCATTGGGTTGTTCATTGCCATTCTGGATGTATCCTAACCAGGACTGGACACATGTGAAGAGGGCAAACTAGCATGCACTGCAGCCACATGGTATTGCTGTCAAGGCATGACCATATGTGATAGGCATGTGAGCAGGCCTATGTCAGAGAAGAAAAGGAAAGGGAAAGATACACAGGAAGAGGAAGGGCAGACTTTGCTCGGGCTGCTGGAGCCAAAGGAATCTAAACTGGTGACTGCAAGTTGCCTCACTGGCCCTGGTCTCAGCTTCCATCAGCCTGGGAAGAAATCCCAGTCATGGAGGGTGGTCAAAGCAAGTGAAGTCACTGGACCCTGAGCCTATCTCTTGAGGTAGACACCACCTGATACTGGCCATCCTGTGTGTGGGCTTACAGGTGGCTCCAGGTTGTACCTCCTTTCTCCATATGGAGGAGACTTTTGGCATATGAACACCCTAAAACATCCTTGATGATCTCACAGCCTTCCTTGAGTTAGGCTGAATTCAGCTGATTTCTGCCCAGTAGGGGATTGGAACAGGGATTCAGTACACACAGACCAACCTTGGGAAGGCTATTCTGGTCACTTTTAGAGTCTATGGGCATTTGTCACCCACAATCCCAGTGGCTGCATGCACATTAATATTGCTTTTATGGTGGTCTTCTGACCTTACCTCTCTATACCAGATAGGCTTTTAGTGCAAGAAATTTACCTTAATCTTTTTTTGAAAAAAAACAACTTTAATATCAAACATTGTGTTTGCCACATGGTGGGCACTTAGAGATGCTCATTATAAGAAAGAAGACAAGGAGGAAAGATTGGAAGGAGAGGGAAGAAGGGAAGGAAGGGAAGAAGGGAGGGAGGAAACTTTAGGTCAACTATCACAGTGCTCTTAAATGTGTGATCTAGGAATACATACGATCAAATGAGGACCTAAGAAAATGTGCAGAGTGGTTGGAATGAGCAGAGTACAACCCATTTTCATCCAAAATATCTGCTTGGCCTTTCAGGTGCATTATTTATGATCACACACAAAAACTTTATAATATTGATTTTATTAATTCTATTTACCCTTGATCAGATATCATTTTTTTGCCATTTTCTTTTATAAATATTAGTATAAGTCACATTTTAATGTTGTAAAATAGAGATTTTAACATTAAAAAGTACTCAAGTATTTCAATGCCAAAAGTCATTAAAGACACATAAAATCAGATGGGTAAAATTATCAAAAACTACCTTTTGTGATTAAACGCAATTCATTATGTTCATGTTAGACTTCATAGGGTAGTGTTTTCAAATCTACAGTCTCACCTAATCATCACAACAGCTCTGTGATGTGGGCCTTGTTTATCTCATTTTAGAAAAGGGACACTGCAAATAATAAGTCAAGGACTGAGTAACAAGTAGATATTTATTATAATGAATACAAACTCTAAGGATACAAAATGTGAGATTACAAGTGGCCTCAGGGGAAAAGGGAATAGATGGTACAAAATCTAAACTTGGTAGATAAAGAGTCAGTGGGTAACAATGATCATCTCATACCTTCCATCAGACAATGATACCCCAAGATGTTGCAGTTATCACCAAGAAAGGAGGTAAGCATACTCAATGATATGATGATGAATAAAATTCCTACCCATTGCCGTTCTTGAAGAACTTTAGATACTAGCGTATGAAAAAGGACAGTTAGGAATTTATTGTGGGCAGAGACCCTGCCGTCCTGTGCTGACCATTCTCTCTTCCAGTATTTAAGAACAGCAAGGCTGAAAGAGATCTTGGGTAAGAGATTTCTGGATATGGCAGGCCATTGCACAAGGCTGCTTGGTCAAGCCTTTGAGTGTTCTCGCTGGCTTGTGCTGGGGACACAGCTATTGCAAAGGTGACACTCGCACAGATAAGGAGAAATTTGCGTAGTTCCTTGGTCAGTTTGCACCCATTCCCATTTGACCTAACACTCAGGTCATGAAACCCTTCACTGGTGGGCAAATACAGTAGAAAGTGGCCATCCACTCCACCTTCCTCAAACTTCATGACTGCACTCCACTCAAGTACAGCAACCAGAAAATAACAGCATTGGATCAACAGAATGGACAATGGTTGAGAATATGTGTTTGGGAGGCACAAAGATCTAAATGCCAATTCTGTCATGTTCTGTGTGACTTCAGGTAAATTAACTTCACCTCTCTGAGTGTTGGCTTCCACATCTGGAAAATTATGACCTGACAGTGGTTATTTCAAAGGGCTGCTGTAAAAAAGAAATAAGGCCACACTTGCCAAATGCAAGAGCTCTAGAGCTCTTATACATGAGCTGTGGATACTCTCTCTGCTCTTTCGACTCAGGGTGCTATGTGGGAGGACCCCTTGGGGCTTCCACATTACTATGAGCCAAGGCCTGTTCCATTTTCTTGAGAACCATTTTATTTGCCACTTCCAAGTAACGTGTGACTATATCAGTTATTTTTGTCTGAATTGTCATTAGTGAGAAGATGGCATGAATAAATCCAGGCAGCATTTCATTTCACTTCTCTGGCCTCATTTCTCTATCTGAGAAAGGATAGAGCTGGGCTGGGAGTGTTCTCCATTTCTTCCACCTCCAGCTTTTCAAAAGGGCCAGCCTACAGCCGGTTTGTGTAGGAGAAGAAAGTGTGGAAACATGTGAGCTCTGCTCAAAGGAACCACAGAAGGAAAATGTCTAACCAACAGAGTCCTAGCAGGGAGAGAGACAATGAGTCAACGGAAGTGACAAGAGGACGCTGTGGAGGGGCAGCAGGTTCCATAAGCTGTGAACACCTGCTGCAGCGCTGGAGCACTGGACATGTGTGATGCTACCCTGCTGGCAGAGAGTGCATGAAAGTCAAGATGAGGCACCTCTTCTGTGTGAGTCATAAGATCCCTGGGCCCACATGACCTGCCATTCTCACTAAAAAAAATGCTGAATTATAACTGTTATTCCTTTGTAATAAATGTTTTCAAAAATCAGTGTTCCAGGTGTTTATGTATACGATTACCCCTCTGGGGTTCCACAGTGGCTGCTAATCCTGTCAGATTGGCTATGACCCCAGCACTAGCAAGGAACTTGCCATTTGTAAGCTATGAATTCTCAAACACTTAAATGTCCTCCTTTATAAAACACCTGCCTATTAGTTTATAATAATTAAATAAAAGGTGATTATCTAAAATACAACAATCTACAAAGCATTTCTTTTTAAAAAAGACACAATTGTGATCAAAATAAAGATCTGGATTTATGTATTTGCTTCTCCCTTGGTGGGAAAGCACCTTGAATTTCTGTCCAAAAGTCTTTCTAAGATTCTACTAAAATGTTTGAAAATATTTAGTTTCTGAAAATTAGATACTAGTCCTCTTTGAGGACAATATCTTCAAAGAAATGTAAAGTAAGTCAAGTTATGACAATATGTGTCAGTGAGAAACCCTCAGCCATGATTAGACTACTGTGAGTAAAGTTTGGAATCTCTTAATAGAATAAGGTGATGACTGTTGGAGTTCATGCTGTATATTCTCCTTGCAAGGGACAAAAAAGACTTTTCTGATCCAACAAGAGAGTTCTACTCTTTTAGCGTTGGCCCCAGTTCATTCACTGTTGTCAGGGCTCAAAAGAAGCTAACACCATTCCTATTAATAAAACAGGTAGACAGCTCCACTTTAATTAGGGCTAGTAACATGAAGAAAGAAAAGAACTATATGGCCAACGTGGAGAAAGGCCACTGACAATCTGGAAAGGAGAAGGTCAAATGACCTAGACTGAGAAGGACACACAAGTATGAAAAGTTTGAGTCTATGAAAAGAACCCCGGGCAACTTAGAAAACACCGAGATAGCAAGGGATTGTTAAGTAAGTCCGTGAGAGAGGTACCATTTTGTACCCAAGTGTGCATCCACATTTCCCATTCATTCTCTACTGAAATCTAGCTTTTGCTAGAAACCTCAGCTTCAGCTGCCAAAGATCTTTGGTGATATCATCATTCCCATCTTCAGTGTCATGTGATAGATCACTCAGTGACATTTCATTCCAGTTGCCCTTTCACTCCTCTCCCCTCCCCCACGCCATCTGATTCATCAGTTTATTCTGCTGGCATTACCTTCACTTAAAAGATGATCAAACCTTGCCATTACCTCACCTTATCCTACCTGCTAGTTCAAACTCTAGTTATGTCCCTGGATGGCGAATGTGGTCTTTCTACCTATTCCCTTGCTTATCATTTTTTACTCCTAGTGTCATTCTCACATAGAGGGTCAGCTTTGCAATCCCTCTTGATGATGTCAGCCCTTGCTGAAAAATGCCCCTGGCCTCCTTCATCCTTAGAGTGAGATCTAAAGTTTTTCTGGGGCCTGGAGACATACCTGGCATGGATTCTCCTGGTTTCTACAGCCTGCCCTTCTAGCCTTTCCCCACTGCCAGACCCTGCCTCTTGGCCTCCCCACTAGCTGTTCCCTCTACCTGGAATGGCTGTTTTTGTGTTTAGGTCTTGCTCAAGCATAACTTTCTCAAAGAGGCATGCCCAATCCGCACTCCATGGGCTTCAGTCAACTCTTTGCTGCTATTCTGTTCCTGGTCAGCCTCTTCTCCTTGGAACCCATGTTCCCTGTGAAAGGTCTGGCAAGTGCTCCAAACAATGGCGGCCAAAGAGAGGCAAGTGAATGTGGAGTGAACAATCTCACATCTCCCTTTTCTAATTCTTTCCTCTTTGAGCTACTGGCTGACTCTCCTTGCTGACCGACTCTCCTCCTTAACCATTTAATCAGTCCACCCCAGCATCTCTCTCTTCTTCCACACAACTTGTCTTGCTGGGCATCCTTTCTGGAGCATCAGTTCCACCTAACACTGAGCTCCCTGGGCTTCTGCCTGGGTTGGCTTTTGAGCTCCAATCTCAGGCACGGCAAAGCTTTCCATGGGGTCCTCGACACAATGCACACAGGAGAATCTGGATCTTCGCTCAGGAGCTCTCATCATCCCTCCTTCCTCCATAAGCATGGCTTTTGCTGAATGGTTTGCCAGCTTCCCTGTATAGAGCAGGCACTGAGGTAGAAGAAGATGACACAGACAAACAAAAACAAAGGCACATTTCCAGTCCAGAGTCCATAGCATATTACAGGAGACAGACAAGTTAATAGAGGTAGTGGAATGGGTGAGAGCTGTGACAGAGGGTGCTCTGTAAGACCCAGAGGATCCCTGAATCAGCCTTGGGGAGAGGGCTGGCGACCTCTGGCAGAACCTGTCTTGAATCGCTTAGGTCCAGCTCCCATACATAGGAAGCATGCCCTGGGTTTTTGTCTTTTAATCTACCAATCTCCCTGCTCAGTCCAGAATGATCCTCATATAAATTAGTGAATTTATTCTGAGGACTACAGTCCTGGAACCCCTTACAAGCTACCCACGTTGCCTTCTATCTTTCTCCCCAACCCCCACTTCACACACTCCACATCGCCGCGACCTCAGCCAACTTCCGTGACAGGCCATGCAGGCCCTGGTTGGCCAGGCAGTTCCACTGCCTGGAATAACCTCACCTTCCTCCCTGGCAGGCAAATGTGAGTCACACAGGGCTTCAAAACACGACTCAAATGTCACCTCCTCTTTGAACTCACCTGCCCCTCTTCCTGACTTGCCCTCCCCCATCCATAGCAGACACAGTCTCCCTTTGAGCTCCTGTCAAGTGGGTGAGACCTTAGGGTTGGCAGTGTTGAGTACGTGGTAATAAGCAGGTACACACTGAGCTCCCAGGGAGCAGGGTGTGACTTTGGTCCTCAGAGATCCCAGAGCCTGACTCAGTGGATGTCCTCATGCCTTGAATGCTCAAAATGCAGAGGCCCACTGGACAACAGAATTTGCTTGCATCATGGAAGAACTGTGAATTCCTTTAAGTCAGTCATGTGATAGCCTTGGGCCCTCTAGAATGGTGGGAGATGCTGAATAGTTATCTGAGCTAATCGTATAATATCTGGAGAGTCACAAACATTGTCCTCAATTTCCTACAGCAGGATTCAGCTTCTGTTGATGGGTGCAAACACCCTGTCACTTCTGCCACCTGGTGGCCATTTACCCCATTTGCGAGTTGGATTCTTAGATAAAAAAGTAATATTTTTCATCCTTGTAGTAATTACCCTCATACTAATTCCGTTATTTCATTATTAAAAATTTCTAGTGCAATCCTCAGTTTCTCCCCACTCACAGGGAAAAATAGTTCTGTGTGAGAGGGAAAGAATTTCTGCCTCATGATTTACTCTCCTAAGTTCCTACCTCAATCCAGACATGCACAGTCCACAGTGACAGCTCCCGGGGAGGAGAAGCCGGGTTTTGTGGCTACCTACAGGAGCCATCTGGTTGTCTGCACTTAGAGGTCTCTGAGGAAAGCAGATAAGCAGATAAGCAGGCCATCCACAGCCCCTTAAGCAAAACTTACTTTCAAGGTCAGAAGCAGCGCAGAATGGGCTAGAAGGACCTGCCCTGTTCTCAGCTCCAGGCCTACAACATAGCACTTGATTTCACCTCTGCCAAAATAGAAACATGTTAAAATGTAAATTAGAAAGCCAGTCCAACCAACCAGGGGTACTCCTTTTGTTTTGGCTTTCCTCATACTCCATAACAGTGAATGAGATAATGACTCTGTTTTTAGGACTCTGGTCAGCATCTCCTCATTATTATTATTATTCTAGAAAATAATGACTGTAAACACTTGCTTTTTTATCCTTATGACAATGACCTAGGCCCCTAGATGCAGGGATTAATTTCCCCTCCAAAGCCAGGGGCCCGTCAGCAGCCTAGTCAGACTGTCTGGAAGATCAGCCAACAGGAAGTTGTAATAGTCGTCTGTGCTTCTACTACTTCTACTACTTCAGTGGGTCTTTACCAGAAAACTATCCTGTTTCCGATACGTATGGTTCTCTTTCTTGTCCTTCTCAGCAGACCACAACCAGGTGGCATTTGAGGGTGTCTGATAAGCCCAACATGAACTGCTGCATTTATGCAAAGTCCTTTAAGTTTTCTCTGTTCCTTAATTGTAGCAAGGCATGAGTGGGAACCTAGTCTGGGACTTGGGGATTGCTTAGGTGGCTGAATCTATTTACATCAGTATTTCCTCATCTTCTTGGGACAAAGGGCAAGGTCACTGGGGCTCTGTGTTGAAGATTTGAAAGAAGGGAGAGAAGGAGTATCTGTGCCTCCTCAGAAGGGACCCTACTTTCCCATGTATAAACTCAGGGAACACACAGTGGGTTTTCTTTCTTTCTTTCTTTCTTTCTTTCTTTCTTTCTTTCTTTCTTCTTCCTTCCTTCCTTTCTTTCTTTCTTCTTTCTCTCTCTCTCTCCTTTTTTTCACTTAAGCTGCAGACAGTCATAACAAGTCTACTGCCAAGCAGTATGTTGGGGCTAGGGATAGGATGTTTAAAGAAACCACTATGGTCCCAGTTCTCAGAAAATAGAGCCTTGGGGGAAAGAAGCATTAACCAAAATATAACAGAAATGATAGCATAATTACCACCAAGAGTCCTATAGTGGAGAATGACATGTTATTCAAAAGCATAATGCAGAGGAGCTTTATCTAGCCTTCGGGTCAGTCCAACCTCCCCCATGAAGGAACTTGGTATGAAGAAATGAGGGGTGAATGGGAGTTTACCAAAGAAATAGAGTTTCAAAGGGGGAGAGAAAGGGACCTGAGGGGCTGTGCTGGATGGAGCATGTGTGTCTAGAAACCCCAGGCTCCTGCAGGAGCAGGCACAGTTTGCATTTGGTAGTGGCTTTTTCTGGGGGGTAGGCATGAGAGACAGCATCACACACCATGAGACCTGTGTGCAAAACTCACTGGGAGAATGTGCTAGTAGAGAGGGGCCACACCAACAGGGTGTTTGTACTCCAGTAATGCTCAGATAGAATTGGCACTAAATATGTGGTTGTTGGATGAGTGAATGAAATATTCCTCAGCCTCAGCTTTAGGAGGTGGCCTCTAGTACAGGGAATTCTGAACTCCTAATTAATCTTCCTTCCCTTGGCTTATCTCCAAGGAAGAGGAATGCCTTTGGATTCATCAAGTCCAGGGATATAGATTGGGTGTAGTTTTCTGGTAAGCACTAGAAAGAGGGATACAATAGCAGACATGGGTCAAAAGCTCTCCCATTATTTTGCTCTGGGTCTTATATTTTACACTTGCTTCTCCTTGCTGAATACTACCTCTCATCATCAAAGAGGCAAGAAAAATGATTTAGGACTAAGCTGAGGAAAATAAAATATTCTACCTGTTCCCTTTGGGTTAGGTTGGTGTCCTGGTACAGGTGTGGCTCCAAGGCCAATGGTGACTCTCAGGAGCTTTTCACAGAGGCTTAGCTCCCATGGGAAGCTTTCAGATATAGATTGCTGACCCAGGCTGGCTTCAAACCTCAGACATCCTTAGATGTTGGTCACCAATCTCCATCTCTTCTATCTTCATGTTTAAAGACAATGTAACAGTAAGTAGCATCACAGGGGAGAATACAAGCTAATGACAGTAGCCCTCCACCACATGATGCATTTCTAAGGAAAGTAAAATATGAGGAGGCAAAATAACTGTCTTGGAATCACATGCATAACATTTCAAAGCTGAGAATCACCCTCAGTATTCATGTTTCATTGTTTAATTCTAAAAGGCTACTTTATGGCTGAGTAGTATTCCATTGTATATATATATATACCACAACATTTTATCCATTCATCTGTTGAAGGGCATATAAAAGAATAATATTAAAGGCATTTGCAGATAAATGGATAGAATTAGAGATTATCATGCTAAGTGAAATAAACCAATCCCCCCAAAACAAAGGCTGGATGTTTTCCCTGATAAGTGGATGATGATATAAAATCAGGTTGGGGTGGTGGGGTTGAGATAAGAATAGAGGAACATTAGATTATGAAGAGGGAAATGAGGGGGCAGGGTGGGGTATGAAAAATGGTGGAATGAGATACACATCATTACCCTATGCACATGTATGAATGGTATGAATGCACATCATGCACAACCATAGAAATGAAAATTTATACCCCATTTGTGTACAATGAATCAAAATGAAGTCTGTAAAAATTTAAAAGATATATAAATAAAAATTTAAAAATAAAAGGTGACTTCAGTAACAAATAATTATAAAGAGATTGTTTCTTGCATGTTTGTGGTAGATTGCAAAATATGGACACAGATTCCTTCTAGAGTGGTATGTGCATTCCCCAGCAATGTGACTCTGTGGCCTTCTATAAGGAAGTGGGGTCTTTTTTCCCATCCTCAGAATCTAAAATGGTCTGAGACTTGCTTGGCAATAATTAACAATGAAAGGATGGAAGTGGAGTTGTGCAGGTTCTAGAATCCAAGCTATTGGAGGTGGGGAGGGTCTTGAAAATTTTGCTTTTGACCTCTTGAAATTCTCCCCTGAGCCCATACAAGAGGAATACCTGTACAACCTTCTGGTGAAGGAGGATCACATGGAGAACCCAGGTGGGTGTTAACTGCCAGCCTTTGTGAATTCCCAGCTCTGCTGACCCTGTAGCTGAGTGGAGCTTTTGGATGAGCTGAGGTCACATGGTAGGGAGGACACTTCCTTTGGCCATTGCACACAATCCTAAGGAACAGGAGCTCACTGCAATTTTTTATCCACTAGACTTTGGGGTAGTTCATTGCCTCTTTCACATCATGCATCTGAGTGCATCATCATGTTCAATCTCCACAGTGACCTTGTAAGATTCTCATTAAATTCCCATTTTACTCATTAGGAAACTGAGCCTCATAGACATGGTACATGGCTATAAAATGGCAGGGCTAGAGTTTGCACTCACGTTGATGTGGCTCCGCAGGCCAGCTTCTCTCCATTTCAAACCACTGGTCCATTGCAAACCACAGAGATGTAGTAAAAAGAGGATGTCATAGAGCTTTGCAGCAGAGTTTGGGGCCCAAACTGCAGCATGTTCTGGTTACAGAGCAAGGGCCATCAGCTGACAAGAGAAGACACAGGAGTCTCAAAGATGCCAAAGAAAAAGTAGGGGCTTGGGCTTCTTTCCATTGGCTTTGCTGAGTGGAAACCTGAAATTACTGTGATTGGGACCCACATCCCTGGCTGTTCCACAGAGCTGTTGCAACTGGAGGGTGTTAGTATTCTTCAGAAAACCACCAGTGGTGTGGGTATTGGTTACTTTCCGCAGCATAGCGAGTTATCCCCAAACATGACAGTTGAAAGGACTCTGAGGAAGACATAAGGATGAGGTTAAGCTGTTGGTGGGGCTGCAGTCAAGGGAAGAGGTTGCAGCATCCATTTCCAAGTGTGTCATGGGTGGCAGAGGATTTCGTCCTTGGGAAACTCACAGCATGGCAGTTTGTTTTCCTGGGAGGGAGGGAGACAGAGACAGAGACAAAGGGAGGGAGAAAAGGAGGTGGTGCCACTCTGACACTAACATCTTCAAGTATCTTTCTTCCAAAAAGCAAGAAGGAGGAGGAGATTAGAGAAGTGAAAGAGGAGGAGATGGAGGGTGATGGGGAAAGACAGGAGAGAGGGAGAGAAGGTAGAATAGAGAGAGGGAGAGGAATAGTGGGAGAGAAAAGCAGATACACACATGGCAGGGAGAGAGAGAGGAAGGGAAGGGAAAGGAAGAGAAGATAGGAGAGTGGAGAGGAAAGAAAAGGAGAGAGGGTCAGAAAGAGGAAAAGAGAGAGGGAGGAATACAGGGAGAAAGCATAAGAAAGAGGGACACACACAAAAATAACTGAGGAAAGTACAATTGCTATAACTTAATCTTGTAAACACCATACCATCACCTTTTGCTTCTGGTTACAGAGAATAAGTCATTCCTCAGAGAGGCAGGCAAGGCTGGGGTCCTTTGCAGATGCCTGACCCAGTGGTCATAGCACACCATGCACCAGAAACCCTGCTATGCTTATCCCTCTCCAAGAAGAAGATGCCAGGGATCCTAACACTTTCAGCAAGTGTGGTCACTTCCGCCCCCAGTAATTGACATAGGAGTACCATAAACTACATGTGAACTGTTTGGTGGTGATTCAAAGGCTTCTAAGGAGACAACCCTCTATGTAGAAAATGAATACAAGCGAAGGAATCATCTGATAATTTTTAAAAAAATAGTCATTGGATTTTATCCCTCCAAAACAACATAACAGAAAAACTCCACTTTTTCAAAGATCTACAACTGTGGCAGCCTCAGGAGATTTCACATTTTCCAAAGGAAGGAGGCAGGCATTGATTTAATAGCAGTGATATGTCACGTCTATAATCTCAAATCTTTACTCAATAAGGCATTCCCTCCACCTGCACACCATCCACCCAACCTCCCCTCAAGGAGGCAGATCCCCCATCTCTCGCAGATCACATACAATCTTGCCCTGACTTTAGTGACACTGTAAGTAAATCTATTTGATAGGAGAGGAAATGCCACCCAATTTACACATTGATCTTTGGTCAAAACAACATAGGAGAAAAATCATTAAAATAAAACCAAGAATAGTGGGAAAAGAAAGGAGGTAAAAATACAACAATAAAAGAAAACAGAGGAAGAAGCAAGGAGGAGTAGGTTTGGTGCAGCAAACCTACTCCTGGCATTCTGGTCTGTCAGATTGATGCTCAAAACAAGGTTGTGGACTCACTCTCAGAGAAGGGGCTGTTCCTGAGCCTGAGCATCAGTTACAAAGAAGCTGGGGAACTCCAGTGCATCCAGATGTCCAGAGTTGGCTAGGAATGAACATCCAGGCACTGGATCCCTGCAGCCAAACACCTTCCATAGAAGGTTTACTGCCCTAGAGCCAAAGTCAGACCAGCAATTTGACAGGTCTAGTGACCAATGAGTATGGCTCTCCTCTTGCTTAGAATCTAAGATTGGATTATAACAGAATTTCAAGTATAGAAGAACTGCAATGGTTATACACTGCTTTGAAAATTAGGAACTGCTTTGCCTAAAAAACAAATTTGATTGTGGTAAAATACATGTAGCCTAGAATGTACTCTTAGCTAATTTTTAAATGTAGTTCTGTGGTGTTAAGTACAGTTATGTCATCATGGTGCAACAGTCACCATCAACCATCTCCAGAACTTAAACTGAAACTCTGTACTCATTAAACCTCATCTCCTTATTCTCCTCCCCCAGCCCCTGGCAACCCCCATTCTGCTTTCTGTATCTATGAATTTGACTACAATATGGACATCATATAAAGTAATTTGTATAGTATTTGTCCTTTGATGACTGGCTGAATTCACTTGGCATAATGCCTTCAAAGTTTATCCATGTTATGTGTCAGATTTCTTTCCTTTTGAAAGGCTGAATAATGTCCCATTGTATGGATACGCCACATGTTGTCTATTCATTCACCTACTGGTGGACACTTTGGAAACTTCTACTTTTTGGCTATCTTGAATAATGTTGCTATGAACATGAGTGTATATATATGGCTTCATGAATGTTTTTAGTTGTTTTTGGCATATACCCAGATGTGGTGTTGCTGGATTATATAACAATCCTGTGTTTAATATTTTTGATGAGCCACCATACTATTTTTCATAGCAGCTACTTTTTTTTATATTTCCATCAACATAAGTGTTCCAATTTCTCTACATCTTCACCAACACTTGCCATTTTCTGTATTTAAATTTTTTTTTATAGTGGCCATTGTAATGGGTTTGGAGCTTCTTCATTTTATGGGACAGAAAACCAAGATCTGATAAGTATCAACAGACTGCTAAAGGTTTCATGGCTAATAACTGGTACAGCCGGGAATTGTATCCAGGTGACCTGAATCCAAGAAGCAGAACTTGAAATTTTTCTTTCCAGAATAATGTCACACATCCTCAGGCTCATGGGGGTTTCTGGCAATTGCACAAAACTGGGGAGGCATGCTCATACTAAGTTGCGATGAGGTAGAAGGTATAAAATATTTCCATTAGCAAATGGTTTGGTCAAAAACAAGTCAATAACCTGAAATGGATAAAATCAGAATAAGTTCTGACCTTTGGTGCAAATGCCAAGAGACCTGAATGTGGATAATTTTGGAAGCCAACTGAAGAGTTGAATTATTACTTGTCTCAATGCTTCCTGCTTTCGGTTGGGACTGGAAATGGAAGTGCCAAGCCCTGCCAGGAAGTCTTCTCTCGTGGTTTTACTGGTCAAGGCTAATTTAGGAAGTGCTGGAAATCTTGTAGAAACCCCTCGGGAAATTTTTACCTTGTTTTCCTACATAAAAAGTTCCACTCAGTTACAAAACCTCAGAAATGACATCTGTACTCCCTACTGGCTTATCTGGGCTCAACCTTGCGTTTGTTCCCAGTGTGATTCACTATTAGGCACCCCAGCCAAGGGAGCTTGGGTTGTTCAGAGGATGGTGAGAGATGGATTGCCAGGCATTCTGCTGACTCTTTCATGTGCCCACTTACTTCTCGCACACATTGCCCTAGGAAGTGGGTATTAAGATTTTCATCCCCACTTGGAAGACCTTGTGGCTCAAAAAAGATGGATTCATTTACCCAACATTCACCCATCTGATAAGTGGGAAAGTCAGCACACAAATCCAAATGCATCTACTTCCCCAAGCTACACTTATCTCATTACCCTTCTCTGTTTTAGAAAGATCAGACATGATTCCTATCTTGGGTTGGGATACAGCTCAATGGTAGAAGGCTTGCCTAGCATATGAGAGCTCTTGGATTTGATCCCAGCACAACACACACAAAAAGGGGGAAGGATAATTCCTTTATCAAAGGATATTTAAGCTCTTACTGTAAGTCATAAAAACCAAAAGTCTTCCACTAAACAAAAAGCAAACATGCAGTTTGATATGCCCACTCAGGCCACCATGCACAGCCTTTTTGAGATTTTGAGATTCCCTCCTCTCCTCACGCCTCCATCTGAAGATACCTGCTCCCCTCAGTTCCAGAACAGACCTGCATGTCTATCCTTCCCTCCCTGCCTTATGCTGGACTCTGGATTGTGTCTGCCACTCTTTTCTTCTTACATGGCCAGGTCCTATTAATCATCCAAGTCCCTTTCCAAAGGACCCTCAAATAAGCTGCTCTCCTTCCCTCTTATGTTCCTTTTTACTTATGTATCATTATCTCCTTGCCACCTCCAGGAAGTCATGTACATGAAATGCCTAGCAAGATAAGGATATACATGGGAGTTGACTAGAGGGTGATAGGAACAAGGAAACACACAATGAAAGGAACAGGTCTGTGCAAATCAAAGTGGAAAGAGAATTGTGAACTTGTATTAGAAAATGAGTCAGATCTAGAAATTAAGATTTGGATGGTGGAGATTGGAGGCTGGGGAACAGGTCTGACAAACATGATGGAATAGAGAAGAGTGGTGGGCAGTTCAGAGAGAAGAGCAGTCCTGGCAGAGGGAAGTTTCCAAGTAAGGCTAATGCAAAGGTAGAAATAGATACACACTTTGGATCAAACCAGAGACCTTTACTGTCCTCAAGAGACACATTTTTAAGTTTCTTTACGGAGCAAAGAACAACAAAAAGTGCATGTCATTATTTGTGCCAGTTTAAAATCAACCATTATTTATTCACTTATTTGACAATGATTTTTAGGTATTTACCAGGTTCAGTGAATCAGATTGTGTCCCCTGTTCTTGTAGAACAGATAGTTAAGAAGAAAAATCAGAATCATATTTATTGTCTTTTCTCTTATTTTGCACAAATGCCTGGTAATTAGTAGACTTGAAAAGGTGGATTAATCCTTATATCCTGAAAGATGATATCCTGCAGATATAGTTTTACTGGCAGCAATATTTCATTCACATTTGCTTAAGGATATTCTTTAAGGGTAGAAGATGGAGAGGGGAAAATTCTGGTTCATTTTTTCTTCCTTAAAATAAATTTTAATAACAAATTACTATCATGAAAGATTCATCTGATTCAATTCCTTTGAAAAATTAAGAAAGGAAACTCTTTTAATTACTCATGATCTTGTTTGTCACAGCACACATCATACAGGTAGAAGCAAAACTTGGCGTCTTTTTTCTTTTTTTTTAAATTCTGTGTTTCAAATATGTTTTCAGCAATTTGGAAATTATATGTAATGTTTTCAAACTCAATTTACATATCCAGTGGCATTTGGGGCTAAAAAATGGGGGGGTTAGAATCAAAACATCACTTTTCTCTGGAAAACTAGGTCCTAGGCTGGTGTCGATGGCTTTGAAGGCCATTTTCATACTCCCACCTAACATCATGTAATGGGCCAGGTGCTGGCGGGTGGCAGGTCGCTGAGTCAGAGTGTGGCCCTGATCCTATCACCCATCTGTGCTCTGGTGGGTGACATGACTCACCCCTGAGGCCCAGCCCCGATCAGCCTCCCAGATCCTCCCCCGTGGGATGTGAGCTTCCTATCATCCAGTTCCCATGTTGGCAGCACAACCCCACTGGTCAGGATGTTTTTGAATAGAAATCATTTTCTGGAGTTCTAAATCATTTATAGAGGTTGGTTCTTCCTCTTTTCTTGGGGACAAAAACAATTTGATGTGTTTTTAGTAGCTGCTTCAGACTAGGATAATCTGTGCTTGTTAATAGCAAAAGAACTCTGGTTTCCTTGATGCAGCATGTATTTCTGCTCAAGTGACAGGATGGTGTTAATTAAGAAGTCATTTGTTTCCCACTGCATGACTATGAATGGAAAATGCAGATAGAGATGGGGTTGGGGTAGGTACTGAAGAGGAAGGAGTTGGGCCTTCTGCAACATGGTGGCCATCCTGGAACCAAGGACAGAGCAAGCTCTTGGCAGCAAAGCAGAGGATGCCAGTTTCAGGTGTAGGTGACATCAGCTTTAAATTTTTCCCTCTCCATAGTAATCCTCTTATGCTAGCCTCACACCTGAAGTGAGTCTGTTAGAAGTGTCAGTCTGGAGTTGAGCTGTGCTTTGAGGCTAAGAGGGATAAGCTTTGACAGTAATCCCACTGAGAACAGTTTGATGATTTCCTGAAACCTGGAGGGGTGACAAGGGCTGATGTCCCTTGTCAGGGTAGATCTGAGGAAAGCAGAGGTCTCCAGGGAGCTGCTTCCATCAGGAGGACAGGGCTTACCTAGTACTTGCTCAGAAGTCAGTGGAAAAGGTGGGGGGAGTTGGGAATGGTTGTGTTGCACAGGAAACTTAGATCATCATACATAAGGTGTCAAGATGTCCTAATCCTCAGGTTGATTCATATACAATGCTGGTAAAGAAACATGTCCCATGAGGATCATTGTGAACTGTAGAAACAGAGACTCTGAGAGCAGAAAAGCAGGGAGTGTGACACATCAGGGAAAGAAAGGGGACCAGTTCAGAAAGTTGGAGACAGTCAGGGTGAGAATTTCTCACATGTTTGAATATTAACTATATGGTCTCTGCAAACTGACATTTCCACTGAAATCAATCACTCAGGCTTACTGCCAAATTGTGTGTCCACATTTTTACTCAGTGTAATGGCACATTTGAAGTGTCAGTGTGGTTCAGCTGCCACCACCAGGTTTTGGTCAAACACCAATATGTGAAGGTAGTTTTTGGATGAGATAAACATTTAGCTCTGTAGATTTTGAGTAAAGCTGGTGAGTTTCCCTAGTATGGTGGGCCTCATCCAATCAGTTAAAGACCTTCAGAGTAGTGACTGAGGTTCCCAGGAAAGGCGAGTTAGTCCATCAAACCAACTTCAGACTCAAGTTGCAACATTGCCTTGTTTCCAGGTTTCCAGTTTACTGGCCTGGCCTGCAGATTTCCAACTTGCCAACCCCCATATACCCATGAGCTAATTCCTTAAAATCAATCTCTCTGTCTACACTCATGTATTCTGTTCCTTGGAGAACCCTGACTAACACATCCTGGTCTATCTCTGGTGCATTTGGTTGCACATTCCTTCCCTTATGTATTCCTTCTCTATTTCTGCCATGCAAACCTTCCATGTGGTCTCTCTGGTATATTTCGGGAAGAGGGATCCATGTGGTATAAGCAAAGCCCCAGGCCAAACTCTAATCCCAAACCCACCACAGGTTTTCATGAGGCCTCAAGCACATGATCATTCCAACTTTACCTGTACAGGGAGATTAGACTCTATCAGAGGTGGTCAACCTGGGATAATCAGTATTATCATTATGGAGAAAATTTCCTGACATTATGGAGAAAATTTCCTGATTTTTTTTTCTATTCTGTTCTGGAAAGAATACCCAATGTTTTCATCACATTGGAAAATTAGTCTAAGGACATAGGAGTCATCATTTCTCATAATTGTGGGATCCACTCCTAATCATCAAACCCCTGGGTAATTAAGTTTTCAACTAATGTATATGTATGTCTGAATGTGGTGTGTGTGTGTGTGTGTGTGTGTGTGTGTATGTAGCTGATTTAGCTATTTTGAAAATTTCATGTTGAAAATGATGAAAGAATAAATTGATGACAAGTACTGTTAGGAGTCAACAGTTTAAAAGCCATGATTGTATCATTTTAAGGATAAGTAGCAACACACACACACCCCTCTGTCATAGGTAGAACAGTCCCTGCAAATGCTTATGCTCTAATCTCTTGAAGCCTATAATTTACTACATAAGCTTCAGAGATATAATTATGGTTACTATCCAGTGACCTTAAGTGTGAGAGGTTGGTCTTGAATTTTCTAGGTGGACCTGATCTAATCAAGTAAACCCTCAAAACAGAGAATTTTCTCTGGTTGGGCACAGAACACAGGAGACAGAAGGGGCCATTGGAGGGAAACAAAGTATGAGGGTATTGGCCCTGTTGATAGGAAGGAATCAGGGATCTTTGGGAGCTAAGATGAGCCCTGTCTGACTGCTGGGCAGGAAATGGGGATCACGCCCTACAACCCCAGAATGGAGTTCAAAACACATTCCACTTTCTTCTCAGATCCTCCAGAGAAGAGCCTGGCCCCACTGACACCTTGATTTTAACTTTGTGAGTACCACCTGAGCCTGCTTGGAATTCTAATCTAGAGAACTGTGAGACAGTATTGCTATAAGCCACTGACTCTGTTACTGCAGAGGTATGGTCTGAATTGTATGAGTCAGGGTTCTCGAGAGGAACAGAATCAACAGGAAGTATAACTATAAAAAGGAGACTTATTAGATTGGCTTACACAACAGAACCTGGATAGTCCACAATGGCCATGTGTAGCTGGAAAGCTGGAAGAACCAGCAGTTGCACAGTCCAAGACCCAGAAGCCCCAGAACATGAAAGATCAACGGTGCTATTCTAGTCTGAGACCAAGGCTTCTGGAAACTACCAGGAGAATCATTGGCAGAGCCCGCTTTGGAAAAGTGAAGAAGTCAGAGTCCGATATCCTCAGAGGATCAAAGCAGCAATCAAGAACCTGTTCAAGAAGAGTAGAGCTTGCATTGGCATCTGCTTCCTTGTTCTTCCAGGTTTTATTGCATCCAAGCCACCATCCTATTGGGTGATGCTGCCCATGCTTAGGGAGGGGCTCCACTTCAGTTCACTATTCCACATTCCTATCATTCCTAGACACACCCTCACTGACACACCCAGAGTCCACTTAATCATCAGCAACTCTTAATCCAATCAGGTTGACAATTCAAATTAACCATTACAATTGTGTTCCCTTCCAAAATTCATTTGTTGAAGTCTTACTCCCCAGCATATGACCGATGGGGACAGATAAAGCGTGTCAAGGAGTGATTAAGGTAAAAAGAGGGCTTTAGTGTGGACCCTAACCCAATACAACTGGTGTCCTCTTAAAGAGTTCAGGACACAGACATACAGAGAAAATGACCATGTGAGGACAAGAGAGATGATGCCACCCACACACCAAGGAGTGAGACCTCTGAGGGAACCAATCCTGCCAGCACGTTGGTCTTGGACTTCCAGACTCCAGGACCATGAGGCAAAAACACATCTGTTGCTTAACCCTTCTGCCAGTGCCTTGTTACTGCAGCCCTGTAAGTTAATGCAAACAGCAATAGGAAATTAGCACATCCCCCTCATCCAACTGTTTTTCCAGTCTCTGCTTTCCTATGAGGACATGGCCATCCGCTTCAAGCATTTTTTAGTATCTCACACCTTGAAAGAAAAGAAAATCCCTCCCAGGGTCCCATGTTTGCCTTCACTTCAGACCCTTTTCTTTCCTCAAGCTCACAACCAAGACCCTTGAAGTGGGCCGCTCCTGATCATGCAGCAGTGCTGGTGGTTGTTTTTGCTCAAGCTCTTCCAGTAGCAGATTGGCCCCTTTACAAGTCGTCCCTTATTAGGACTCAGAGAATTCTCCAACCACAATCCAAAGGTGACTCTCTGTTCTATTCTTAGCCCACATCTTACCAGCATTTTCACTATTGTTTTTTTCAAAACTGCTTTTCTCCAGGCTTCTATGGACTCCTCCACTATGATTTCCCTCCTACCTCAGTTTCCCTCCCATTTCTCTTCAGGTTGATGTCAAAATATTGCAGGGCTCTGGGGCTCTCATCTGTCTCTCTCTCTTTTTTACCTCCTATTCCCTGAACCTCATCTAGTTCCATGGATCCAAACACCATATTTGAGCTAATGACCCTAATTATGTCTGGGCCTTTCCCTGAAAATCCAGACTCACTACTGACCACACACCTGGCAACTCTGCAAGGATGGATATCTCATGGGCTTTTCCACCACATGATGGTAAAACAGAGCTCTTATCTCTCAACATCAGTGACTATGTCTTCCAGTCTCAGGACACAGATCCACCATGTTGCTCAGGCCACTAATAGGCATCATTCTCCCTTGAAACCCCCATATTTTAACTATTTAAAATGTTTTTGTCAGTGCATTATAGCTATACATAATATGGTGGTTCACTTTGATTTACATGCATGGTTCATTCTCACTTTGGTACTTTCTCTTTCCCTCCCCTTCTCCCTCAATACCTCTCTACTGGTCTTCCTTCTATTTATTCTTAGTTTAAATTGGTGCTTCATAGATATACATAAAGATGAAATTCACTGTGATATATTTATATATGTACATACCATAATTTGTTCAATTTTATTCTGTATTTTCTCCCTTTCCCCATCCCTTTTCTCTCCCAGAGTCTCCTTCCCCTACTCCACTGATCTCCCTTCTGTTTTCATGGGATTTCCCATCTTTTTTTTTCTTATTTGGTTTTAACTTCCACATGAGAGAAAATATTCAACCCTTGACTTTCTGAATCTGGTTTATTTCACTTAGCATGATGTTCTCCAGTTCCATCCATTTACCAGAAAATGCCGTATTTTCATTATTTTTATGGCTGAGTAAAGCTACATTGTGTATCTGTATCACACTTTCTTTATCTGTTCATCTGTTGAAAGGCACCTGAGCTGGTTCCATAACTTGGTTATTGTGAATTACTCTGCTTTAAATATTAATGGGCCTTTATCATTATAATATGCTAATTTTAGTTCTTTAGGATAAATACCAAGGAGTGGGATAGCTGGGTCATATGGTAATTCCATTCCTAGTCTTTTAAGGAATCTTCATACAGCTTTCCAAAGTGGTGGTACTAATTTTCAGTCCCTGCAACAATGAATGAATTTACCTTTTCTCCCACATACTCACCAGCATTTAAGATTTTGTATTCTTGATGATTGCCATTCTAAAATCCCAATGTAGTATTGATTTATAGTTTCCTGATTGTTAGGAATGGTAAGCATTTTTTTCATATATTTATTGGCTATTTGTATTTCTTCTTTTGAGAAGTGTTTGTTTAGTTCTTTTGCCCATTTATGATTGGGTTATTTGTTTTTGATGCTTTTTAAAATTTCTTTATATATTCTGAATAGTAATCCCCTATCAGAGTGGCAATAGGCAAGGACATCCCATTCTGTAGGCTCTCTCTTTATGCTTTTTTCCTTTGCTGTGCAAAACTTCAAACATTTGATGTAGTTCCACTTATTAACTTTTTATTTTATTTCTTGAGCTTTAGGGGTCTTTTAAGGAAGGCAGTGCTTGTGCCAATAGGTTAGAATATTAATAATTTTCTCAAGATACAATTTCATACCATAAAATACATCCATTTAAATCCTATAGTTTTGCATTTTTGCTGTATTCACAGAGTTATGCAATCATCATTACAATCTATGTTTGAAATATTTTCATTAATTTCTTCTACCTACTAATCATTCCCTATATGCTGCCCCCGACCTCTTCCCCTGACAACCAACATGTTGGTTGTGTACCAGGTTTTGTGGAATATGAGTCTTCATTTCTCTTGCTTGTGTACCTTGAATTGGAGTGACTAGATCATACAGTAAATCTGCTCTCAATCTCATGTTGTCCAAAGTGGCTACACCATTTTACATTCCCATGAGTGGTATGCAACAGTTCCTACTTCTCTACATGCATGACAACACTTGTCTGTCTTTTTGATTAGAGTTGTGAAGTCTAGGTAATTGGTTTGACATGTAATGATTGCCCAACTGCCCCAGCTATGGAAATACTTGTGCAAAAGAAATCAGGATTCTCTAACCTCTGCTGATACTCTGAGAGGGATGAGTAAGTAAAGAAATGAGTAAGTCACTATCTGTACCTACACTCTTATACACCAAATACATTTTAAACCAACTGACCATAAGAGTCAGGTAGTGTAAAATCCAGTTGAGCAAATGAGTGGGAGCTTTCCTTGGGATCTATAATCTGAGTGGTATTGGATGAAGGGAAAGGATATCAGTGGCTACAGATAAAGTGAGGAGGTCCTTTCTGGCGGATAGTGTAGCATGAGAAAATGTTAACTCTTCAAAGGACAGAGACTCATTGCACAAAGCACTAAAGCGTAGGTCACTCTACTCATATTCTAGTCCCTGAGATTAAAGGCAGTTCTCTGATAGTGAATGGCATTCTGACTTCCTTGTTAATGTGGCAGTTTTAACAAATGAAACATTGGAGCATTTACAACCATTTTGTGGTTCTCTCTCTGACCCTTTCCCCTGGATTTTAACTCAGTATCTACTTCCACTTCAATACTGGCCTTATCCCGTCCTGCCTCACATCCTACCTCTCAGCCTGACTTTTGGGGTACCCTCCATGAATCAGATGACAAGAGTAGTACTTAGGGTATTATTTAGGATTTCTCCTCTCAGGACCACATTAAACATATTATGCTCATGGGCTACCACGTAATGTTTATCCTGCTTCAGGTCCAAAAAGAGAGGGAATTGAATGAAGTGCCAAATTAATGGGAAAGTTATCCTCCCTAATGTTTCTGAGGGGTGGAGTGAGGGCTGGGAATATGCATTAGGAAGACCAATCTGGCAGCAGGGTGAGATGGTCTGAGCCAAGGAGTCAGCGAGCAGGTGAAGAGCCACTGTCCCTATCCCCAAGGAAGTTCCTGAGAATCTAACTAGGGTGACATTTCAGGATAATACAGAACAAGTAAAGGTAGACTTGAATGGACTTAGAAGGGGTTGGGAAGCCAAGAGCTTCTCAACAGACCTTATTGTTCTCCTATATATAATGGAGTAATAGGGATTAAACAATATCTAACCATTTTGCTAGTTTATTTTTATCATGACTTGTGAGGTAGAAATTCAACTTGGAAAAGGCCTTCTTTATTAAATCACTTAGTCATTTTAGCAACACATCTTACAGTGCAGAGGATGTGCAGTAGTTCCCCTTATCCATGGTTTCACTTTCCAAAGTCTGCTACACTCGTTTAACTGCAGTCCAAAAATATTAAATGGAAAATTTCAAAAATAAATTATTCATAAGTTTTAAATTGTTGACTGTTTTGAGTAGTGTGACGAAATCTCATACTGTCCCACTCTTCCCAGGATGTTAGTCATCTCTTTCTCTAGTGCATCCACACTGTATTTGCTACCTGCCCATTAGCCAAGTGTTAAATCATCACTTCAAAGGTTGTGGTATCAACAGCCCTTGTATTCACATAGCTCCTAGTGGCCCAGAAGAAAAAGAGTAGAGATGCTGACAAATGCTAAAGAGAAGCCATAAAGCACCTCCTTTAAGTAAAAAGGTGAAAATTCTTGGCTTAATCAAGAAAGAAATTTGCATGCTAATGTCACTAAGATCTAGAGAAAGAAAAAAATATTCTATCTATCAAATTGTGAAGTGGGTCAGAACCTGGCATAGGAAGACCAGCCCCATGGCTAGTACCTCATGGCTGGAGCTTCAGGAAAGAACCCTGAAAGTGGCAGGCAGAACACAGTAGATGAACTCAGAAAGTGGTAAACACGGGGGTTAGAGACCGCCCTCATGACCCTTGTGGGGACCGGGAACCAACCCCCAATTTTAGTAGAGTGGATGGGCCTCCCTATGGCAGGACAGAAGTCACATTCAGCAACTGCAGCAGAGTGAATGAAAGATATGGTGGACCAATCAGGTGTGTCCTTCCCTGCCCTGTCCCTACAACATGGAGGCGAGACAGACTGTATGAACTGGTAAGCTCAGCACAGAAATGCAGACCTTCTTGCTATTAAGGGAAGATGGGAGTTCAAGCAACTAAAACAGGAAAAATGCACTTTAAATTTGTACCCCAAGTTATTTTATCAGCTACACTGATAAATTAAAACATGCAGATATTAAATAAAAACCTGAAAATATTTTTAAAATATCTTCTCCTTCAATAAGTAAAAACAACTTTGTTTCCTGATACATGGCTAATGAACCATAGTCACTCACAATCCACAGAAAGACAATGGAAAGCCAGTATTCTTGAGTCTTCTGTGACAGGTTAATGAATTATTTGTGTGTATTCTAAAAATGTTAAGCCAGGGTTAAATAATGGACTTGCTCTAGCCTTGCAGCTCTTTTCCAAAATTCAATGGGATGGTGGGGTACCAAGAAACCAAGTCCTTCCTCTCCTTAGCCCTGTGGTCTAAGACAGCCTTGCATTTGGCTGTAGGAATCAGGCATGGGTTCCAGGAAGTTTTGTCCTGTGTCTGCCCTATTCTTCTTGTCATGGCTGTGACCTTTTTCTCTACCAGCAAAGAGAAGGGGCAAGTCTGAAATTCAGTCCCCAGGATGATGATCACAGTTTTTATTGTCTGAAATCTAAGCAAAATAATATGACTGTTTCACTCAGCTTCACCATTCACATTGAAAAGACATGTGAGGTTCAATGAGACGCGAAGCAAGACTCACCTCCCTTCTCACATTACTGACTGCTTGGAAATAGTTTGTCAAATTGTATTTATGGTGAGACAGGTTCAAACAGCAGCTTAGAGTTACCCGCGTGGAACCATATTGGAAATGGGAAATGACGGGAGCAAGAGAATAATAAAGGGTCAATTAAGGCTCGAGGGAAGATAGGAGAAAAGACAAAATCAGAAAGAATGTATAAAGGACCAGTTTTTTTTATTACTACTTTAAAATATCAAGGAAAAAATAATGCATAGAGAGAAAGTAACTCTGTTTGTATAAGGAGAAATTAATCTCAGAAGGCATAAAGTAACAATAATATCTACCATCACCATCATCATTGCAGCCACCATTTGTTGAGTAACAACAAGTTAATCATATTAAGTATTATCATCTTAGGTTCTTTTTGCTAAGTGGCTCCTCCGTGTCAATGATGGAGCTGATATTTGTATCTGTGGTTTCTAACTCCTATGCTCTGCTGTTTCTACTATACCACTGCTGCTAAATGCAGAAACAAGCATGGAGATTCTTTGGCCAAATTCTGGGGCTTTCTGAGCCTCATTAGTGAGTGTTTGAGAACTCCAGGCAAGACATGGATCAATCAAATCCAGGGAAGCCATGAGTGCCATGGAGAGAGGCTGCTAAGTCATCTGCGGAGACAGCCTACTGCTTCAGGGAGCCAAACTAGGTTCCTGGCAGCAAGTGGAAAGAGACCAGACCTGAGCAGTGCAGGAAGTAATCCCCATGATTGGCAACTCCAGATGGAGGGGAGGCAAACAAGAAAGAGAAAAAGTCACTGCTGGGGTACCAGGCTCTATCCACTGGGGTCCTCTGAGAGTGTTGGGCTGCTGCAAAACACCCCACTCTAGTTACAGTCGAGGGGGCATTTGTTCCCTGGCTTGCATCCCCTATTGCTCACTGGGCACCTCCTTGGGTTCTGACTTCCTTACATTAGCTCCTTGACTCAGATAGGTTCCATCTGCATTTGAAAAGGGATGGAGCAGGAAAAGAGGGACTCCCTGTGCAGTGGAGTCTGGTACTATTGGCAACATCTGTGGGAAGCTGGATGCCAGGCAGTGTTTGGAGCCAGAGGCAGCAGAAGGGTGAGAGCTGGGACACAACAGGTGTCAACATGTATCAGACATGCCTGCTACTGGGCAAGGGGAGTCAGTGCCTATTCATTATTTATCAAGAGAACCACACACAGTCAGTGTAGAGGAGAGGAAACTTTCCTTCTGCTCTGAGGGTCCCATAATAACTGAGTCTCTGATATAAACCAACAGCAGGCAAATTAACAGGATAAATGTTGTATACATTAATTATGAGTATGAGGGCATCTTAGGAAAGAATAATGCATCCCCTCAAACACAGTGAGATTTAAGAATTTGTATACCCTCTTCACAAGAGGAAAGGGGAAAAGGGTCAAAGCAATTTAAGGGAGAGTAAATGTTTTTTGGGAAGAAATGAATGGGCCCTAGAGGAATAGATGATAGTCTGTGACGTTTTGTCTGGGCATGGAGTTGTCTTCTGACTTTTAGTGTCCTTCTCTCAGAGTAGGAGCTGATAAAAGTGATGTTCCTTATGGAGGTTCTGTTTGGGGGCAGATAAGGGAAGTTCAGAGAAAGTCTTTGTTTGCAGTTGTTGGTTTCCAGTGCCTGAAGCTCAAAGTGATCAACATTGCACCAGCAAACTCTGAGGTGGCATTTCCTTAGCTCCATCATTAGGAATTCTCCTTTTCAAGATGGCAACTTCCTCCAGGGCATAGGTAAACCAAAGGCAACTGACATCACTGGAGAAAGCCCCAGGAATCTTTCCCAGGTCAGGCCAGACTACCTCAGGTTTGTAGAGGACTTCACAGTTTATAACACTTTATCACTTGTATAGAGCTTCTCAGCTTACAATACTTTATCAGGTTTCTATAGGGCTTCACAGTTTACAAAGTGCTTTCATATACACCATTCCATTTGATCCTCAGAGAACTCCTGGGCTCAGTCATTACCACAAGCCCCAAGATACCAAGGCCTCTAACTGAGGCCCCAAAGATTATGCAAAGTGAAGGAGTACAAGTCTACAGCTCTTCTTTACTATCTCTTTCAGGTTTTACATTACAGTAAAATGTGAATGCTTATGCATGTGTATTCTAAGACATTAGTCAGAATACTTTGCAGATAAATCTACTCCAATTCCCTGGCACATGGTCTATTTAGTTAGCATCTTGTTTTAAAATAGGGGATGAGGGGTTGGGGGGAGGAATAGCAAGGGGTGTACGTCTTCCCCTGTAAAGGCACTCAAAGGTTTTCTTTATTTTTATTCTCATCTTGACCAGATGATTCTATATTTGTGCCATCACCAAATGAGAACTGTAAAGATGCTTTGTAGGTGCCATGGGTGATTTTAGATTTGACCGTGTTTTGTCTCGGGTATTGGTTGGTCTCTACCTGAGTGCTGCTGCATGTCAGACACACAGATAACTTTCAAACAGCCCTACCAACATAAGAATAATTATTCCTACTTTATAAATAAGCCTGACCTCTGAGAGATTTGACATCTTACCCAGTAGCATGAAGCAAAAGGCCAGTCAGCCCAGATTCAGAGCAAGAGTCAATTCCATGCTACCTTTGGAGAGAGAGGGGAGTGGAAAACACTTGGAGAAAATTAAGCTTCATTTCCTTTTTTTTTTTGGTACCAGGGATTGAACCTAGGGGTGCTCAACAGCTGAGCCACATCCGCAGCCCTTTTTTAAAAATTTTTTTGACGCAGAGTCTTGTTAAGTTGCTTAGGATTTCGCTAAGTTGCTAAGGGTGATTTTGAACTTGTTATTCTCCTGCCTCAGCCTCCCAGTTGCTGGAACCCTCATTTTCAAGGGGAAATTATTTGTTCTAGTGATACAATGGGAATCTCTGTGTTGGGTCAGATTTCTCTGATTCTAAATCTGGGTGAGGGCCCTCTTCCCAGTTGCTGAGTGCCCACTTTTGGCTGTGTCTTCATGTGGCAAAATGTGGAACAGACAGACAAAGCAAGCTGTTTCATTTCTTTTTATAAGGGCAGTAATTGTGCCTAATCACCCCCAAAGGCCCCACCTCCTAATTCCATCACACTGGGAGTAGAGTTTCAACCATTAGTTTCAGAAGGACACAAACATACAATCCACTGCACTAACTGTCCATTTGGAAACTTGAATGAACTGGAACATTATCTTAAAATCTCAAATATTTATTTTAATAGTTATATATTTTCAGTGCAACCCAGTTTGCTAAATAATGGGAGATGGAGGAAATTGGAGAGTTTAGTAAAACCAGTTTGCAGCCTTCGACAGTGCTTACACTTAAGTCAGGAACATGGGCACAAACATTAGGGGAAGTGGGGCGAGGTAGAAATGAGCCAAATAGGAACTGAGAACAGGAATCCCACCTAGTTTCCAGGCTGATGGCTAGGGGTACAGGGCCTTCTAAAGATAGTGGCTAAAGAGCTAAGGAGTCATTTTTTTTTTTTCAGTGCTTGCTAATAATTCAACCCAGATCCTCACACATGATAGGCAGCCAATGAAGTTTTGGAAGTCTTTTTGGTCATTATCAACCCATTAGACAGTTACATACCATTCTTCCCAGGAATATAAAATTTGTCTTCCTTCACAGCAATCTGAAGGGGTCTTATTCCTCTGTGTTTGTTTCCCTCTCTGGGAAATAATGATTCTGAAAATTGCTATAAACTCACAATCAGGCAGTGATGATTTAGCAACTGATGTTCCCTGTTACACTTTTCTCTTAAGATGAGAGATTATAAAAGCAGATATGATTATTATTATGAATCTTTAGAAGAGAATATAAAATTTTTTTAAAACCTCTTATTCAAAATCATGGCATTTGAATAATTTTGAAGCTAGCAAACGGAATTTATTTAGGCTAGTTTAAAGGCTAATTGATACAATTTCAATTTCAAATTGAAACACTACTTATAATGCATTGTCATTCATCTTAATGGGTGTTAATGTTGAAACATAATTGCGACTCTTTGAATAAGAGCATCATTAACCCTGTTATTGCTGATCAATGTACAAAGATATTCTAATAAAAATGCTTGTCCAGTAGAATTGGATGCATAATCTGGTATCTCCAATCGCAAGAGTTTCCGAAAGGAAAAGAGGCTGTCCTAATATTTTAGCATTTGCCCCTTAGATATTGAGGAAATAAACAAGATAATGTGTTCAGTGCCCTGCACTGTGTGGGGAAAACAATAAGGACTCAAAAAACATTTCAATAGACAGTAGATTGTGAGTTTTGCAGCTGCTACCCAAAGCTATTATTTTTATTATCTTTTCCTAAGCTTCTTGAGCATTTACCACTAGACCTAGGATATACATCAAGCTACAGAAAGTATCTAAGAAAACATAGATTTTGATAGTCATGAGCTGCTGCATTTTCTGTATATGGCAGGCATACTACACAATCTTTGTTACACAGTGAATACCTGAAAAGCAGTTTTACATACGAAGACACTAAGGTTCAGAGATGTTAAGCCAAAAGTCCCCAGATTCATACTTAAAGTTTCCATTAAGTGACAGAGTTGAAATTTCATGCAACAGTGTGGGACATGTTCTTACCAGCTATGCTACTAGCCAGTGATGGTCATTTCTGAAACTGGCCATAGTTCATGGAGCCCCTCGGGTTTCCAGAAAAGAAAAGTAAATTGAGCCAGTTTGCTGTGTCATACAACCACTGCCCTTTTCAGTTCCCTTTGCCTTAGGCACCCATCACCCAAGGAGCCCAAAGCCCACCACTGTGACCATTTCCCTGAACAGATTCTCCCCAGTGCTTCCTCATCACTGTCAGACAACATGATTAATTCTGCTGCTGCCAACTCTCATGGGCAAAAGTTCTACTGCAGTGCAGAGAGCTAAAATTTTAGGCATTGTCTTTCCTAGGTAGTGTTTCTTGAAGATGTCTAATGGAGTCAAAGATCTACAATGATTTAAGACCTAACACTCTCCCCTTGGGGTAGTCCCATTTCAGTTCACCCAGTTGTGAAGAGCATTCAAAGTCCACAAGTGTCAGGAAGCTAAACCTTGCCCTTGCTACATTGTTCATTTCACCAACATTTATGGAAAGAGTGTTCACGGCCATGCCTCTGAGCAGACACACATGGAAGGATCCAACCTCTGTTTATCTAGAAACTACATGCTGGTTATTGCAGAAATTCAGGCATTACCAACACAGTAGTACAAAATAATTACTACAAGTGTTTTTATTTATTTATAATAGACATTGCATTAAATATTTGACATACATAATCCTAATCAATCTTCACAGTAAACCCTAAAAAGTTAGTATTAGTCCTATCCCATTTTTCATGTGGGTAAACAGGCATTGAGAAAGGTAAAATCACTCTCTCAAGATGACTTGGCCATCTGGTGATAAGGTCAGGATGTGCATCTCATCAATTTGTCTGTAGTACACCAACTTTTATAGGGCTCCAAGCTGGATGGATGGTAGAATTAGAAAGTTTCACATCTGATTGGCAAAGCCAGAAAGAGCCACAATATTAGGCAGCATTTGATTGGAATCTGGGAAGCTTGAGTAAGAATTTGCCAAGTGAACAAGAAGAAAAGAAAATCGTAGCTTAAGAAATACTATGCACCCAGGCCTGGAGGAGGTCAAGGTCATCTCATGCTGTGGGAACCACCTGTGGTTTTACTCAAGTGAAGTTCCTGGTGAGGGTGGGGGCAGTGAGGCATCAGAGAAGGGAAGTGGCAATGCTGAGGCTGGTGTATGTCAGAGAGAGCCTTGGGAGACAAGCAAAAGCTGGTGGGAGATCTGGTCCTGTTGATGATGGGGAGCCCCTGAGGAAGGTGGAGACTCCAGGTTAGGAAGCTGTGGATATCAGAGAATAGGGTGGGCTGTGAAGAAGAGACCTGTGTGGGAGACCAACTACATAGCTACTACAATAGTTCAGTTGCAAGGAGGACTTGAACGTAGTGGCAACAGGAAACAGAAAGTCTATATATTTAATGAACAGAATTATCAGGACTTGGTGAATAAATGAACTTGCATGAGGCACTCTGTGTGACAAGCAGCAGAAACTGGGGAATTTAAGTAAAAAAAGGACTACATCTGAAGGATGATAGTTAGCACAGCTCACATATGTGAAGAGTTGATATTCCTGTCTCTGGAAGGGGCACAGTCCAGATAAGCCACTCCCATCCCCAGAATAATGAGGCTTAGGATCAACTTTATAATTATGAGACTTGGGTGTCAGATATCATTTTGACTTATTTATTTATTTATTTATTTATTTGCAGTGCTGGGGATTGAACCCAGGGCCTTGTGATCATTTGGACTTTAAATTGGCCAAATGTTTGCAATGCCATCTGCTGATAGAATACACATACATCCAGATCTATAGGAAGCCAGGAGGGACAGGCACCAAGTCTGACTCTGTGGAGGGTGAGGGGGACCCAGACCAAGGTTCCTTCAAGGATGCTGTCTAGCCCACCATTCTAGAAAAAATTGAGCTGAGATTTGTGCTTTTAAAGGAAGTCTATTTTTTCTAAGTGAAAATATTAAGATTTATGTCACATGAAAATTACCTGTGATTGTAAAGCTAACTGATTTCAAGAATTAACTCCCATGATTTAAAAGGAAGTTTATCTATAGCTGGTAGTTCTCCCTGAGGGCACTGGGGTGGAGTCAGCTCTCTGTGGACTGTGGTCCCAGGTGTCCCATCCAGCATATACCAGCCATCAGGGTTTAAAGACTGAGGGACTGAGGAGTGAATGATATTGGAGCACCAGGGGTAGGGGATCTGTTGGAATAAGTATATATTTAGGAGTTAACAAAACTGGGACTTTAGCCCTGACAGTTACTAGCTGTGTACTTTTGGGCAAAACTACTTAATTCTGTGAATCTCCATTTCCTTAGAAGTTTTTGGAAATATATCTGTTCCAGACCCTACCTCCTCAGATTCTGGTTCAGTAAAGCTGATTTCTGAAAAAGCTCTACAGGCCATAGGATGAGCAACCATGGTTGAAAACTGATCTAGAGTCATTCATTGAAGAGTCAATTATTCATCCAGCCACTCATTCATTCACACCTGAGCACCTGCTCTGTGCCAGGGTCTCTCTCTGGCACCAGGACCTGAGCAGTGGGCCAGACTGAGGATGTGGACCTTATGACTGATGCTTTGTCAGTTTATGCTCTTAGAAGTACTTATCAATAAATGAGTCTGATTAGAGGAAGAAATGTCCAAAGATTGCAGGGATGGCCTGTCGTTATCACCTGCTAGGAGTTTCCTGGAATCACCTTAATTCCTGAATTCCAAAAAAAATAAAATAATTGGCAGTTCTGGAATTGCCAAAGGGGATTTCTATTCCATACATGCATCCCAGGACACTTCTGCTGCAAATGAATATCCAACGAGCTCCCTTTATATTTCAGGGGACAATGTGGGGAGGGAAGGCAAGCTTGGACCTTAACTCAGAATCCTTTCTCGAGCCCACCATATCTCCTGGTGAATTATTCAGTCACAGTGATGACTTTGGCATGTCTTTGTGGTGCTTTCTGAGTTTAAATGTCTTCGGTGTCAAATGACTGCCATGAAAAGTGTCTAATTCCTCCCCTCCCAACTCTATCTGAGTGGATCCCAACCAGAGCAGAAATATTTCTGCCATCATGCCTCCAGTCAGCTGTGGGAATAGGATCTAGCTGTGGATGCAGGTCAGAAATTGCAGTCTCCCTCTCTGAAAACTATTTAGAATGTATAATTGAGCTTTTCAGACAATTAGGCAATTTGATGGTTGCAGATTTGACTCAGGACGAAATCCAGCAATGTGATGATTAACTTGAACTGCATGAGCTACATGCATTTCCTTGGGAGCAGAAGTGAGGAGCCCATACTGGGAAGAGCCTGGCTGGTGGAAAGAGGAAGCTCAGGCTTGTGCTTGTGTGGTCTGGGTGGAGGAGGCCCGCAGCATGGAGGCTGGGAAAAGAACAACCAGACGGGAAAGATTCTACAATGTTGTGTTTATAATAAAGATTAAAGTGATTTGAGGGGCTGAATGTTTTCATGTGCATCCACAGATATCTGCATATCTTTATAGATTTGAGTGAGGGTACGTTATCATAGACGATGATTTTTTATCTGGTATCCCTAATGCCTCTAGCATCCTTGGTGCTTAGTATAGCATGTAAATGTTTCAGCATGTAAAGGCATCAGTAAATATTTGTGAATAAGTGACTGGCTGACAGACTGCATTGTGGAATCTTGATTGTAATAGTAACTAAATGGAGCAATATCAATGGCTAAAAGTGGACTTTGGTAAGGTGGAGATAGATCTAATCTTGGAAGAGGGCATGCTTTTCACACCAGCACAGAAAGGACAAGAATAAGGATGTTGGTGTCAGTTGTCTGGGGTTCAAATCCTAGCTCAACCACTTGTTAACTGTAAGACCCTGAGCATGTTACTTAATTTCACTATACTTTAATTTCTCCAAATGAGAAATGAAATGGAAATAGTACTCTGTTCATTTGTGTGTGTGTTGAGTCCATATATGTGAGATGCTTAGAACTGCACCTCACACACAATGAGGTCCCTGAAATTATAACTTCTATCTCATAATGGTGGATGTATCTTTCTGGACACTTAAGTAACATAAGTCTCAATTTCCTCATCCTTAAAGTCTGACCAGGAATTTTTTACTTCACAGAATGGCTGTAAATGATAAATACAATGATGTGGGTAACAGTGTCTGACACAAAATCTCTGTTTAATGCTTATCTCTTGGCTTTTTCAGATCTACACCATGCAGTTAGTTTTATATTGCCTGCATCCTCACTTCCTTTTTCTTCCTTACCACTTAAAAATAAAGACCATAACTGTGAGTATATTCCCAGATCAAATTATATTAAAGATTTCAAATAATTGAGCAAGTTCCAGAGTGAGGGGATGGTTCAGGAAGGGCAAGAGTACACCAAGCTTGTGTCTAACAATTACAGCTTTATTTTGGTTTTTATGTTGGTACTTGTTCTAACTGTGTGTGGAGCAGACTTCTGCTCAGGGACTTAAACAGTCCTGATAGAACATCCTCATTTTGTCAGAATTGGATGCATCCTAAATAGAAATGGCCACTCTCATAGACACTTTGAAGGTGAAGCTGAAAAGCAAGCCCATGGAATGGTATTCCAGAATCCACTGCAGACCAGGACCACCACAGCCCCCAGCTTCCGCACCAAGGGGACAGGGGAATTTTCAGTGGGGACCCTTGGGCAATCCCCCAGCTCTTACCCAAACGGTCACAGGGTCTTCAGAGGGCACAGGACAGTGATAGCTTCTCCTGAGAGGAAATGTGACTGGGGAGAGGCACTGGATAAAGGGAACTTCTGGGCTGGCTGTGTCCAGAAATTTCCTGTTGAGTGTTTCACTTCACGTTTAGGAAAGGATTGAGGAACTCTTGGGAATCCAGTTAACAAAGGTCTAGAACACAGTGAAAAGTAAAAGGCTACACCCACAACTGACTCTCAGGGCTTCCTGGACCAGCTGCTGCCTTCGAAGGCCAAGAAGACCCAGGCTTTCTTCTAAGTTCAATTTATTCTTCATCTTGTCTTTGTTTCCCAACTTTCTAGTAGTCCTGAGCATATACTTGGCAACTTTTGCTTTTCCCGCCAAGTTAAACAAAACAAAACAGGAAACACGGGAAGTGGTTCATATTTTCATGCACACACTTACAGCCTTGCTTTTGCAAAGTGCAGCAGAACAAGTGCACCCCAGACGCCTTCCCAAAATGCTTTCTGTTTCTTCTAACCCTTTATAATAAGAACCTTGCCCCAGGCCAAACCAATTGAAATTAAAAAATAAAACAGGCCAGACCAGTTAATATAATACTTAATTAAAATATGCATTAAAACATCATGCAAAAGAGAATATATAGTGTTCAAAGAGGGCATCATCTGAGCACTGCTCTGTAGGTTTTAAAGAGCAGTTTTTGGAAGATTGGAGAGGAAAAAAAAAGACTGCAGTTCTTTCTTTTCATTTCATGGATCCTTAACCCATATTTAATGCAGTCTGGATTTTAGACACAGCAAGTATGCTTGTAATTATTTCAAACAGTTAAAAAAGCTAGTTAATGATGTTCAACATAAGTAATCATGTTAAATAGTAAAATTTAATTTCTTAAAAACTTAAATCCTCATATCTTCTGGAATGCATTGTACTGGAGGATGTCTGAGTAAATTAAATTCTCTCCCGCACACTAAAGCATCAATTTCCTTATGGTAATTATCTGCTAGATTGGATCTGTCAGAGGCCGGGAAGCAAGCCTGACATTATACCCTCTTTACAAAAAATGATTACAAAAAATTAAGACGAATGAGTAAAATTAAGGCTGTGGCTGCTAAGCCTCTATAAAGCTCTCATGGATCCTTCTACATAAGATACCATTGTACCGGGGACTAAGCTTTTAATGACTAGCGTATAATCAGGTGAAGTCCATTAAAGAGCGGCAGAAGTAACCGATCGCAGAGATAACAGCGAGAAATGATTTTCCGCCAAGTAGAAGCAATTTATTATACACAAAAAAGCATTTCTAACGGAAGTGTCAGGATGGATGAGGAACTTGGTGAAGGTGACAGGATTTCTTTCCTGGAAAGTTTATTAAAAAAAAAAAAAAAAACAGATAACACAAGAGAGTCGGTATGGCTTTTTCTTTGCCATTTGTGACCCATGGAGGGGAGTCAGGACAGACTAGTTGTGGTTCTACCAAGGCATGCTATAGGACAGGGGTGACCTGTGGGTCACACTGCCATCCGTAGTCCATTCCTTCAGTTCAGATTCCTGAGACACTAATTTGGACAGATATATCCTTCAATTCTGTGCTGGACTTTGGCTGATTGCATTGTGGATAGTGGAATTGTTAATCTGCTGCTGCTACTCAGCCGTGTGTGAAAGCACTTAGGGAATATAATTGCAGAGCTATCAGGGCCAGCACATTAGTTTAATTAACTCTAAGGCAAAGAAAAAGCAAAATCCCCATGGAATGTGAGGAAAACTGCCACAGCTCTGGGCATAAATTACTAATGAAAAAGCACGTAACTTGGCGTTCAAGGTCCTAAGCAGCTATCATCCAGTCATCTCCTGCACCCAACTCTATGCTGCCCTAGAAGTGCTCACTTTACTAACCCTGATCATGCCTTTTGCCTAGGGTATTCATTTCCAAGGACTCTTTCTCCTGTTTGTAGTGACTGAGACTGCTGGGTCAATCCCCACCTGCAATGGTCTTTTGTCTCTCTAGGTCTTCATTTCCTGATCTGTAAAGTGGGATTAATGATAACATGACAGCTCTTGTGTTAACTGTGAGCTTGATACTGGTTATGCCACCACATACACAGCTGCCTCAATTGCATTGTGGCAGCTTTACCTGCTTCACCATTAGGTCTATGTCCCTCTTTCCTCTTCTCTATGAGCTATGTGAGATCAGGGAATGTTTTTGGATTTCCACTGACTTCTCAGCACCTTATACAAATGCTGGTAGAATTGGTCCTTTGAAATGATCATTAAGTAAAAAGCATGAAGAGAGGCTAGCATGTTTCTAGTGTGGAGTAAAAACTAGAAGCAATGAGTTCTCATTTTTAAGCCTCAGTGTACCTCCATACAAATGTGGTGGGTAATCTGACTCATGCCTTGAGTCTCTGGCACAAAGCAAATAGGTTATGGATGAGTTGCATACACTCAGCCCACTAGCTTGGGGACACAAAAGTTGTCAACTTAGCTCATGCCTTGTAATGAAATGTATCTTCTACGGAAGATGCAGAAGTAGGATTGTGTGAGTTAATTTTCTAGTGATGACTTTGGGAATGCAGTAGGGTTTCGTTGTTTAAGGATAGGCATGGTGACTCCTGTAGCAAAAGCTGCCTTCCCTGGGTGGCCATAGTACAGAGTCGAGTGCAGATGGATGTTGAAACTAACTTAGAGAGTCCTCTTCATGTCGTTCAAAGCTCTTCACAGGCTGCTCTGCAAGTCCTGTTTGAGCTTCAACTGGTCTGATCAATTCATGTGGAGCAGTGTGCCTTTCTCTCCACAGGACACCCAGTTCAACACATACGTACTGTTGATAAAACCCACATGTGGTCTCTGACGTGGCACTTTTACCCTTCATCTTTATCTGAAAGTTCTTTGGTCACTTTTTTTAAAGTTTCACTTTTTTTTAATTGACAAATAATTTTTGTATGTATATATGCAATTATCCCTCTATGTCTGTGAGTTCTGCATCCCTGGATTCAACCAACTGTAAATTGAAAATATTTTTTAAAAAATGGCAACTGTACTGAATATGTTGACTTTTTCTTATTATTATTCTCTAAACAATACAGTACAATAATTTACATAGCATTTACACTGTCTTAGGTATTATAAGTAATGTAAACATGATTTAAAGCATATGGAAAAATGTGCATAAGTTATATGCAAATATTTAATCATTTTGTTTAAGGGACTTGAGCATCCATGAATTGTGGTATATGCTGGGTGTCCCAAAACTCCCCCATGGATACTGAGTGGTAACCACATTCATGGTACAAGATGATGTTATGAAACATGTATAGGTTGCAGAACGATTAAATCAGGCTAATTAACACAGCCATCTCATTCTTAAGGTAAAACTCTCTATGGCAATTCTCTGATGTGCACAGGGAAAATGAACTGCTTTCATTAAACTTTGTTTATATTTCCATAAAAAATGATGAAATTATTCTGTCAGCTAATTGGATGTGTGTCTGTTGCCTCATGGAGTTAACTATTTGAAGGCACAGGGCATATTTTCTTTTCTCTATTTACACCTGGCATGGTTCGGGAAGCGAACCTGGTATAACTGGTACACAAGAGAAAATATCTTACTTTAGGTGACATGAATATAAAATGTGTCCAAAGGATGATGTGAAATAGCTATTTACCTATTTGATAGAGCAAATTTCCTTTCCCCTAAACCTTGGAACCTTAAATAGTCTAATTCCTTCCTAGTCTTCTCCTTTCTTTCTTCCTGCTGTCAATGCTGATAATTTCTCATAGCGTAAGTTTGGTTTTTAATTATGGCAAAATACACATAACATAAAACTTATCATTTTCACCATTTCAAAGTGTTAATTAAGTACATTCACATTGTTGTGAAACCATTACCACCATCTATCTCTTGAACTTTTTCATCTTCTTAAACTGGGACTCTGTGTTATTAAACACTAACTTCCCATTCCCTGCCACCAGCCCCAGGGAATCAACATCCTTCTTTCAGTCTCTATGAATTTGATTGCTCTAGATTCCTCATAAGGGGAATCATTTAGCATTTATCCATTCACAAATGGCTCATTTCACTTGGTAAAATGTCCACGACTATCTTCCATGTTGCAATGTGTGTCAGAACTTCCATTTTTAGCATTGACAACAATTACCTGTGTGTATACACTTCAGTTGCTCATTCATTCCCCCATCAATGGACACCTGGCTTGCTTTTTACCTTTTAGTTATTGTGCATAAGGCTGCTGTGAATATGGCTTTAAAATATCTCTTCAAGGATCTGCTTTTAATTCTTTGGGATTACTGGATCCTGTCTTTAATTTTTTTGAAAAACCACCACACTTTTTTCTACAGTCACTGAACCATTTTACATTCTCACTTTTACTGCACAAGGGTCCTGATTTCTCTATAACCTAAACAACACAATGTTCTGCTTTTTTTAAAATTGTAGGTATCCTAATGGGTATATAGTGATATCACATTGTGGTTCTGACTTATTTTCCCCTAAATATTAGTGGAGCTTGTTTTCACATATTTGTTGAACTCTCCTGTATCTTCTTTGGAGAAATGTCTATGTTACTTTTTGCTCAATTTTTAATTGAGTTGTGTTGTTGTTGATGTTCCATCCCCAAATTCATGTTAATATCTTAACACCCAATGTGATGGTATTAAGAGGTGGTGGCTTTGGGAGGTGAATGGGATTAGCGTTCTTCAAAAGAAATTCCTAGTGAATGACTTTGCTTCTTCAACCAGTGAGAAGAGAATGTCCATAGACTAGGCAGCAGGGTCTCACCCACACCTAGTCAGTTGACAACTTGATTTTGGACCTCTCAGTCTCTAGAAATGTGGGAAATAAATTTCTGTCATTTTAAGTACCCAGTTTATGGTATTTTGTTACAGCAGCATGAATGATCTCAGACAACTATGAACCCAACAAAAACACCTGAAGGAGTCTGTACAAACCTTCTAGGTGCTGCACAGTTAGCTGATGTAGTCAGGAATGCTTTCATCACTGATAATAACCCAAAGGTGGAGATGAAAAATAACTTATGAATCCTTGAAGTGAACAATCTTAAAATACAAAGGAAACACCAGAGGCCCAAAGATTCCATGTGACTTGCTGGAGAGCCTAAAGCTGGCTGAAGGCAGAACTTGCTGTCCCAGGTCATCCTTTTGATGTCATTTCTACTCCTACAATTCCTAATAGACTTTTGGTAACATTTGTTAATTTCTGAGACCATCATGAAAAATAAATGTATGCTATCATATCGAACATTTTGCCTGAAAAATTAGACTATTTACCTAGGTTTTAATTATTTAATTGGCTGAAAAAACGTTTACTTAATTATTCCATAAGAAAAGCTAATAGCAGGAAAGCATGAAATATGTCAAAGAATGACCTGGGCTATTTAAAAAAGGCCTTACCTGTGATACAAAATCCAAGGAGCAAGTTTCCAACTAATGAACAGATAGAAACACTACTTTTGAGGTAAAATACCAGAAAACCTGCTTTATATTGAAGGGATGTGAAATGACATGGTGCATTCTCCTTTCTGAACAAACAGATGACATGAATGTGAGAAAGGAAAGCTTGGTGATAGAAGATGGTCTCCCAGACTGGAGCTGAAATCACATTGGACTGACTTCACTATCTGTGAACAGCATCAGCAGTCACATTTCGTCTTGCTCAGTTTGACCAGCACCATCAGACTCAGAAATGGAAATTCCTCTATTTTATTTGAAAATAAGCCTCAACAACAGCCCCTGCCTGAGGGCTTACCCATCTTCCCTCTCTCGAACTCTGTCCTGGAAGCACATCTCCTACTTCTTCCACCCCTATAAGCTCCATCAATGCACAAACTTCCCTATAAATCAACATGCAATTGTTTCCAACTCCACAAAAAATCTTCTCCAAATATCTACACGTGTGATCATTGTGCAGAATTCTTTCTCAACCATGCTATGTCCTAAAGGCTCACATTCTCTGGATGCAAAATAGTGTACATTTTCCTGGCACGAAGGAGTCATTTAATAAATGTTTGCTAAGGAAGTGAAAGATTAAAGTGAATGCGTTGACAATTTTCCCCTCGTTCCTGTCATCTTAGGAATCATATTAGATAAGGTATAAATGAATATCACTTTCTATTTCTCCTATTTTTATTTCTCAAATATGTGAATGTCAGTTTCTTTCTTCAAACATTAGTTGAGTCCCCAGTATATGCTGGACAATTTTTCTCCCCTCTGGGACATAGTTTCCAGTTTTATAGGACAAACAGCATACAGATGAAAATCATGAAACAATGCATAGAGTGCAATGAAAATGATGAAGAAGGAATCATCAGTTTCCCCAGGGAGTTAGGAGGGCTTCACAAGGCATTGGGTATTACCATGGGGATTTTAGGGAAGGAAGTTAGTGGAGAAAGGCAAACATTCCAGACAAAGGCAAGAGAACCTATAGAAAAGTATGAAACAAATACTATCAGTCTACTGTGGCACCTGGGACATATGGTGGCAGTCAGAAGTTATGCTAAAAAGAACAAAGGTCAGGACCATGAGACCATGTTCTGAGAGACCTGGTGTGTACTGATAAGGGTTGAGGATTTGTTGTAAAGGAAAATTGGAGCCATGAAGTATTTTTAGCGAATGGATGCTGCATAGTCAGCTGATATCGTTAGGAATGAATGGTCTTATAATTCCTAAAGGGGGAGATGGAAAATAAATCCACCTAAATGAACATATTTGTGCTTTAGAACCATCATATAGCAACAATGAAAAAGGTAATTTTTTAAAAATAAAGCATCAGGAAATACACTCAGCAGAATGAGGGGTTCTCTGCACTGATAGGGTGGAGATGCTTAACATACTAGAGGGAAGAATTAAGAATTTAGGACTGACCTGAGAATAGAATAGTGCTTACTAGAGATTGGGAAGGGCGTGGGAGGGGGTAGAAAAGGGAGGTTTGGATTTCATCAGTGCACTCTGAAGACATGTATGTAAATATCATACTGAATCCTATTGATTTGCTTGATAGATACATATTAGCAAAAAATTAAATTTAAAAAATTTAAAAAATAAGAATGTGTGAGCCATGTGAGTGATGGCCAAGAGGAGTGGACAAGTTAAGTTCAGGAGGGAGACACAGGGTCCCTAATAGCAGTCTTGAAACCTGAACTAGGTTTCAAGATCTGTTTGTGAGTTCCTAATAGATAGAAGGCAGCTGAGAGCACTATAAGAGGGCAAGTTTAACCCAAACGTTATATGTTTAGTCTCTTTTCAAACTTCCTGTGCTCGATTAAAAGTCATCCTAAAAATTTCATAAATCTTGATTTAATCCTTATTTACAGGGAGAATTCCAAAGTTTCTATCCTAGCATTCAAGAATCCTTTAAAATGTGAACCTAGGTTGATTTCTATTATTCCTTATGGATACTCAGCACCAGCAGTTCTCAAAGAGCTGTCTGAAAACGCTTGGGGATGCCTGTCTCTCTTTCATTTGTCTGTGAGGTCAAATTATGGTAGGATGAAACATCAATTTGAGGTGTGTATTAGGTTAGAGGGTTCAACAATACACTCAAAACCAGCAACATGTGTATATGTTTTCACATGAAAACAAACACACACACGCACACACACACACACACACACATATAATTTTTAAAATAAACAGTGCAGAGTGGGCTTGTTCACCTGCCCATACTAGTCTGTACTCTTCTGCTGCTGGAGCCCAAAGCCCACCAGCAATGGCAACTACATGAGTTATAGCATCACTGATTTCTGTGAGCACTGGAGGCTGAGAAAGGTGGAAGGTTAGGAGGACAGGGCTAGTGGTGATGGAACCCAGGGGCTGGGCAGAGTAGGGGAAGGTCTGTTTTTGACATAGACAATATGTACAAATCATTAGAGGAGCCAAGGTGTATTTTAGAGGAGCACTATTTTTAATAATAATCATTGTTATTTTTACTGAACATTTCCACTGTGCCAGGTACTTATGCATGTTCTCTTATTCAACATCCCCACAGCCCTATGTTTTCCCAAAGAAAATTCGTGGCTTTGAGAACACAAACTCCTTCAGCAAGTTGAAACATGTTCTCATCCTGGTGTGCTCTGCTGGACTGGCTGCCTTGAGGCAAGCCAGGTGAATTTACTTTGAGTGCAGGGGTGAGACAACTTATAGCCACGTTCCAAGGGAATAGATTTTGATGGTATATCCATGTGAATGTTCAAAGTCTTAGAAAGTTAAAATTTTAGGAAATAGCCATAAAAATTAGCAGAAAAACTCGACCAAGATTAAGCAAATGCTTTTTCCTAAGTTCTGGATGTCCATCTCAGACTTGTTGAAAATTCAGGGTCCATCTATATACTCAATGGGTTTCCCCTTCTATCCTCTATTAAGGCCCCTCCCCTGCCTCTCCCTGTCACCTTCACCTCAGAACTGGCTGTTCCCCGCAGACAGGAAGTGAACATGAGCTCTTTGCTCAGGAGAGGTGCTTCTAGTGGAAAGGGTTACCTCTCTGCAGGGCCTACAAGAAAGGAAGGGGTGTTGCCAACCTGCTTTAAGAGGGTTGAAGCTTGTGAACAAAAACACCCTTCTCTCAGGAGACTGAGACTCCAGACACCGTGAAAGACAAGCCATAACGAATTCAAAGGAACTATGATTAAACCACAACCAACACAAACAACATCCCCACCCTCACTAACCCAGCCCTTTAAGCAGAAGAAGGGTTTGTAAAGGTCTCTGTGCTTTGGAGAAATACCAGGTGTTTCCACTTCCACATGCTATGAGGTCCACACCTGAGCTCTGGGAGGACTCCCCGGAGGCAGCCCAGCTTCCAGCATGAGGGTTTGGTTGTTAGGTCACTGTAGGAGGATGAGCTATGCCACTCACAGGCATGGTAGAGCCTTTTAGTCACAGCCTTCACAGATTCCATGACTTCAGTTCAGAAGGGGAACATGTTCCCTCAGCACTATTGTTCTTAGGAGCCACGAACTGACTTTACCACACAAATGATCAGAGTAACTCCAAAAGAGCTACCTGACTTCCTCAGGTTGGGAACACCCATTTGTGTGTGAATGAAAGGAATGGGTATGTGTTCAATGTGTACCTCACATGGGATATTGTTCTCAAGATGGTTCCTCAGCAGTATGAAGAGGAGAGCACTGACTTCCTGAGCCTGGAAACTCACATCCCAACCCTCAACATCCTGCTATGCATTTGCCTTGCTGGTTCCTCTTCTGCACGTTTCCTGGTTTCTTCACAGAGGCTAACATCATCTCACATGGTTCCACATCATATGAAGGCTATTCTTGGGGTTTCAGGAGCATGAGAAGACTACATGGCTGTCCCTTGTCATTCTCAGAGCATCTCTGGGAGTCTGAGTGGCTCTGACTCTCCTTGAGCATATTTCAGTTGTTTGTATGTATAGCTCATTCAAGAGAGGTCTTTGTATTTTTCTCCTGATAAATTCATTATTAAATAATTCTTGGAAAGATACAGGCCACTGATTTTCTGCAATTTGCATCACCACACTTTAACTTATGTTGAAAGCTGAGTCTTTTGGTCCTCTTGTTTTAGAAGCATATTAATATTTCTGTGACCTTTACTAGAAGGCAGTTGAGACATATTCTTTTAAATAGCAAAAGTAAGAAAACCAATAACCTAAAATGCATATTTCTGACCCTTGCTTGATAAGCAAGTTAGGGGAGATAAGTCTTTTCTCAAACAACAAATACAATCAAGGGAATCTGTAAAGAACAAATACAATGAAGAATTCTCTAAGTTCATATTATATCTCATACCATTCCTATGCAGTTTTAAAGGATTATATGTTTGGTCAGTGTTTGGAAGTCAGAGTGCAAGGAGAGAAGAAAGCTACCTATTGAGAATGTATAGCACCTGAACCACGCAGAGCTGCAGCAAGTGCTTAGCACCTTTCCTCGTCTTTATATTCAGTTTCCCCAAGAGAGGGGAAGGTTGAAAGTTCGTTGAACTAGACAAAGAGGAATGAAGGGAATGAGAGGATGGGAATAGAAAAGGCAGTAGAATGAATCAGACGTGTCTTTCCTATCCTTGTACATGAATATACACCAATGTAACTCCACATCACATACAACCACAATAATGGTGTCCTAATTGGAACGAGTTAGACTTATTTTATCTATGTATATCAAAATACACTCTATTGCCATGTATATCTAGAGAGAACTAAAAATAAAAAAACCTTAAAAATAAATTTAAAAAAAGAAAAGATCTTGAAACACTATTGCCTTCTAGTGAACATCTCAGGGAAGATTTTGGTAATATTCGCCCTCTTACAGTACCATACAGACTATACAGAAGCATAGTACTAAACCAAAGAATGTTGGTTGATACCGTGGGCCATCTACATTCACCTGTTCTTCATCTGTGGACTCAATCAACTGTGAATGGAAGATATTCAGGAAAAAAAATATGTACTAAATATATATGGACTTTTATTCCTTGTCATTACTCTCTAAATGTACAACATAGCAACTGTTTATAGCATTTACACTGTATTCAGTATTATAATCTGGAGATGATGGAAGTATATGGGAGAACGTATATAGATTATATGTAAATATTACACCATTTTATATAAGAGACTTAAGCATCTGCAGATTTTTATCATCTACAGGGGGTTAACCTGGAACGAATCCCTCATGGATACCAACACACAACAGCCTTTTCCTAATATACTGACTTGGGTTTGGAATTGCTGCCCTGCAGTCATTCTTTCTAGCAGGAAATGGATAACACAGAAGTTTGATACTCCACTCATCTTCTTCCCGTCTCCACTCATCTCCTCTCGTCTATTTGACTGGGTTTGTCTTTGATATCTGCTTTTCCCAGTACATTTTCCACCTCCCCAAGAACTTCACTAAAGCTTAGCAGTCCTCCAAGGGAACCTGAGGCTTCACTTGGCCTTGGGTAAGTGCCAGCTGTGTCCCTCTAGAGCTGTCAGTCTTCATCTGTGCTGTTGACCTTACAAGCAGACCCCTCCCCCTCCCCCACGCCCTACAGCCCTTAGGCACCACACCCTGGAGGGCCTCTTCCCTCCTCTCCTCTGCTCAGATGTCTCTTCCTGCCAGTCCCCACAGGCTGCACACCAAGTCTCTCTTTATCTTCTATCTTGTGGCTCTACCCACAGAAGACACAATAAAAACGGTCTCCCAGCACTAGAAAAATAGATTTACACCCTACGCATTTTAGGGCTTTATTTTCAAAGTGTGATTGTAAGGAAGTAAAGCTATTTCCATTTACAGTTCACAAACTAGAACTAGTGGAGTGCGCCCTGGAAACCCACCCAGGGTAACCAATAATGTCTGACTTTCCCCTGCCAGCCCTCTTCCTGTATTCCTGTGATCTGTAGGTAAGATGAAGAAGGCCGAAGCCACTCTTCACTGTCAGTTTTTGCCAGTACCGGAGAAACCTACATTTATAAGGGGTGAAATGGGAATTGCTCTGACAACAGTAATTGTGAGTATATCCAAAACCAACCATAAAGGAAACAAATACATTAAATAAAATCATAATATTGTTTCTGAATACCATTTAGGTAAAATGCATAAGAATTTATTATGACACAAAATCACAGAAAAAGCACTGAAAACCATGGCACCCAGACCAGAATATTTGCATTTTTTTCTTGCAGTTTATTAAGATCTTACTGGGTGCCTAGTAGATGCCTGTGTCCTATGGATTACCAATTACTCTCCCATACCCAATGCAGTTCATGAATTCTCACCTTCAGAAAAAGTATTTATTTGGATAAACTAAGGTCTTTTATGGTAAAGATATATAACTAGTTTCTGTTGAATTACCTCTTGAGTGTAGTTGTGTATATGTGTATGGAGAGGCACATCTATCTTATGAAAGAACTTTTTAAACATGCAGTATAGTTTTTTGAGAAAAATTGCTCAATTTGCTCCACTCAAGATTTAATTTTGTTCTTGTCTGAGTTGAGAAATTATGGCACATTGATGTTCTTTGAGGCCTCCTGAGCACACACATTGTTTAATGACTCTTTGCCACTCCTATTTGCTTGCTGACTTGACTATTGTGTGTGAACACTACAGGTGGTGTCTTGCATCATTGTGTTCCAAAGGGTCTGTTGAAAGAATGAACATGCATCTGAAAAGAGTAGGCCACCCTTCTTGTGTTATCTCAGGGAATAAGACTCTCCAGCTACTACTATAAACCATGTTATATGTGAAATCATATCATTGTATATGTATATTTTATTAGATGACCATCATTTCACTTTCAAGAGGTTATGGGTCCAAGTAAGTCAGGTCCGTTAAGATTTCCAGGAAAGGCAGATCAACTGAACAGCTTGGGGGTGGGCCTCAGACCTGGTTCAGCCTAATTTTGAAACCCAAGCTGGTAACATGAATGCCCCAGGGCGATAAAGACTGGTGATGATCAAGTAACCGCTTTGGAAGGAGGTATTTAAAAATATCAATTCTGAAAATGTATTTTTCAGAGAAACATCTCTTCATTATTTGATTACAACTCTTTAACTTTGCACTTTCCTTCTTTGCCTTTTATGTTTAGCAGTTTATGGCTCTGAATGCCAATTCTGTGCTTCCCAGAGATTAAAAAAAATCCAGTCTGCCCTGGGCTAAATGGAGAACATAAATCTATATTATAATATTCTCACTAATTATAAAACAACTGTGGGTTTGTAAGATCGTTCCTACCACTGAGCAATTGCCATTTCTGACTGCAAAGGCAATTTGAACAGTTTTTAAGGGAGGAATCTGATTTTCTTTTTTCTTCTCCAGCCTCTACTTCATAGTAGGCATGAAACACTCATTTTAATGTAATCTGTATGTTATCAATTTTCTGAAGCACCTGAAGTATCTCCTGATACTTTAAGAATCTTAAAGCAGCCACTGACAAATCTAAAACTATGTAGGAAGCAGAGATGGGGTGGGGGAGCATGTCCACAAACCACCAGAATCTGTGGCGTGCACCAAAATGACTCAAAAGACTTCATAAAATACAGTTTTGAATGTGAAACCCTGGCTTATTATTTTCATAAGTCTCTAAGTTAATTAATATACTTATTTAATCAGTTCAAGCTTCCTGGCAGGCAGTGGAAAATAGAAGCACTTTACCCTTTATAATTTTTATTCATCTATATATTATAAACCTCAAACTTTAGAAATGATTGAGTTGAGTGGTAAGATTCTCAGATTCAGAACTATTTCTTCAGAAAGGATAAATGTTTTCCTCGTAAGAAGTTCATAAAAGGAATTTGTAATAGTTTTTTATATCAGGGGCTTTGAAGAGTTTTAGGGATGTTGTCTTTTTTCTCACTTTTCATATGTTCCAATTTTATTAAAGAAGTACATGCCTGCTGAAATAACAGCATAAAAATGCCATCACCTATTATTCCAGAACCAGTAACTATTAGTCCCTTTTCAAACATCTCCCTATATTATTCTGTATATACATGCAAACTAAATTTAAATAGGATAATTAAATACATGTTATGGTAAAATCTGCTTTTGCAATGTTGCATGAACACCTTTTTCCATGATAATAAATACTGAGCTTTATTATCTTTCTACTGCATTTCAACATATAGTCATTCCTCTACATCCATGGGTTAATGAATCCAGAACCACCCCTTCCCGTACCACAATCTATGGATGCTTGAGTCTTTTACATAAAATACTGTAGTATTTGCATATAACTCATGCAATCCTCTCTTATACTTTAAATCATCTCTAGATTACTTATACCTGATATAATGTAAATACTATGTGAAGAGCTATTATATTGTATTGTTTAAGAAACAACATGAGTCTGCACATATTCAGAACACATGTAATTAAAAAAAAAGATTTTCAATCTGAAGTTGTTTGAATTTAGGGTTGTGGGACCATGGATATGGAGGGAAGACTATGTATTCTTGTACAATTTATCTAATTTCTTCTTGATGGGCATTAAGTTGCTCCTGTTTTCTCTCAATTAAATAAACTGCTGCACGTTTAACATTTTTATGCAAATGTATTTCTTCAATTGTGTAATTACTTGCTTGACAAAATCCTAAAAATGAAATTACTAAGTTGAAATGTATGCCACTTCAAAAGGTGCTTGAAACATTTCACAAATGTCCTAGAAAGGTGTTACCAATGTAAACCTCTAACAGCAGTACAGAATAATGCCTCTTGCCTCCAGTATCAATTCATGGGTGAAGCGTGACATATCCAGTCACTTCTCTAATACTACTGAGGTATAAATATTTTATTTTTTGGTCACTCATATTTCTTATATATTGAATTTTTTGTCAATATTTCTGTCTCAATTCTTAGGCTAACATTTTTTAAAACCCATAGTGTGCTTTTATAAATAAAATATAAATCCTTTGATATATTTTTTCAACAGATTCATCTTAAAATTTTTGGTGCCATCTTCTATATTAAAAGTCTTTTTTTCCCCTCTGGCTTTTTGCTTCAGTGCCCTCTTCAGAAAAAAATTTCTACACACATATCCCCACCCCACAGTTTAAATTAATCCCTCTGAATTTCCAGATAATCTAAGACCCTACATTGTCTAGTTAAATCTGTATTCCATAAATGGTTTGTTTAATGGATCTACTTTACTTTTTTTTACTCCAAGTAGTTGCCTCAATATCTTCTATTGAAAAAACTCTATCCTATACTCATAGGTTCAAAATGATTTCATGTGTTCATTTCTAATTTTTTATTCTGCTCTATCATAAGGATCATGTTTTTTCATATTACTATACGTTTTTAGTATTTCTGTCACATAACATCCTAATTGGCTAGAATGATTAGCATGGATTTTTTTTCTTTCAGTGAAACTGTAATTTCTAATATCTTAAAGTTTTATTTTAAAAATGCAGAGTTTCCCTGTATGTGTGTAATCCCTGGGGATAAATAAAAACTGAGAAGATTGTAGGAGAGACTGCTTGGAGGAAAGAGAGTGAGGGACAAGTTGCTAATAAGTCCATGTGCTGGCTCCTGATGCTTCAAAATAATCTTTCAGAATTTGAAGAGCAGAGACATATCCCTGTGACTGTCTTCCATGATTTTTGTCACTTTCAGCTTCTGGACACAGAAGCCCAAATACTACCACTCACACTCACAGGTAAGGACCTAGAGTACTGGCATTTCTGTTATCTTTTCTTTTTTAGTTGTCAATGGACCTTGATTTTTATTTATTTATTTATATGTGGTGCTGAGGATCAGACCCAGTGCCTCACACATAATAGGCAAACACTCCACCACTGAGCCACAATCCCAGTCCTCCGTGTTATCTTTTGTTGTGACTGGTCTCAATTTGAGGTCTGTGGTGAGCATGATTTGCATTTTATCTTCACAGGTAAGAAATCTGAATAAGTTATGGAGCAAAAGGAGAGTCACCATCTCTCTTCTTCTGGATGAGGCCCAAGGATAATACAGATAAAACCAACATCCTTCTAGAAGCAGCATTGGAGGAGCTCAAGGGCCCTGATGGGTGTCCAGGTAGTTGCACTGTGGAAAATGGAAAAATGATCTTTCAAAATGTTGAGGTAGGTTTCAGTGATGTCCTGCCATGGAAAGACCCAGAATGATGAACAGATACCTCAGGTGTTGAGCAGCAACACCTCTGATGAAGTGACTTGTCAGGGATGTTTACCAAAAAAAAAAGTAGTCTCAGATATCCACATTAATCTACTGATGGGACAAGGCTAATGCTGCCCCATTTGTGTTTTGCTGAGAATCTTCCAGAGTTGAAGGTTTTTATTTTAAGTCTGATTATTTTTCTTCACAGACTTGTTCTTTCTGAAAATAATTAGACTACAAAATTGGGTTCAGATGAAGTCATTCTTTCTTCTTGAAGGCAAATCATGTCCTCACAAGATGGATGGCTGCTGATCTTCCTGCTTGTCCTGGTTAAAGAGTCAACTTCAAAGTCTATTTAGTTGTCCACTGAGGCAGTAAGCGAATCCACAACAAAAATAGCTGACTTTCCTTTTAAGTGGGAAAACAAAGGACAAGCTACACTTTAAAGAATTTGTGCAGTTACTTGGAGTTTTATGTGGCAACTATCTTCTGAATTTGGGGGGAAGAAGGGGTGTTAGGTAGAAACCCTGAGAAACACTTCAGAAAACCCTAAAAATGCAGGGTTTGGTTTTGTTTGGTTTGTTTTAATACTTGAGTGGAGGCTATCCAATTTGCAGAGAAATGGAGGGGGGGCAGGTAAGATATCTGAACTCAGGAAACCTGAGTTCCAGGTAAACATTTCTCCTAAGCTCAGTACATTTTATTCACAAAATAGCAAATGAGATTGATCATACTGTTTTGTGCATGTACAAATATGACAGAATAAATCTATTATGTATTAATATAATGCACCAATAAGAATAAACTTCTTAAAATAGCAACACATTTATAAAATTCCTACTACAAGAATTTATGACAGGGTTGCAAGATCAATGAGCTAAGGTTTATGAAAATACTTGGTGAACTCTTAACGGATTCTACAGGTATGCATGCACACATATAAATATGCCAGCGGGACTCGTGATTGTGGCACAGAAAGACCCAGGTTGAATTCCCTGCTCTTCACTTGCTAAGTTAATCTCAGTCACTACACAAGCTAGAACTCAGTTTCCTGATCTATAAAATGGATATAACAGATTTTACAGCTTCCCTGGCAGAGAGAGACCATCTTCGGCTGCCTGAGTCCTCAGATCTGAGCTCCTGTCTTCCGGCAGGGCCACGGCGCTGCGGCTCCTGGTGAGATCTGGCCTGGAGCTGAGGCAGTCGCCAGCTCCAGCGGGGAGTTTAGGCCCTTCGGCGCTATTTTACAGCTTCGCTGGCAGAGAGTGACCACCTGCCACCCACTGAGCCCCCAGCAAGGAGCTCAGGCCTGCCTGGGCTCTCAAGCCCAGTGTCTCCATCACTGAGCACAGTTCTGTGCCCCCACCCCAACTTGGTCTAGTGCCCAGGTCCACACCCTGGCCCGGGGTCTAGCACCTTGCTGTATCTGATTGTCTATCAACACCAGGTTGCCTCTGCCCAGAAGCATTGATCATTCCCAACCTCGAGGTAGTGGGTCAGCAGCTTTCTTGGGTCACCGCTTGACCAAGCACCTCTCAAACATCGGGTGAGTTACTGGAAATCTGCAGGGACACTTTAAGTCTGTACAGGGAAATTGCAATCTCTCTGATTTGCACTACTAGAGGGGAATATACGCGAGCAACATAAAAAACACGGGAAGAAAGTGTCCCAAACAAATCTAGATGATATATCAAGAGAACCCAAAGACAGCATGGTAGAAGGAATGACAGAAAGAGAGTTCAGAATGTTCATAATTAAAATGATCTGAGAAGAGAATGATGTGACAAGAGAGCAGATGCAGGCTATGAATAATCAGCTAATAGAGCAATTGCAGGAAGCAAAAAATCATATCAATAAAGAGAGAAGTTCTGAGAAAAAAACAAACAGAAATCCTTGAAGGAAATGAAGGAAACAATAAACAAGTGAAAAACTCAATAGAAAGCATAATTAACAGAATAGATCACTTGGAAGACAGAACCTCAGACAATGAAGACAAAATATTTAATCTTGAAAACAAAGTCAAACAAACAGAGAAGATGGTTAGGAATCATGAACGAAACCTCCAAGAAATATGGGACATCATGAAAAGACCAAATTTAAGAGTTATTGGGATTGAGGAAGGCACAGAGATACAAACCAAGGATATGAATAATCTGTTCAATGAAATAATATCAGAAAATTTCCCAAATATGATGAATGAGATGGAAAATCAATTACAAGAGGCTTACAGGACACCAAATGCACAGAATTACAACAGATCCACACCAAGGCACATTATAATGAAAATACCTAACATACAAAACAAAGATAGAATTTTAAAGGCTGCAAGAGAAAAGCATCAGATTACCTACAGGGGGAAACCAATGCAGATATCAGCAGATTTCTTAGCCCAGACCCTAAAAGCAAGAAGGGCCTGGAACAACATATTTCAAGCTCTGAAAGAAAATGGATGCCAACCAAGAATCTTATACCCAGCAAAACTTACCTTCAGATTTGATGATGAGATAAAATCCTTCCATGATAAACAAAAGCTTAAAGAATTCACAAAGAGAAAGCCTGCCCTACAGAACATTCTTAACAATATATTCGAAGAGGAAGAAACGAAAAACAACAATCTCAGTCAACATGGGGAGGAATTACCCTAAAGAAAGACCAATCAAAGGAGAAACAAAGTTAAGCTAAAAACCCCCAAAAACCTAAAATGGCAGGAAATACAAGTCATATCTCAATAATAACCCTGAACGTAAATGGCCTAAACTCATCAATCAAAAGCCATAGACTGAGCCAGGCGTGGTGGCGCACGCCTGTAATCCAAGCGACTTGGGAAGCTGAGTCAGGAGGATTGCGAGTTCAAAACCAGCCTCAGCAACTTAGCGAGGCCCTAAGCAACTCAGTGAGACCCTGTCTCTAAATAAAAATACAAAATAGGGCTGGGATGTGGCTTAGTGGCCAAGTGTCCCTGAGTTCAATCCCTGGTTCAAAAAAAAACAAAAAACAAAAGACATAGACTGGCAGATTGGATTAAAAAGAAAGACCTAACAATATACTGCCTTCAAGACACTCATCTCATGGAAAAACATGCTCACAGACTAAAGGTGAAAGGTTGGGAAAAAACATACCATGCACATGGACTGAGGAAAAAAGCAGGAGTTTCCATCCTCATTTCAGATAAAGCAGACTTCAAGCCAAAGTTAGTCAGAAGGGATAAAGAAGGACATTTCATACTGCTTAAAGGAAGCATAAATCAGCAAGACATAACAATCATAAATATTTATGCACCAAACAATGGTGCATCAATCAGATCATTCTCAATTTCAGGAATCAAATAGACCAAAACACAATAATACTGGGGGACTTTAACACTCCTCTCTCACCATTGGACAGATCTTCCAAGCAAAAATTGAACAAAGAAACCATAGGACTCAATGATGCAATCACTAATTTGGACTTAACAGACATATATAGAATATTCCATCCATCAAAAAGCTAATGCACTTTCTTCTCAGCAGCTCATGGTTCCTTCTCTAAAATAGAACATATGTTACGCCACAAAGCTACTCTTAGCAAATAAAAACATAGAGATACTACCTTGTATACTATCAGATCATAATGGAATGAAATTAGATATCAATGATAAAGTTAAAAACAGAAACTACTCCAAGACCTGGAGATTAAATAATACGCTATTGAATGATGCAAGGATAACAGAAGACATTAGGGGAGAAATTAAAAGATTCTTAGAGGTCAACAAGAACAAAGATACAATATATCAAAATCTCTGGGATACTATGTAAGCAGTGCTAAGAGGAAAATTCATTGCTTGGAGTGCATTTAATAAAAGAATGAAAAGTCAACAAATGAATGACCTCACATTACAGCTTAAAGCTCTAGAAAAAGAGGAACAGATCATCACCAAAAGTAGTAGAAGACAGGAGATAATCAAAATCAGAGCTGAAATCAATGAAATTGAAACAAAAAAAAAACAACTCAAAAAATTGACAAAACAAAAAGTTGGTTCTTTGAAAAAATAAACAAAATTGATACACCCTTAGCCTCGCTAAAGAAGAGAAGGAGAGAGAAACTACAAATTACTAAAATTCGTGATGGAAATGGAAATATTACAACAGACACAATTGAAATACAAAACATAATAAGAAGTTACTTTGAAAATTTATACTCCAACAGAATAGAAAACCTCAAAGACATCAACAGGTTCCTAGAGGCATATGAGCCACCCAAACTGAATCTGGAGGACATACACAACTTAAATAGATCAACTTCAAGCAATGAAATAGAAGAAGTCATCAAAAGCCTACCAACAAAGAAAAGTACAGGACCAGATGGATTCACAGCCGAGTTCTACAAGACCTTCAAAGAAGAGCTCATTCCAATACTCCTCAAAGTATTTCATGAAATAGAGGAGGAGGGAACCCTTCCAAACTCATTCTATGAAGCTACTATCACCCTGATACCAAAACTGGAGAAGGACACATCGAGGAAAGAAAATTTCAGACCAATATCCCTAATGAACATAGATGAAAAATTCTTGACAAAATTTTGCATACAAAGGCATATTAAAAAAATAGTGCACCATGATCAAGTGGGTTTCATCCCGGGGATGCAAGGTTGGTTCAACATCCGGAAATCAATAAATGTAATTCACCACATCAACAGACTCAAAGTGAAGAACCACATGATTATTTCAATAGATGCAGAGAAAGCATTTGATAAAATACAGTAACCTTCATGCTCAAAACATCAGAAAAAATAGGGATAGTAGGGACATTCCTTAACATTGTAAGGCTATCTATGCTAAGTCCACAGCTAACATCATTCTAAATGGAGAGAAATTGAAAGCATTCCCCCTGAAAACTGGAACAAGGCAGGGATGCCCTCTTTCACCACTACTATTCAACACTGTTCTTGAAACTCTAGCCAGAGCAATTAGACAGACCAAAGAAATTAGAGGAATACAAATAGGAAAAGAAGAGCTCAAACTATCCCTACTTGCTTATGACATGATTCTCTATTTAGAAGACCCCAAGAATTCCACCAGAAAACTTCTGGAACTCATAAATGAATTCAGTAAAGTAGCAGGATGTAAAATTAATGCTCATAAATCCAATGCATTTTTATTTGTAAGTGATGCATCCTCTGAGAGGGAAATTAGGAAAACTACCCCATTCACAATAACCTCAAAAAAAAAATACTTGGGAATCAATCTAACAAAATAAGTGAGAACTACAGAACACTAAAGAAAGAAGTTAAAGAGAATCTGAGAAGATGGAAAGATCTCCGATGTTCTTTGATAGGCAGAATTAATATTGTCAAAATGGCCATACTTCCAAAAGCGCTATACAAATTCAATGCAATTCCAATTAAAATCCCAATGACAGACCTCATAGAAATAGAACAAGCAATCATGAAATTCATTTGGAGGAATAAGAGATCCAGAATAGCTAAAGCAATCCTTAGCAAGAAGAGTGAAGCAGGGCATATCACAATACCAGACTTTCAACTATACTACAGAACAATAGTAACAAAAACAGCATGGTATTGGTACCAAAATAGACAGGTAGATCAATGGTACAGAATAGAGGACACAGAGACAAACCCACATAAGTACAGGTATCTCATACTTGACAAAGGAGCCAAAAACATACAATGGAGAAAAGACAGCCTCTTCAACAAATGGTGCTGGGAAAATTGGAAATCCATATGCAGCAAAATGAAACTAAACCCATATCTCTCGCCCTGTAAAAAACTCAACTCAAAATGGATCAAGGACCTAGAAATTAGACCAGAGACCCTGCACCTAATAGAAGAGAAAATACGTCCAAATTTTCATCACATTGGCCTAGGACCATATTTCCTTAACATGACTCCCAAAGTGCAAGAAATAAAAGCAGGAATCAATGATTGGGATAGAGTCAAACTAAAAAGCTTTTTCTCAGCAAAGGAAACAATCAGCAATGTGAAGAGAGAGCCTTCAGAGTGGGAGAAAATCTTTGCTACACACACTTCAGATAGAGCACTAATCTCCAGAATCTACAAAGTACTCAAAAATCTTTACACCGAGAATACTAATAACCCAATCAATAAATGGGCCAAGGAAATGAACAGACAGTTTACAGAGGAAGATCTACAAGCAATCAACAGATTTATGAAAAAATGTTCAATATCCCTCGTTATAAGAGAAATGCAAATCAAAACCACCTTAAGATTTCATCTTACCCCAATTAGAATGTCTTTTATTAAGAA